>JAMPIV010018856.1:0-127500 GCA_024509875.1 Oreohelix idahoensis | reverse complement strand
AATCAGGATGTACATCCTTTCATTCATCTTTCCCTCCCTGCTCCATATGGAACTTGGGACTACCAATGCTTTTAGTTCTCTGTAAGAAACTAGCAATAAAGCAGTCACCAGCCATTGCAGGGGTGGTTCATGAAATCATTATTCTATACGCGGAGGTTCCGAGCCTCAAATGACTTGGACATCCACTAGCAATTTTCACATATTAATATTCACAGGGCAATATATACATATTAGTTCACATGTTAGTAATGAAAAATATAGAATGTAAAATGCACAACGTGCGCCAATCTTGGCTCATAGATTGTTTGCTCGGAGGAATAAAGTCAAGGCACTAGCAGATGCCTCTTTACACGTTTCTGGGGTGTTGTTATGTTAACAATGGATTCCCACAATGACTCCGTGTTTTCAGTTTCCTCAGATCCCGGTTTTCCTTATTAAAATGGTTTTCCTGGGTTCTTTGTCCTTCAAGATGTTCCACAAAGTCCGGTCTGATTTATATGAAATCTGATTCTAACTCTGGCAATCTGATGGCCTTCTTTGCTCGAGTGAATTTTCACAGTGTCTTAAAACTGCAAATAGGTCAGGTTATATTGCCTGCCCTCCCCCGAATTTGTTTGTTACGATGCGTAGCAGGGCTTCAATCGTTTCAAACATGCGGGTTTAGGTGGGGTAATTTCAAAATTATTTCCGCCTGAAATTCTATGCGTGATGCAAAAGATCACCTCTCCCATTCTTCCTCTTCTTCTTTGATTCATAACCGCCAACCGCCAAAGCAGTCAGCGGCCATCACGCCTAGTGGCGTCTTGTAGAGTAGTAACAAATTTATTCCACTTTGCTTGGTCGGCGGCCATCCTTCGTACAGTGCCCCAACTCTGGTTCATTCTTTGTATCTCGGCTTCCACAGTTCTCCGCCAAGTTGTTTTTGGTCGGCCTCTCTTTCGCTTTCCCTCGGGTGTCATTGCATAGCTGTTCTTGTGATGGTATCAGGGTCCCTTCTGAGGAAGTGGCCAACCCAACTCCAGCGTCTGCCAGCTATGATGGTGTGCATGTCCTCCTGGTTACTCCGAATAAGTAGTTCTTGGTTGCTGATGGTGTTTGGCCAAAAGATTCGGAGAAGAATTTTCCTTAGGCAGATTGTGTGGAAGGAGGACATTTCCTTGTCTGTTACTCTCCAACATTCCGTACCAAAGAGAAGCACAGAAAGTACACAGCTCTCTTACAGTCTTAATTTGGTGTTTGTGCTGTACTGGGAAGACTTACAAATGTTGTTGAGAATAGCAAAGGCTGTTCTCGCTTTACTCATTCTGTTGTTAATGTCCTTGCTTGTTCCGCCGTCAGGTGTTACTATGCATCCTAGGTAAGTAAATGTGTCTGTCTGTTCTAACTTCTGGTTACTTACTGTTATTGGCTCAGGATTGCCCACATTTAGTGTCATGACCTCTGTCTTCTCCAGGTTGATGTTCAAGCCAACCTGCTGGCCATACTTATTCAGTCTATCGGTTTTGTCTTAAATGTGTTGATGTGAATGTGCGAGTAGTGCAATATCATCTGCTTATTCCAGGTCTTCCAGTGGGGAAAACGTTGTCCATCTAATTCCTCTTGGACTGCCCTCTATTGTCTGGCGCATCACCCAATCTATGGCTGTCAAAAATAATGTTGTTGATAAGGGGCATCCCTGTCATACTCCTGTACTCACTTCGAATTTACATTACTAAATCCAACACTGCAGGTAAAGTTAGAATAGAGGCTTTTTATGATGGAAACGATGCGGCTGAGAATTTCATAAGCCCTCAGAATTTTCCATAGGCTGTCCCTGTGTATGCTGTCGAAAGCCTTTTCAAAATCAACAAAGTTAATGTACAGCTGTCTCTGTCATTCTGAGCACTGCTCTATAATTTTCCTGGGGGTAAATATATGATCTGCACATCTTCTGTTCTTTCTAAAGCCCGCTTGTTCTTTCCTCAGTTTACGGTCAACTGCTTTTGAAATTCTCTGGATGATTATCCTGCCTAGTATTTTGCTGGGAACTGAGAGGAGAGTAATTCCTCTCCAGTTGTTGCAGTCTGCAAGGTCGCCCTTCTTGGGCAATTTGACAATTATTCCTTTACTCCACTCTGTTGGTGTTGTCTCAGTTTCACAAACGTGTGCAAATAGTGGTTCTAATAATTCTGCTGCTAGTTCAGGGTCTGCCTTGAATAACTCAGCATTTAGATTGTCGTGACCAAGCGCTTTTCCATTTTTTAATCCTTTGATTGCTGTGATGATTTCATTTCGTGGAATGTCTGTATTTACGTCTAAGTCACTTTCAGCCTCAGGAACTTTCAGCTGAGTCTCTGGTGGTTCCTTATTCAGTGTTTCTCTGAAGTGCTCTGCCCATCTTTTTTCCTGCCACTGTGCTTTGGTGATGAGATTTCCTTGCTTGTCTCTTACTAACGTTATGTTGTTTGCACCTCTTTTTCCAATGATAGTTTAAGTTATTTTATAAACTGTGCTTTGTTCATTTCTCAGTGCTGCCTCTTCTGCCTGTCTTGCAAGGTCATCCAGAAATGTTCTTTTGTTAGCACGGGTTTGACGTTTTACTTCCTTGTCCAGCTGACTGTACTGTTCACTATATATTGCCTTTAACCTGTGAGACTTAGCTTCTGTTTTCTTTCTTTTCATTTCCTTTCTCTTCGCTATGGTGTTTAGCGTTTCTGGTGTTATCCAGTCTTGGCTCTTTCTTTCCTGGAATCCCAAGCATGGCTTGCTGCTTTCCTTGTATATTGTTGAGAGGATTTGAATTTCTGGTCGACATCATCGGTCTCTGTTCTTTACTGGCTTTTGGTAATCTGATATCGTCTCTTTACGTCGACCACGAAACGCTTTTCTGGTGAGGGGGTCCTTAAGTTTCGTGATGTTATATCTTTTCTGTTTGACTGCAACTGGTCCAGCAGCTCTGAGTTTCACCTTCAGTCATGCTACTACTAGGTGATGATCACTTCCCACATCTGCGCCTCTTCTTACTTTCACATCTTGTAGTGCATGTCTCCATCTGCCATTGATCATTATGTGATCTATCTGGTTTCTGTCTCGTCCGTTTGGTGATTCCCATGTTAACTTGTGCACTTCTTTATGTTGAAAAAGTGTTCCTCCAATGACCAGGTTGCTAATACTGCAGAAGCTTATTAATTTGTCCCCATTCTCATTTACTGTTCCACTGCCGCATTCCCCCATTACTCTTTCGTTATAATTATTGCGGGTTCCAACTTTCGCATTTAGGTCTCCCATTACTATAATAAGATCGTACCTGGTGTACAGCTTCCATTTCCTTTTGTACCTGTTGATAGAACTCGTCCTTGATCTCTTCATCGCTGTCGTTTATCGGTGCATAGCATTGTATAATTGTGGTGTTGGTGAATCTTTCTCTCAGTCTTGCTCTTATCAGTCTGTTAATGGGTTTCCATTCCAGTAAAGACATTTCCATTCCTTACTTCGCGATAATGGCTACACCTTCGTTGTGCTGTCCATCCTCTCTATCCGAATAAAGTACTGTTTCCCCTGTAGCTATTTTTTTTCTCCCCATCCCTGTCCATCTGCTCTCTCTTATTCCCATATATGGCAATAAAAATCAGATTGCCTTCTTTACAACGTGAACTCATTTCCTGTCTAAATGCCAACAAATACAACATCTTGTTTTCCTCAAGGTGTGCAGGAAACGATTATGTCATTCCTGTGTGCTGACAAATAAGATCTCCCCGTAGTGGCTATCAAATTTTCAGCGTATAACCATCTTGGCGAAGAACGCACCCTGGCCTTATCATCGATTAAACAACTGCGCTTGGCGATTTTAGTGTTAATCTGTAGTCTGATGTCGACGACACCCGAGATTAACCAACATGGCTGTCGTTCAATATTGCATCACCTGTCTACTTTCTCAGCAGGGATAGTCATGTAAACAGACAAGACGAATTATTGCTGAGAGAAGCGTAAGAATGTTTGAAAATACAAAATATCTGCTACACAGCAGAGAAAGAAAGAGGTGCCGACCATTTAAAAGCTTGTAATTAGTCAGTACAAGAAATGTCACTGATTACTGCCGTAGTGAAGCAGAGATCGACCCAAATAATGTCACAGAATGAATGAACAGCTTAAAATGTAGTCTACAAAAGCCACGTATTCATTTATTTACGCACATATCATTACTTATACATATAACTCCATATAAGTGCATAATTTTCATATACTTAGTTTAAAAAATTTGTAGTCTGAGTCAGACTTCTAAAATTTCCAAAGTCAGAGTCGGAAAATTATCTGTCTGGCTTCACAACCCTGGTTTTTCACTTAGCTCTCGCTCCCCCCCCCCCCCCCCCCTTTCCTTTATCGTAATGTTCATTTGTCCCTGATAAAGGCCTTGTGGCCGCAACGCAGTCGATTTTCTTTGTCCCTTGTCCTCGAAAGGCGTAAAAGAGTTATATGGCAGATCCTGCCGTAGGGGGTTAAAGTGTTAGAGACACCACTACACTAAATCCAGCTTCGAGAGGTTGTGTGATCGGTTTTATTCATCGCTGCATATGCCTTCCCCCACTCAAGAACAGTCAGATACCCATTTACAGCTGGGTAGATGAGCCAGGAGAATCTCTTGGCCGAATACCATCACCAACAAAGATCTGCTTACTCGGAACAAGCAAGAGGACATGCACACCATCATAGCTAGCAGACGCTGGAGCTGGGTTGGCCATGTCCTCAGAAGAGACCCCAATGCCTTCACAAGAACAGCTATGCTATGGACCCCTGAAGGAAAACGAAAGAGAGGCCGACCAAAAACAACTTGGCGGAGGACTGTGGAGGCTGAGATGCAAAGAATGAACCAGAGTACGAAGGATGGCCACCGACCGAGCAAAGTGGAATCAATTTGTTGTTGCCCTACAAGTCGCCACCAGGCGTGATGGCCACTGACTGCTTTAACGGTCGGCGGCTAAGGATCAAAGAAGAAGAAGATGAGCCAGGCGGCACCGTGTTTCGAACCTGGTACCTTTGCGGAAGGAGGCAATGCTTAACCACTCTCCCAGTGGGACCGCTCTAGTAAGACGAATTTCAATTTTAAAAAAAAATAATTAAATAACCTGTGTTTTGCTACGGTCTTAATTCAGCCTTTCTCATTTATTTGTCATAATTTACATTTTAAACAGCAATTTGTGTAAATAATGATTGTACGCAGGTCAATAATGAGTTTTACTGCTACATATTATGTAATACTGAATTGAGCGCATTTCTTCTTCCTAGGGTGCCCCAGTCCCTATCGCCAGGATTTCTCCACTGTTGTGCGTAGGTCGCAGCAGGTATTCTTCTATTCCAAGATGTTGTACCTAATGAACAGTTGGGCGACCACAGCTGATGTTCAAAAATGTGTGCAAGAGATAAATGAGGGCACTGGACATAAATCTAGTAACATGGGAGAATGAAGCTGCCGGTCGCACCAAGTGGCGATGCTTTCTACGGCGCCACCTCAGACTGGGGGAAAAGAATCTCTCACAGAAAGCAGAAGATAGGAAAAAAACATCAAAAGGAACACCAGGATAATAAGCAGCTGAGGCCTGTCACCTCAGGGGGGCATTCCCATAGTGTGTTATGACTGAAGGGGCTAATATTGTTAATATTATTATTATTTTTATTATAATTATTATTATACTTAATGAGTATGTGTTCATTAACCTCATCAATGAATGTCACTCATTGATCGAACAATCCAGACAAAGATAAACGATGCAATCTCATCTAAAGAAATCTTAGAGGAGGGCTTACCGCAAGGCTCGTTATTAAGCTGCACTCTATTTCTCATCTATATCAATAACTTAGCAGACCAGATCAAAGCCGAAAATGCTTTTTACGGTGATGACCTGGCAATATGGCAGAGTCAAGAGAATGTTGAAAATGGAGTTCAGAGACTAAACGGAGACCTTAGAAGACTTCATGAGTACTGCCAAACATGGAAACTAAAGGTCAACTATACAAAGACTGTGTACACTATCTTTACCAAAAGCCATAAAGTAACCAAGAAGAATATTAACCTGTGGTTATACAAACACCAAGTGACAAAAGAAGAACATCCCACATATCTTGGAGTCACACTTGATCAGCAGCTCAACCTCAAGAACCATATTGAGAATACAAAGAACAAAGCACTGAGGCGATTACAACTATTGAAGAGGCTTGCTGGCACTACATGGGCATCAGACAATGATACTCTGGGAGGCTTGTACCTTGGTTATGTCCGTTCTGTGATAGAATACAACAACTCACTGCTTACAACCTGCTCCAAGACAAACCTAGACTCTCTGGACAGAGTGCAAAGCAATGCCCTTCGATTAATTAGTGGAGCTATGAGATTAACTCCAACGGCTGCATGTGAAATACACACAAATGTGGAACCCCTCGGGTTGCGGAGGGATAAAGCTGCTTTAGAAGTTTATGAAAGATGTAACAGAATGAACCGAAACCAACCCAATAGAATAAAACACAAGTCAGTCTTACAACATGACCATGAAATTCTGGATAAATACCTCCTTCCAGAAAGAAGACACGATACACAGAAAGCAGTACAAAATTTACAACCACATACTCACTTAAAAACACCAGAAGCACAAATAAAATTAGTAGATGGAACAAAAAAACACTCCGACTCAGTCAGTCTTATGAGTGCGCCATAACGAACCATTGATGCCTACCTTGAAGAATGGTTGCATGTATATACTGACGGATCTGCATTTAAGGCCACCATCAAAAGCAGGATATAGAGTCTACATATGTTACCCATATGGATCCTCCGACGAACTATTTGATGCATGCGGGGAGTTTTGCTCCAACTACGAAGCTGAAATTATTGCACTGGAAACAGCCGTTTACCATCTGAAGAATGTATTTGATGCCTTTCCCTCAAAGGCTCAAAACATCGTCATCTTTACTGACTCAATGTCTGCCATTCAAGCTTTGGAAGGCAGTGGACATTGTAGAACTGAATTAGCTAAATTAATCCTGGATGCTGATCAGCTTATCACTTCCTATGGTATCAGAATAGTTATGCAGTGGATGCCTGGTCACTCAAATACACCAGGTAATGACAGAGCAGACAGATTAGCAAAGAAAGGAACAAGACAAGAACAACCACTCACAGCAACAACTCTCCAAATAGCCAAATCACTTATACGAACAACCAACAAAGAAACTTGGCTGAACAGATGGGCCATGGGAAACACTGGGAGAGAGGTTTACAGACATTTGGCAGGTCCTGATCCTAATGACAACATTGGCCACCTTACAAGGAGGGATCAGAGCACCATTTTTCGGTTCAGAACACAACACAAATCACTCAACAGCCACTTGAACAGAATCCAACCACAACACTCTCCAGAGTGCCAGCTGTGTAACTACCCATACGAAACTGTAGACCACCATCGTTTTGAGTGCCCATCACTCGATGATGTTAGGAAAATGCTCTTTCCTCCAAGGCCAGATAAGTGGAACACCTTGTACGAAGAAACAAAACATCTTGCGAAAACATGCAGATATCACAACATGGCATTGGTCCGAAGGGCGAGACTCCAAGCGCCGCTGGATCAGTAACAACAACAACAACAACAACAACAACAACAACAACAACAACAACAACACCAACATGAATGTCACTCTGTGATAAAACTATTTGATAGCATTACAAGTCAGTTATTGCTCTGGGATACTCAGGGTAAGAAAAGAAGAGGACAACACACACAAGAAAACACTCACGTTGTGAAAAGTGAATGCATAGATATAAAAAGGATATCTAAAAAAACACACAGACACACACATACAGACACGGCACAATGTTTCGAATCCGGCACCTTTGACACAAGAGGACAGCGTTACAACCACTTTGCGAATCGAACGCTATATAATATATATATATATATATATATATATATATATATATATATATATATATATATATATATATATATATATATATATATATATATATATATATATATATATATATATCAGTGCTAAAATCTGCTCACTTAGATCACACAAGGAGGATTTCAGCACAGTGTACGAACTCCGTAGCACCAGCGAGAATCCCAATGTGTATATAGGAATCACACATTCTATAAATATATTTGGTTTGTAGGTTTTGTCGTGATTTTAGTGTGTCTCACAACACTGTTTTCTAATCTGACCATTCCTCACGCCATATGTAGAGAACTCTCTGCTACAATAGCCAATGAAAACGCACCTTTATTATTGTGTGTTAGGAAACATACTATGCTTAAACATAGAGGCCTATTCTGTGTAACCAATGGGACAAGGATATTTAATTATGAAAAGAATAAAGAAGTATCACAAGGGAGGATTATATAATTCAACAACGGGAATGTTATGTTAGAGGTAGGTGTAACAACTTTCTCAAATAGTGTTCTTGTAAGATAGAAATATCGAGTGAAAGAGCTTCGTTACATCATGGTTAGTCCCAACTTAGCTAGTTAAAGCATGCATATATTAAAATGCATTTTGCAAACTAACTAAGTATTAGATAGATCAATACAGAATAATTCACAGAATAATTCCATCTTTGTTTCATAGATCTGGAAAAGGCGTTTGACAGGGTCCCCTGGAGCAAACTTTGGGATTGTTTGGCAAGGAAGAACATTCCAGCACCTCTGATTCATGCTGTACAGAGCTTCTACAAGTCTTGCAGAAATTATGTGAGGACAGCAAACCATAAGTCAGAAGAGTTCAGGACCACCACTGGTGTAAGACAAGGTGATATCCTGTCACCTTACCTTTTCATACTCCTCATGGACGATGTCATTAAGGCATGTAAGGAGAGAACAAGAAAGTATTCAGTGGGGTACTGGAAGATGAGACAGGTCTGTATTTCAGAGCTGGCATTTGCTGATGATGTTGCCCTGATTGCTAAATCAGAGGCCCATCTCCAATTCAACCTGCAAGTCTGGAAGGAAGAGCTGGAGAAGAGAGGGATGGTCATAAGCAGCTCTAAAACAAAATCCATGGTGATATCACGAGAAGAAAGAAGACATCAGATTAAGCTGGGAGAACAGGTCCTGGAGCAGGTCGACCACTTTAAATACCTCGGAGCTATTATTGACCGAAAGGGAGGCATCAAAGAAGAATTGGCCACTCGAAAAGCAGCAGCTGGGAGACTTTTTCAGGCCATAACTCGAGGATTCCTCAGCAAGAGAGAAGTTGGTAAGAAAACGAAGATGGCTGTATACCGCTCCACCTATGTCCCAGTCTTGACATATGGATGCGAGTCATGGGCAATGACTACAACCCACAAAAGCCAGATCCAAACCTCAGAAATGAGGTATCTGAGGAAGGTGGTTGAAGTAACAAGAAGAGACATGGTACGCAACCAGACGATACGTCTAGGCCTTAAATCCCACCCTCTGCAGACCCAAGTAGAACAGTCCCAACTAAGATGGTTTGGCCATGTCTGCAGAATGGGAGAAGATCGGCTACCACGACAAGCATGGGAAACAAAGAGCCAAGAATCCAGACCCCCAGGACGACCCAGAGTCCGCTGGGAGGACAACATTAGACAATCTTTGAAGGACCGAGGACTAGAATGGAACCAGGCCAGGAGGAAGACAGCCGATAGGATAGTCTGGCGCTCTCTCTTCCAAACCTCTACACCTCACGGTAGAAGGGGAACGACTAAGTAAGTAAGTAAGTATAATTCAAGCTTTAGATGACCAAAATCGTACCATAAATAAGGAAGATAATTGAAAAACTAGTTTTTACTCATTGAACAGATAGAAAAATTATGCCTCAGTTTGAGATTTTTTAACACCACTTTTACCCCTGTCATCCGATACGGAGGACGCGCTAGTATATAAGACCTTGCCCGTGGCTAAATTGAGGCCACAAAATTAAAAAACTTCAAGCTGAACAGAAGAAGCGGTAACCGGGTAATCGTCATGTACCTTTGCCATCCGCAACTGTAGCGCAGACATTAGATGCCATTAACAGCTTGTATGTTTTGCCTGAGGGTTTTATCCTGCAAACTACTAGAAGTATCTGAATCAACTAACTCTGTTGGACTCTGAGGTGCAAGTGCTCGTGAAGTCATTGTAGCCAGCCACCCCTTGTTCCACTGCCTGAAATTTCACAGACGTGTTAGTTTATGGCGGGAGGAGTTTGAATTCGTCACCATCCAGATAAGTGGCCACTGGTCAGCCTATTCAGTATATACAAATATAAAATACAATATAAAGAAATAAAAAACACAGTGAAGGATGATTTCTTATGGACAGAATGTATCTATTATTACCTTCACAGTTCAACACAGTGACAAACTATAGTGAATTATAATAATTAATCAGTGTAGAGAAAAATAGAACATTCAAGACAGGATTCTGTTTGATAATTAAAGTGTCTATGTTTGGTTATTTTATGCTGTAAATATCTTTGAGTTTCTTTAAATTACCTAACCGAAAAGAGAACCGGTACAGGTTTAATAAATTGTAAATATGTACCATCAGACTTGCTGAAATTATTTGCATTGAGTTACAAGTTTTGTTGGATACATATTATATTTAGAGAGATAGATCATAATTAATACCCCTAGCAAAATTAGCCAACATAACCAATGAATAATAATATCAAAGGCAGATCTTGAAAGGGAGCAAATAGACTTTCAGGACATTCACTCTCATCACACCTTGAGGTTTATACAGCTGATCCTAACCTTTGATGTCAATACACCCTTATTCTGTTTCAGAAAAGGGGGTATTTCTTGTAAGACCAGTCTCTTACCTGGCACTATCCTGGTATCACCTGATACATCTTTTTGTCCAGGATAACCTTATTCTTTAAATAACACCGACCCTTTCGTGACAGGTTTCTAAGTTTTTAATTTTGCCAGGGCAGCGGCCTTATGGCCTACTCTTTACGATTTTCAACTGCCGTTGGATTTTTAACGAGCGCAACTTGCACATGGGACCTCCTATTGTTTCGCCCTTATCCGAGAAGACTAGGCATCCGATCTCACTATCCATGAGACGGGTAAAAAGGGGGGGGGGGGGCGGTGGGGGGGGGGGGGGGGGGGGGGGGGGGGGGGGGGGGGGGGGGGGGGGGGGGGGGGGGGGGGGGGGGGGGGGAGAGAGTTTGACATCATTAGGACCACTGGTTCTGAAAAAATAAATGTCCATAAATTATATTCCCTCCACTGGGAATCGAATATATATATATATATATATGTATATATATATATATATATATATATATATATATATATATATATATATATATATATATATATATATATATATATATCGCCCAAGAAAACACTTCACGGAGGTTTACAGAAAAGCTTCTACTAAAGCGAATATAGACTTAGGTGAGTTCCGCTTAAGTGGATTGCACTGTATCAGCTTTTTATTAAAGACAAGGTATGTGTAAGAATTACATTATGAACTGTTTTTAAACTGAACATTTCAATAATATGTATTCATAGAAACGTGAAAAACACGAGCTCTTCTCTTACTTTCAAGCGAGGGCAATTCACATCAGCCCGCACGCAGGTTGGACATTACGACAGCCAGATTATCTCCAAATTGGTTGCTGTTAAAATTGGCATTTGCACACAGATTATTACAAGCATTATGGGAGCTTTTGATAAGAATGATGCCGTCTGACAATAAGCATTACAGATCTCATTATTCGGAGAGTAATTAGGGTTGAGAGTCAGAGAAGACAAGATAGCAATACCTCACTAATAGACGTAATAATAATCCATTCGAACCAGGTTGAAATACAGCACTTTTATAAATTGCACTACTTTTAACTCTTGAGTCAGGGCTAAATTGTGAATCTGATTCGTTTAGTGTATACTTCGGATTACAAGAATCTCACTTTTTTTAAACACATACAGTTGGCAATTTTTCAGCCTTTTATCGTTCTTGTACTGTTTTGTCAGAATGTGACATGAATACGCACAATAATATAATTTAATTCTCGTGTATGTCGTAAAAGGCAACTAATATGTGTTTAAACATATGGCTGGCAGCCTCATCATGCAAAATAAATTGCTACATAAACCACGGCTATAATAGCACATAAATGCTTAGATGCAGGATCCTAGCAAGGGGACCAGCTACAGTTGTGGCCCTATGCTCCATAAGGACCAAAACGGAGAAAAATGATGAAGATAACATTAACTCTTAAAGGACGAACGGCCTGTATTTGTGACCAATTTTTTTTCAAGTTGTTATGGCGGCAGTCCAGTTTTCTTCAGGGCTGATATACTGGAACTAAGTTTTTGTTTTGTACTGTTTCAAAACCACATTAAAAAAAAATACATTGACATTCATTTAAAACTGTTATCATACTTTAAGAAATCTAGGAAAGAACCTACCCTTAAACTTTAACATTACAAGAAAACGCAGAGCGGATAAAAATTCTTTCCGTCAAACATTGGAAAACCAACGCGTCCTTCAAGAGTTAACAACAGACAATCTGCATCACCCAAGACATTATACATTTAGTTGGGCTTATAAAATGACAACATGAGAAACGAAGTGAAGAATGTTTGCCTCAACACCATTCCTCATACTGGTCACTCAGTGAGAGCGACTTCGGTTCTGGTGTTGTACTTTGAGATCTAGTTTAAGTGAAGTCTCTTAAGCTTCAAACCCCTACCCCTGTCACGTAGGGTTTATATTCATTTAATTTCCTACATCTTCTTCCTATTCTTTCACATAAACTCTCTCTTTTAATATCTCTGTACTTTTTTTTCCTGTGTATTTTTCATCCATTCGTTTTGCGAATATTATTCTCATATAATTCGCAAACTTTACCTTTTTCCTTTCTCTAAAACTGAGAATCGCGCTAGGACGATATTACGTAGATGTCAGGGCTGCAGGGCGTCAGAAGGCGTGATAAGTCGGTTCGCTGAACACAGGACGTAGCAAATCGTCTACATTCTCACCGAGCGCGCGAGCTTCTTCTCGGCATTAGTCCCGGTGAGGTGTGATACTTTACATCTGCACCGGTCAGTATCCAGACATCTGTCTGGAAATCCCAAACTGACACGGCGCTCACTTGGGCCATGGTCAGCTGTAGTGTGAAAACTGCCCTACAATGGAGTCAGGCTGACTGGGATTTGAAACTGACACGCGTACATCGTGGTCAGTAGGTGACAGTTACGACACGCGTTAAGCGGACGTAAATGTTGGGAGTAGGGGAGATAATTTCGCTTGGCGAAGTAAGTTTGGGCCCTTTGTCTGATTTTAAGATATTGGCCAAGTTTGAAACTTTAATTTCATTCTCGCTCATAGACTCCACAGTAGATAGGTCGCTCGAAAAACAGAATAGCTGTTAGCGAAGATCTCAGTTTGTTTCGGCAATTTGTCGAACTTCTAGACTTCCAGAAATATTTTCAGCATTTTTATTCTTAAGTTGTGCGACTACCTGTAATTCTGTGGTTGAGGTAATTAATATGATAGATATATAGATTTTGTGAGTGTTAAAGTGTTAAATCGCTTAATTCATTTTAATCTATTTCTTTAGCGCAGAAGAGAAATAAAGTGGTAGGCTATTATATTTTCTAGGGAAGCATTCAGTGGAAAGCAGACTAAAAAATTAAATTTCTAGCTTATAACGGCAATTGTAGCTATTTATGAATTTAATTTAACTGCTAATACTCAGTCGAGTGTATTTTTCTAAACTAACGTATAAACTCTAGAATCCAGCCTCATGAATGGTGACAGAATACGCACGTGTTCTTAATTTATGAGGATTGCTGATTTTTAAATATAACTTACGTCACGGGAAGTTTAAATGATAAGCAAAGCTCTCTGCTTGCCAGTTTAAATGTAAGTTTTAACCAGTACAGATTCTGTTTATTATATTATATGTGTTATTTTTCCTCCACACAGTGAAAGTTTTGGGGTGACCCTAACTTTACCAGCACCTAGTAGTAGTTTCCATACTTGTGAAGAAATAGACAGTCCTTATTTTGAACCACGTGGGTTTTCTCAAGTAACACTGATCTGACGGTGCAAGTTAGACAGAAATACTAATATCCCTATAACGGGTTTTCAAAGACTGTAATGATAAATACTGGACCTTGGAGCCAGCACTTAATTTCTTCTAGAAACTCTATATAATTTGCTGCCTGGTGGCGTGAATATTAACAATCATTTCCCGACTAGATTATATCTTGTGGACAAATCTGTGGTGTGACTAAAGTGAATCCTATACTGAGGGAAGGCACCGACCTGACATTCATCATTTTTTTGAAACCTACGCTATTGACCCTGTGCTCGGCTAACTCCCGCGCCTGGAATAATTGTTAGGTGACGTAATCAGACATTTGAACAAATTTGCATACCCAAGTAGTCGTTCCCGGAGACTCCAAGTTTAATACGTCTTTTGGAACTGGGGACTTCTTGGCAGAAGACTGCATTTTTTGAGTCTGTGTGAAAATCTAAGATCAATGTGTTCCAAGAGGCAGCGAGCAAAGTCGTGAGTACCTGAATGAGAAGCCATGGCGGAATGAATGAGTGTACACTGGTCTGAGTGATATTTTCACTATTATATCTTTGACACCCTATTGCTATCCTAATAATTTTTTTCCCAAATCTGCATAATTTGTTGCTAAGGCTAGAGTTCTTGTGTTTTTGTCTTAGGTTAAATCAGATTTTTTTCAAACTCTGTGCATATAATTACGAGATAAAACAAAGAAAAACTCTTAGACTCAAACCCTATGTATCTGTGACTCTGGCGCCATCATCTGTTCTCTTAACGGGGCCGGGCTAAACCTAGAGTTAACACTATAACGGGGCTATCATCCTTGCAACATTTCCTTGATTTTTTTATGACTATGTGTATATGTATTTTCCTTGATGTACTTTCTTTGATGTTGTGAGCCGATTTTTCCTGATAATAAAATCGCTCTTGAACTTAATAATCGTGTTTGGTCAGCTCGTTCTAGATAATATATATATATCATTGTTATAGTTTTTCCCACGTCTGTGTGTTTACCTGTCGTCACGTGTATGTGCGTGCCTGTGAGTGATAGAAATATACGTAATATGTATATTGGTGTAGTCTGTCTGACGCTGTAACAACTGTTGTAGAAGATAGGTGAGAGAGAGAAGAATTCTTTTCGCTTTCAGAGACAGCCACTATATCAAATCTATCATCTCACGTGTGTGGAAATTCTATTACCTTTCACTAACTCTCACTGAGTCTATCACCTATTCAAACCTATTCAGAAGGGACCAAACCTAGTCTTAATTCTCCTATCGGAAATCTACGACAAATGAGGGCTCGTTTCCGGTCTTTGAACTTAGAATAGGAAGACGAGTACGACAAACGTGGACTCGTCTATCTGGATTTTGTATTTAAGATTCTTATTCTGTAATAGAGTAAGAGTGTGATGTCTTGTGAGTTGTTATATCTTTAAAAAAAATTACCCCCTAGACTAGCGATCTGTTTACGGGCGTGCTGACCACACAAACTAATAAGTTTTTTTTTTTTCCACAGCATCTTTGAATAATATACATTTTGGTTACAGGTTGATTTTGTCGGGATATATGTTAACTGCTGATTGTAATACTAAATGCTGGTAAAGTGGTGAGTGTATAACATTCACTGGGTACTGAGGCAGAACGGCGTTTGAACTAAGTTAAGGAGTGTGTTTCGGACTTTTTTGTCCAGATTAATTCCCTCCCTTACCCGATCTGACTTCAGGTGCGAACTTATAGTGGATTTTTTAAAAAATTAAGGGATTATTTTTCTCTTTAATTTTTGCAATATTCTTTTGCTTTTCCACTGTAGCAACTTATTTTTCAGTTGTAATCTTAACTACCATTTATTTGGCGTAGTCGTGTTTTGCATTGAGTGCTTTATTGCCGATAATAGCAGCGATAGTTAGATTTTATTTTGGAGGAGGTATCCCAGGGTTAAGGATATCATCTTTTGAATTTTTGATTTTTTTTTCTCGTAAGTGGTAGGAACCAGGTTATTCTTTTTCCTATTTTCTATCTCCACGTGTCTCAGTCACTGACATAATATGGCCGAGAGGGCAAAGCTTAGACAACTCCTCAGGGACGAAGCGAGAGAGGAGGGACTGGAAGGAGAGGAAGCGAAAGCTTTTGTCAGGGACGAACTGGAGAGATATGACGCGGAGAGAAAAGCAGCTGAAGCTAAAGAGGAAAAAGAAGAAGCTAGGAGGAAAGAAGAAGCAGCCGAAGCTTTACAGCAGAAGAAGATGGATGAGGAAATGGAAATTCGCAGGATGCAGCATGAGGAAAAAGAGAAGGAGAGACAGCATGAGAAGGAGAGGGAGGAGAGACAGCATGAGGAAAGAGAAAATGAGCAACGACGACAGCATGAGTTGGCTCTTAAAACTCTAGAATTCCAAAGTCGTGGTGCTGCCTCTACCTCCAGCAATGGAGAATCTTCTCCTCATTCTTCCCTAACTGATCCTTCTAACACTCAATCTCTTCAACTCAACGCTATGTCTTTCACTCTTGAGTCTTTCCCTTGTCCAAATGAGAAGATTGACACATGGTTAGAAAAATTTGAGAAAATTGCAACTCTGTACGGGTTAGAGAGGTCGCGTTGGAATATGAAACTTTCCCAGGCCCTAAAAGGTTCTGCTTATGATGTTTATTCTAAGCTGGAAAGTAGCCAACAAGACGACTACGATGTGTTGAAGAAAGCGTTACTGGAGCGCTTTGAAATGAACGCTCGCAAGTTTTTGCAACTGTTTCGCAACAGCCGGAAAGAGAATTCTGAAACTTTTCACCAGTTCTCATCTCGTCTTAAGGGATATCTAACAAAGTGCCTTGAGCTTTCGCAGCTCCCCTCTACCTATGAAGGTCTTGAGGAACTTGTTCTAACTGAACAAATAAAGAACACTTTGTCTGCTGATACCCGGAGATTTCTCGCTGAGCAGGGGGCAGAAAAACTTGAAGACATTTTGGAAAAGTCTGAGCGTTATCACAATGCGCTGGCTGAACTACCGGCCACAAAGCGGAAACCGACAGAGGAGCATTTTCGAAAACATAACCTTGAGCAATCTTCTCAGGCTTCTAACCTAAATAACCACAGAGAAACTGGACCTCAAAACCCCCCTCCTGAAAAATCCAAGTTCTACAAGAACAAGTACCCCAACCACCCCAAACAGTCTGATCAACCCGACCGCCCTACATGGCAGCGTAGCCAGAAAGGACAAGGTGGCAAAGGGAGAACCCCTGAGCACGGGACATATGATCAGACCGAGCACACCGAGCCGAAACGCATCGGATGCTTATTGACAGTCTCGCAAGGCGGAATTATTGACAGTGATTCCAAACCTGTTGGGGATAGACCCTCAACGCGAGGTACTGTTACTTTGAACGGTTCTCAAACTTCTTGCTTATTTGACACGGGGCTTTCTTACGATTGCATTGTTGCCAGAAACCTGGTCAAACCCGGTCAAGAGACAGCAGAGACCGTCCAACTTTGTGGAGTTCGTAAGAGTGATGCACCTACAGCGCTTCCCATCGCATTGGTGGAGATACACTCTGACTTTGTCAGAGGTGTGATCAAAGCGGCTGTTATGGATGATCCCATCTACCCAGTCATACTTGGCGGGAGATACGTGTGTATTGGGAAACCGGAAGAGCCGATTGTGGCAGCAGTAACTACAAGAGGGCAAACCAAGAAGGAACGGGAGCCTGCGCCTAATTTGTTACCTATGGAACTTAAAGAAGCGCAACAAAAGGATCCTACTTTGGCACCCTGCTTTAGGAAACTGCCCATGGCGAAGGAACCCAAACAGCACGGGGACATTTTTTCTGAGGATGGCGTACTTTATCGGAGAACGGGCAAGCCTGACCAAGGTTACAACCAGCTCCTAGTACCGAAACAGTACAGAAGCCAAATCCTAGAAATGGGGCACTCTCTTCCCTTTAGCGGACATATGGGACAGAACGCCACAAACCAACGTATAACCACTCATTATTGGTGGCCAGGAGTAAATACTGATATTATCAGATATGTCAAATCCTGTGCCCAGTGCCAACGTGTGCCACCCAAGCAACGGACCCCCCCAGTCCACATGGGTGAAATGCCAATAATGGGAACACCATTCGAACGGGTTGTGATCGACATTTTAGGGCCTTTCGAAAGGACTAAAAGAAGGAACAGGTTCATCCTGACCTTAGTCGATACATGCACTTTATGGGCAGAAGCTATCCCGCTAACATGCGCAGATGCCAAGCATGTCGCAGAAGCCCTCGTGCAGATTTTCACTCGGTTGGGATTCCCTCAGCAAGTGTTGACGGATAATGGATCTCCATACCGAAACCTGTTGATGGATGAGATCGTTAAGATCTTGAGGACCCAACACATCCACACTAAGCCATATACTCCGGCGGGAAATGGGCTCGTGGAACGTGCTAATGGAAACCTCACCATGATGCTAAGTAAGCTGGCACAAGTGAAACCTGAAGATTGGGATCTCTGTATTCCTGCAGCATTATTTGGCTACAGAGAATCTCCTCATACTTCCACAGGATTTCCGCCAGCTACACTCTTATTTGGCAGACCCATTAAGGGCCCGCTTGAAGCCTTACTTCAGTCTCTGACAGACGAGAAGGCGGATGAGACAGTCGTCTCAGCAAGTAAATATGTGTCGGTTTTAAAGGAAAGGTTGAAACTAGGGTGGGACCTAGCAACGACTAACTTTAAGCGAGCTCGCACAAAGCACGCTAACCGATACAGGAAAGTCGCGGAAGAGAGAGAACTGGAAGCAGGAGAGAAAGTTTTGGTGTTACTCCCTACTGAGAACAACCAACTGAAGATCGGATGGCAAGGGCCGTTTACCGTCCTGAAAAAGATTTCTAAGGCTAACTACCAGATCTCTATTGAAGGAAAGGAGAAGGTTTTCCATTTAAATCTCTTAAAGAGATACTTGGAAAAACCAGTGCCAACCTCCGACCATCTCCTGACGATCGCCAAAACTGACGAAGATGACGATAGTGGCAGGGATATTCCACCGCTATCACAGGAAATCTTTCAAAAATGTCAGAAGCGGCGACGCTCTTTCAAGCGCGCATATGAGACATTCCAGGGGAAGGAAACTTTGAGGAGTGGACTTGAGTAGGAATTGGACAGAGATGGAGGGGGAGATGGAGAGGGAAGAAGACAGACACCCCGAAGCTACGGTTATAGGAAATTAAACTCCATAACGTAGACATGGAGTGCTTCCATATCTTAAAGGGGGGAGGCTCTGTCACGTAGGGTTTATATTCATTTAATTTCCTACATCTTCTTCCTATTCTTTCACATAAACTCTCTCTTTTAATATCTCTGTACTTTTTTTTTCCTGTGTATTTTTCATCCATTCGTTTTGCGAATATTATTCTCATATAATTCGCAAACTTTACCTTTTTCCTTTCTCTAAAACTGAGAATCGCGCTAGGACGATATTACGTAGATGTCAGGGCTGCAGGGCGTCAGAAGGCGTGATAAGTCGGTTCGCTGAACACAGGACGTAGCAAATCGTCTACATTCTCACCGAGCGCGCGAGCTTCTTCTCGGCATTAGTCCCGGTGAGGTGTGATACTTTACATCTGCACCGGTCAGTATCCAGACATCTGTCTGGAAAATCCCAAACTGACACGGCGCTCACTTGGGCCATGGTCAGCTGTAGTGTGAAAACTGCCCTACAATGGAGTCAGGCTGTCTGGGATTTGAAACTGACACGCGTACATCGTGGTCAGTAGGTGACAGTTACGACACGCGTTAAGCGGACGTAAATGTTGGGAGTAGGGGAGATAATTTCGCTTGGCGAAGTAAGTTTGGGCCCTTTGTCTGATTTTAAGATATTGGCCAAGTTTGAAACTTTAATTTCATTCTCGCTCATAGACTCCACAGTAGATAGGTCGCTCGAAAAACAGAATAGCTGTTAGCGAAGATCTCAGTTTGTTTCGGCAATTTGTCGAACTTCTAGACTTCCAGAAATATTTTCAGCATTTTTATTCTTAAGTTGTGCGACTACCTGTAATTCTGTGGTTGAGGTAATTAATATGATAGATATATAGATTTTGTGAGTGTTAAAGTGTTAAATCGCTTAATTCATTTTAATCTATTTCTTTAGCGCAGAAGAGAAATAAAGTGGTAGGCTATTATATTTTCTAGGGAAGCATTCAGTGGAAAGCAGACTAAAAATTAAATTTCTAGCTTATAACGGCAATTGTAGCTATTTATGAATTTAATTTAACTGCTAATACTCAGTCGAGTGTATTTTTCTAAACTAACGTATAAACTCTAGAATCCAGCCTCATGAATGGTGACAGAATACGCACGTGTTCTTAATTTATGAGGATTGCTGATTTTTAAATATAACTTACGTCACGGGAAGTTTAAATGATAAGCAAAGCTCTCTGCTTGCAAGTTTAAATGTAAGTTTTAACCAGTACAGATTCTGTTTATTATATTATATGTGTTATTTTTCCTCCACACAGTGAAAGTTTTGGGGTGACCCTAACTTTACCAGCACCTAGTAGTAGTTTCCATACTTGTGAAGAAATAGACAGTCCTTATTTTGAACCACGTGGGTTTTCTCAAGTAACACTGATCTGACGGTGCAAGTTAGACAGAAATACTAATATCCCTATAACGGGTTTTCAAAGACTGTAATGATAAATACTGGACCTTGGAGCCAGCACTTAATTTCTTCTAGAAACTCTATATAATTTGCTGCCTGGTGGCGTGAATATTAACAATCATTTCCCGACTAGATTATATCTTGTGGACAAATCTGTGGTGTGACTAAAGTGAATCCTATACTGAGGGAAGGCACCGACCTGACATTCATCATTTTTTTGAAACCTACGCTATTGACACTGTGCTCTGCTAACTCCCGCGCCTGGAATAATTGTTAGGTGACTTAATCAGACATTTGAACAAATTTGCATACCCAAGTAGTCGTTCCCGGAGACTCCAAGTTTAATACGTCTTTTGGAACTGGGGACTTCTTGGCAGAAGACTGCATTTTTTGAGTCTGTGTGAAAATCTAAGATCAATGTGTTCCAAGAGGCAGCGAGCAAAGTCGTGAGTACCTGAATGAGAAGCCATGGCGGAATGAATGAGTGTACACTGGTCTGAGTGATATTTTCACTATTATATCTTTGACACCCTGTTGCTGTCCTAATTTTTTTTTTTTCCAATCTGCATAATTTGTTGCTAAGGCTAGAGTTCTTGTGTTTTTGTCTTAGGTTAAATCAGATTTTTTTTTCAAACTCTGTGCATATAATTACGAGATAAAACAAAGAAAAACTCTTAGACTCAAACCCTATGTATCTGTGACTCTGGCGCCATCATCTGTTCTCTTAACGGGGCCGGGCTAAACCTAGAGGTAACACTATAACGGGGCTATCATCCTTGCAACATTTCCTTGATTTTTTATGACTATGTGTATATGTATTTTCCTTGATGTACTTTCTTTGATGTTGTGAGCCGATTTTTCCTGATAATAAAATCGCTCTTGAACTTAATAATCGTGTTTGGTCAGCTCGTTCTAGATAATATATATATATCATTGTTATAGTTTTTCCCACTGTGGAAATTCTATTACCTTTCACTAACTCTCACTGAGTCTATCACCTATTCAAACCTATTCAGAAGGGACCAAACCTAGTCTTAATTCTCCTATCGGAAATCTACGACAACCCCTCATCTTAAACCTTTTTGTCTCGACTTGGCAGTTACTAAGTGGACTTTTATTTACATCTAGGGCACAAAAACAACGGGTGGGTACAGGCGGGTCGTTAGTAAGAGTTATCTGACCATGATTCATGTTTAGTTCCGTTTGATTTTTAAGGACTATCTGCATTCCACACGAACAACATCAGTGCTCCAATCTGCTCACTTAGATCACACAAGGAGGATTTCAGCACAGTGCACGAACTCTGTAGCACCGGCGAGAATCCCAATGTGTATATAGGAATCACACATTCTATAAATATATGTGGTTTGTAGGTTTCAAAGTTTTTAATTTTGCCATTGCAGCGGCCTTATGGCCTACTCTTTACGATTTTCAACTGCCGTTGGATTTTTAACGAGCGCAACTTGCACATGGGACCTCCTATTTTTTCGCCCTTATCCGAGAAGACTAGGCATCCGATCTCACTTTCCATGAGACGGGGGGGGGGGGGGGGGGGGAGGGAGTTTGACATCATTAGGACCACTTGTTCTGAAAAAAAAATGTCCATAAATTATATTCCCTCTACTGGGAATCGAACCTGGTAATCTAGGTCACTTCCCAAACCTATGATCGTTGTTGCTAGATGTCTTCTTCTACTTCAACATTGCTCTCTCTCATAACCACATTCTTTCGCTCCTTCATAAAGTTGGCAGTCTGTATCTGACTGTGATAACATTATCGGAGGTAATGCTTTCGTCCTCCCGTCTGGACGTGTACAAACACATGAAGACTGCCGCCCGACAATAAAAATATTATACGCATTGTAACGTCTCTTCACCAAAAACATTATACGTGATTATACATGTTTATTACTTGGTCTTCTGAGAGGTGTAAAGACAGAAATTTTGCTTAAGCGAGTTTAAATTTGAGTTGGGACTGAAAAATTACCTCAACTGATCAAAACATTCTAGTTAATAGAAATCGACGTACTCAGAGTTTTTTTAAACAACGTGAAAAAAAAAAAAAAAGACAAGTGGCCGTGATTTGCAAAGTAATTCGAGCTAAGCGAAAATCGACTTAAGCGAGCTGACTACACTGAGTGTGATCTTGTCATATCAGTTCAACCCTCTATCCTGCGCAAAGGATCCATTTGTAACATACAACGAGACGGCAGTTGACAATGAGATGACTATTCGTATTATTCTTGTAGACTAGATTTCTTGTAATTACCGGTTACTCCCCACTGCAATGAAAACTCCTTGTGTCTCCTATATTATATGTGTATGTATGATTTTTTTTTTTCACCGGCCTTTCCCCACGTTGGCATTCATTTATGTTGCTGCCAGAATACTTGTAAATCTACATACTGAAGGGGTATTTCTCCATGCCCTCTCTGGATATCATTTCCTGCGTCTATTCTCGTAATGTTTTTTCTGTCTAGTTGTTGTGTCTTCTCGTCCAGTATTCTCATTTTTTCTTGAGTCCGTTTCGGTTATGAATAAGGCCAATGTTATCAGCTAAAATCTGGCGTAGTGAACAAGAGAGAACAAAGAAGATATAGAAATGTAAAACCCAGAATACAAGACAAAAAGGCTTGACATCAACTAATTAACAGTTTGTTTTCAAGCGGCAGCCTAGAGCAGGGTTTAAGAAGATATTTGGTCAAATTCGTATACAAATTATTTTCTACTAAGTTCACAAATTACGTAACGCAAAAAGGGGGAAAAAAGGGGGTGGGGAGTCCGAGATATTACGCTTTGGTCGGGAGGTTCTGAAATGTTGTGGGTTTTAGTTACGCACATGGGGGAAGGGGGGGGGGGGGCTGAAAATGTCAAAAATTGCGTTACGTAATTTGTGAACGGCCCCTAATGGAATGATTTGCGCGAAGACTCCATTTGGCACTAGGTATTCATCTAACTACGCAATGGACACAATAGATTGAGATACCATCTATACCACAAGTACAGAACTGGTACAACAGATCTCTGCACCTGTGTCACCAGCCTCATGACATCCGAACATCTGCTGCAGTCGTGTCCAACTTACAGCAGTGAACGCAGTAGCATATGGCCACAACCTATTTCTCTCTACGAAAAACTGTTTGGAGATATCAGGTACCTTGAGCTGACTACTGCCTTTATTAGAGTCATTAATGTGGAAATCAGAAGACGAACGAAGAAGATGAAGATTTGACACTACAATGAACAATTCAAAATGCAGCAAAACACGTCTGAATTTAGGATTGTTATGTCATATTCACTTCTTAAGAACTCTATTATTTTCAAATCAAAATTTTTAAAAGAACTAGTGGTTTAACCTGCCCCATATCTGCGGGCATAAAACTAGTCCTACATTACTGATCACGCACGTAACAAACTGTTGGTTTCTGGGTATTTTAGCAAAAGTGGGTTTTTATTGATTTTTGTGTGGCGTCAAATGATCTGATAAAATACACCGTCTTAACTTCACAGCTGACGCCAGTTATGTCTTCCCTGGAGGTGTAGAATTAGGTCAACGTCTCTGGCGGGGAAAGAAATGATAATATTGAAGCAACGTAATACTGCTACTCTGAGGAACATGACATGTTGTAATAAGTAAAGAGGGGGGGGGTTAGCGAATATGATATTATTTACTGGGTTTTTTAATTTTGTTTTTTAAATTCCAATCTGTGTCACAGATAACAGTAAGCGTGAGGAATCGATCTGGGAGATTTATACTAAAGCAGGGACAACTGTCTGAGCCAAGATGCCAATAACTCTCGCTTTAAGAGAAAAAGTCAGCATCCCCTCCTTCCCCATCCCAAAATGAAAAGTTGAAACTATCCTTGTGAAGTTTTTTGTTTCCTTCTGAAATGTAGACACTGACGACTGGCTGTTAGTTTCCTACTTGACCACACAGTCACCCCACACTACCTTACAAGAAATATAAAAATTGTTTTTAAGAACAGGTAAATGTAATCCCATAGCAGATACTGCGCAGGGAAGTGAAGTGATAGAGACTTCACAATACTAGGTCTCAGCTTTATGAGGTGTAGTGACTGGTTCCTTTCCACGCTGCCTTTGCCTTACTGTCACAGAATAGATTGGGGCGACCCCTTCTTCTTCCTAATCTCTGTTTCACTACGGCAGTAATCGGTACATTTGTAGTACGGATTTTATTGCGTGCTTTCACTTGTCGCACTTTCTTTCTCTGCTAAGTAGCAGATATTTGATATTGTCAAATCATTTCAACACTCCTTGTAGGTGATAATAATCACATTTTGCTTGATGCGGCACAGATTTTCTGAGATTAGAGCAGGTGAGAACCAATGTGGGTTTGCTCAGCTCGCATGATTCTGTTTGCTCAAGCTGAGCCGGGTGATAAATTACTCCCTCGTAGTCGATTTTCGTTTGCTCAGGCAACAGATAACAAGATTACCCGTCTGTGCGACACGTGTGGGGCGGACACGTATGATATAATCATTTCCTGTCCACGACATTACTTTATAAGAAAGTAATAAGTGTTACATCTGACACACGTTGTCGTATGAGTTTAACAACATGTTTCTGAGTTCGTACAAAGGGCAATCGGATGTTTACAGCCCATGTTCAAAAAAGTAATGTTTGAAATTTTGAACTAGATGAGTCAAGCAAAATATTCAAATAACATTGGCTGATCATTTGAGCACCATAACAAAAAGAGCGGGGAGGTCCGTGAATATAACCTGGCGTTTGTTCGGTGTTCCTTCACTGAGAAAATTTACTCTGAGGAATCGCTTGCCAAGAACAACCAGATTTGCCAGAAGAAAATTCAGGATTTCCATTTATCAGATCGGACTTTTATTGGAACACCTTGTAAGACTTAATACAGCCCAGGAAATCCATTTTTATAAGGGACCGGACTCTGAGGAAATTGAACACACAAAGTCAAAGAGGGAGTTTTAGTGCTAAATTAACGACCCCAAGTACACGTGTAAGAGGCCTAACCCAGTGCCTTAACTTGTTTATCAGAGAAAAAACGTCTGTGAGCCAAGATTGGAGTAAGTTTTCATTTTACATTTAAAATTACTGACATGTGAACACACACACACACACACACGCACACACACACACACACACACACACACACACACACACACACACACACACACACACATATATATATATAACCATGTAAATATTAATATGTGAAAATCGCTAGAGGATGTCCTAGTTATTTGAGGCTGTCAACCTCAGCGCATAGAATGATGATTTCATGAACCACCACTGCCAAGGGCTGGTGATTGCTTTATTGCCAGTTTCGTATAGCACTACTTCTTCTTCTTCTTTGATCCTTAGCCGCCAACTGTCAATGCAGTCAGTAGCCATCATGCCTGGCGGCATCTTGTAGGGCAGCAATAAACTGCTTCCACTTTGGTCGGTCGGCGGCCATCCTTCATGCAGTGCCTCAGCTCTGGTTCATTCTTTACATATCGGCCTACACAGTTCTCCGCCAAGTGGTTTTTGGTCGGTCTCTCTTACGCTTTCCTTCAGGGGTCCATAGCATAGCTGCTCTTGTGATTTACTGTTTCTCTTGTTGGTGTTTTTATTCTCCCTGTCACAGTCCATCTGCTCTCACTTATTCTCAGGATATGTAATCTATAGTATCTCATTTCCGCTGCAATCTGCCTCAATTTTCCTGCCTCATTAATAGTTCTGATATACTAGACTGTTTTGTTCGCTCTTAAATAACCACATCTATCTCTCTTATAAAGCTAGTAGACCATCTCTTTCAATCAACGCTCACAGAAATGCAACAGACATGACATGAATACCAACTATATAGTACAACCGATAGTTAATATCATGAGATCGAAAAAACTGGGAAACGGCAACAGTTCTGTGAGGATTTACTGTGATTTTATTTTCAACAGGCCCCAGTTTTCTTCTCTATGTATTAATTGCGTTTTTTTCCAGGAGGGATTACTGGAGGTTTTGATTTTAATACCAGCACCAGTTTTCTTTTCTCTAAAGTAATTGCGTTCACGTAGTTTGATTTTCTTTTGGTAAAATAAAGGCGGTCATTTTATTGTATTAGGCGCTTGAGTATTATTAGGAGGGGTATATTTTCAGACTCGGAAATGTCCAGAAAACCCGCAACTACCCGGTAAAAACGGGGGTGGGTGTAGACACGACCCAGGTAACGTAGAACGTATCAAAACTGATTCTGCTCATGCGGTCGGTGATAATCTTAGCTAACATGACGCAAGATGAGATGCGCGAGCTGAATAACCATGAGTCTTGAAATTGTTGCGATATTATTGGCGCGTTTGAATAGTTTATTAAATGCAGAAATATTGTTGGCTTAAGGGTGGCCCCTAAACAACGCGATGCGATGACGTAGGGCGTAAGGGTTAGCGTCGATTTTCTGTAATAAATAACAGCGTAAATCTAGTAGCGGCCTTTTTGTCTCCAGAAATTACAGCCGTGAAAATAAGTCTTATTCGTCTGCTCTTAAGTGGGAAATTCGATATTGGTATGTAGGCATCTTAATTTAGCAGTGTAGATAATTCGTTTCTTAATAGAATCTTAGCCCGATATAGTAAAGTTTTTCATGTAGGAGTTTAATTATATTTCTTAAACATAAGTGCCATCAATTGCTATCTTTTAGAAATAATAGTAAAACTAGAAGTGCGCCTATATAGTTTCTGTGAATAAGTAGCCGTATCTCTGATTGGTGTACAGGCTTTTTGAGATTTTAATTGTAGAAGGTTAAGTCCTTAGGCTATATCAATAATGTAATTGTGAGGTCCGATATATAGGTAACCTCGATTTGATTATAATATTTGTAGTGTATATACGCTAGAGTATTTTGTGTACGTTATTTAAGGGTGCATTAAATTGTTGTGTAATTTATCAGCGGGCTATTTGGGTAATGTAGTTGGATGACTGGGGGTGAAATTAACATTACTGAGAGAGCGTAAGTATTTGTGTATTTACTACTGGTGTTTAATTAATAACATTTGGTAGTCAGAAGATACGGGTCTAGATGGGAGTTAATTATCCCTAGATGGTATATATTTATCTATCTATATATAGTGGTGAAATTAATTTTACGGAGACGGGATTTAATTATTCCTAGAGGGGTGTAAGTTTTATATTGTGTTAATTTAATGACGGTCCCAGATCCGCCTGTAAAATAAAGTAGGGCCTAGTATTTAGTACAGTGGAGTTCCTTCAGCAGATGAATGTTGTGACGATGAGGCTAGATGGCGTAAGAGATTAGGTCAGCCTGTGTCAGGGAGTTCACTTACCAGACAAATATTTAGGGGGAAGCGAAGAGAGAGAGAGAGAGAGAGAGAGAGAGAGAAAGAGAGAGAGAGAGACGGGAGATAAATTTAATTTAGGGTTAGAGAGGAGTATATTTTGACTTGTTGTATAGCTGTTGTTATTATTTGTTCCACAGCAATTTTCACGGCACACAGAGAGGGGGTCAACATTTGCCTTACAGCTTGCCAAGATAGTCGGCCTTCTCAGAAGTAGAAGAGTCGAGGCATCGCCAGAGGTGTAGAGAACTGGTGACGCGGTAGTTACTGGCACCAAGTACGTCTGCACTAGTAAAAGGAAGCAGTTCCCTTGCAGTGAAGCACAGATATTCAGCGGGAACGGATTTATTAAAAATCCTGAGCTCTAAGCTCATATTCACACACCGAACCAAAAGCGCGTGGCTTGGTGTTGTCGTTTAAATTCGGTCATAATAAAACCGACGGCCCTAGACCCAATGAGGGGTACCCGGGCAGGTGAAATAAAGTTCGTCATCCACGAAGCCTCTACATCCTAAGTCAAGTAGTTAGTCATTATTTCTAAAGTCATCAGCCGCAGTAGTCCGGGCAGGAGATATGATCAAAATTCCTTTCCCGAACACATACGAGAGGAGGACGTAATGGAGACGCTACTCGGCTGAAACCAGGAGGTCAGAGTAGACCCTGAGCAGAAACACAGAGGAGAGCGAGGTTATAGAGGCAGATAGAAAGTTGTGTTAGGACAGCCTCTGAGTTTGCACTGAAGAAGTCCGTTAGTGGACCAGTGCGGGCGATTTGTTGTGTTGGACAGTAGATAGTGTATTCAAATTTGAGGAGCCAGTTAGTTAAGTCTGCAGCCAGACAGCAGTGTTAGAGTGCATAATTAATATTAGGTTAGTTAGGAGTGGTGGCGTGTACTTAGAGACCCCACCAAATTACTGTGTGTTTAATCCTAAACGTTTTTTCCCATGCAGGTGGAATGAATGGGGGACAGGGTTGGATTATAGTATAAGTCAATTTAATTGTATTGTTCTTTTCCAGGTGTGCGACGGCGACCACGCACGTTATTTATTTTGATATGTAATTTAATTTGTTGTGTAAATAAACAATAAACTGTATACTGGATCAGGCTCCCTCACTATACTGTACGTAGATGTTGTCTGTATAGTTGTGTCTGTGGACTTGTAGTGAAACCTTATCTCCTTTATTGGTAGTCAGAGGTGGTGAGTCTTTAGCTGTTAAGGAGTCACGAGTGGCGAGGGAGAGTCAATCTCGGTTCTCACCCTCGAAGCTATAGGTCTCATCTTTTCAATATTCACTGTCATTCTCATCTAAAATCTATCTTCGCAGACTTTCTCATTCTAGTGTCTTGTCTTACTCTCAGACATAACTCTATACTTAAATCCACTTCGTGACAGGTTCAAACGAATGGAGAAAATTAGAGGGATAAGGAAGTGAATGTAGAGACAATTCTCGGAACAAATCAAAGGGAGATGATCGATGAAGTACAGGTAAGTGGAGAAGACAGTATAGATATGAACCTGACAACACTGTGTAGTGTAAGTTGCATAGAAACCACGATGTCAAGATATAAGGAATGGACGCCGACAGATTTTGCTGTAAACGAAATGAAAAGCTCTGAGTGCTGGAGAGGATGTGATAGAATAGCAGAGCCTGATACATTTTGTTATTGTTGTCACAGAATATTGGGTCGATATCCTTTCCTCTGCGGCAGTATTTAGTTACATTTTTGAGTGGAATAAATTATGTGCTTTTCTGTGGTCGGCACATTTTCCGTCCCTGCAATCAAGCAGATGTTTAGTACTTTCAAATCCTCTTACACTCCTCTCAGTGATAAGTCGTCATGTCTGTTTGTTTACCCGTTCATCCCTGCTGGAAAAGGAGACGGATGAGATAATATTAACCGACAATCATGTTGGACAATTTCGGGTGTGCCCGACATCAGGCTACGGATTAGCCCTAAAATCGCCTACCGAATTTGTTTAATCGCTGATAAGGCTGATGTGCCGTCCTCTGCCAGATGGGTAAACGAAGAATGTTGTTTGCGCAAGCGACGGGTAGTTAGATTACTCGCCTGCGCGACACATTTCTGGACGGACAAGAATGACATAATCGTTTCTGGTACACCTTGTTACAAAGACATTACTTTTAATGAAAGTAAGATGTTGTATTTGAGAAAACATTGCCGAGAGAGGATCGGATGTTTTCATTCCTTATTTGGGAAACATGGTATTTGCCTTAACGCGCAGAAATTTCCATATGGAAATAATTTGTATTACCACACAAAACACGCATGTTTGAAAAGAATGGCAAACATTCGGAATGAAGGCTCAACACCCCTTCCGATTGGAGCCCTGCTTAACATCGTAACAAACAAATGCGGGGAAGACAGGCAAAATAACCTGACACTTTAGCCAGGTTAAATAACTGTGAAAATTCACTAGCGCCAATAAGACGACCAGACCTTGCCAGAGTTAAGAATTGCACCAGACCGGATTTGATGGAGCATGTTGAAGACTTACAGCCCAGGACATCGTTACCATTATCACGAGAAGAAAGAAGACATCATATTAAGCTGGGTGAACAGGTCCTGGAGCAGGTCGACCACTTGAAATATCTCGGAGCTATTATAGACCGAAAGGGAGGCATCAAAGAAGAGTTGGCCACTTGAAAAGCAGCAGCTGGGAGACTTTTCAGGCGATAAATTGAGCATTATTTAGCAAGAGAGAGGTTGGTAAGAAAACGAAGATGGCTATATACCGCTCCATCTATGTCCCAGTCTTGACATATGGATGCAAGTCATGGGCAATGACTACAACCCATAAAAGCCAGATCCAAATCTCAGAAATGAGGTATCTGAGGAAGGTGGTTGAAGTAACAAGAAGAGACATGGTCCGCAACCATATGATACGTCAAGGCCTAAAATCCCACCCCCTGCAGACCAAAGTAGAACAGTGCCAACTAAGATGGTTTGGCCATGTCTGCAGAATAGGAGAAGACCAGCTACCACGAAAAGCATGGGAAACAAAGAGCCAGGGATCCAGAACCCCAGGACGACCCAGAGTCCGCTGGGAGGACAACATTAGTCAATCTTTGAAGGACCGAGGACTAGAATGGAACCAGGCCAGGAGGAAGACAGCCGATATCATAGTCTGGTGCACTTTCTTCCAAACCTCTACACCTCACGGTAGAAGGGGAACGACTAAGTAAGTAAGTAAGAAAATTCACTAGCGCCAATAAGACGACCAGACCTTGCCAGTGTTAAGAATTGCACCAGACCGGATTTGTTGGAGCATGTTGAGGACTTACAGCCGGACATCGTTACCCTTTAAAACACGGAAAACCGGAATTTGAGGAAAACTATAACACAAAGTCGATAGTGGGAACTTTTTGCTAAAATAACAACACCCTAGACCACATTTAAAAGGACCGTCAAGCTGCCTTAAACTATTTCTCTGAGCTAGTAGTCTGTGAGCCTAAAGAGTGGTGTAAGTTGTACATTTTAAATTCTATATTTTGCATCATTAACATGTGAACTAATATGTATATATTGACATGTGAATATTAATATGTGAAAATTGCTAATGTATGTCCAAGTCATCTGAGGCTGGCAACCTCAGCATATAGAATGATGATTTCATGAACCACCACTGCCAGGGCTGATGACTGCTTTATTGCGAGTTTCTTATAAAGAACCAAAAGCAGAGGTAGTCCCAAGTTCCATATGGAGCAGGGAGGGAAAGATGAAAAAAAAATGATGTAGATACTTGCTATATTATTAACCTTTTCAACCAGTCTAAATGTAAAGCATATTCACTCTAAATGTAATGAAAGTTTCAATCTTTTCAACCAGTGTAAATGTAAAACATATTCACTCTAAATGTAATGAAAGTTTCAGCCTTTTCAACCAGTGTAAATATGAAACATATTCACTCTTACTGTAATGAAAGTTTACAACCTTTTCAAACGATGTAAATGTAAACATATTCAAACTATATTGTTAACATTTCCAACTAAAGTTAAATATAACACTATTTATTTTAAATGTAAAGATAGTTTTCCGCCCACTGGGATTAAGATTAATTCTCAGAGAGGGTAAAAGTTATGAGATAGATGGGATGGTGGACTGAAAAGAGGGAGGCACATAAGTATGTGTCGGGAGACTCAATACTCAGAGAGTATTAGTTTCTCTTCTTTTGCCATGCTGGTTGGTGGTACTAGTTGACGATACTATCTCTGGAACAAGTGAGGGTATAAGTGGCCCAAAGTCGACGCTAGACACCATCATCAGACGGGTCTTAGAGACGCGGGACCAGCTTGGTAGTTACTCCCTGACACATCTTGGAACGTGCTACAACTTTCAAACTTGACCAGTGACGAGTGTGATCCAGTCATCTATTTACAAAGAACCAAACATCAGCTGGAGCAGAAACTCATTGGCAGCTAAGAAGGAACATAAAAGCTTCCAAGTGAACTATCCAATTTTGTAACGTCATAACATCACGCAGTGATGACAACTTTTTCTATAACGAATTATTCATTTTTATAACTATTAAAACATAATTGATTATTACATTTGTTACTTGTATTAGGACAAATCTAAAGTTGATTTAACCATTTTGAATGTACTACATCCGTGTGTCTCAGACAATTTCTTAAATACACTTAAAGAGAGCTATATTTAAAAAAAAGAGGAATTTCGCTGAATTAACTTAGCTGGGGGCTTGAACGAGCTAACGAATTATAAGATAACCCTATCCTTCACAAAAGTTGACGGCAGATACTAGAGTTAACATTTACTCAGCCTCATGCACCATTGTTCTCGCTTTCTGAATATCTTGTGATACTCCCTTGAGTTAGAAGCATCATTTTACTTCTACCTATAACTCTGCCAAGAGTAATCTTGTGCGAAGATCGACACCTTTAAAGACCCACATTAGTTACTCTTGAGTTTTGGCCACTGTTGGACCACTATTGCAGAGCTAAAGAGAGGCATTCTGTGACATTTACCAAACAAACTGGTCCGGAAATATTTATCGTCCAATTTCCCATTGTCCAAACCTTTCCAACTTGTCATATTTAGACACGTTTTAAGGATTATCCGTGCATTTGGGCAATCTGTCATGTCTAGACATATTTTAAGGATAATCCTTGTGTTTGGGAAAACATGCGTGCAAAATTAACACGGCATCTTAAAATGGCACCTGTTGTCCATCTGTTGTCCTATTATCAGATCATTCCCCAGGTGTTTGTTCAATAACCCGTCTCGCTACTTAGATAATCAGACACATTTACCGCCTGGCCGGAAGTCGTTACGTAATCTGACAGGCGATAGCCCATTTAATACGTCCACTCATAATGTCTAAAATAAAAAAACTTCACAGCGAACAAACAGAGGTCCATTCGTCATTGTTAACTCGCCTTCGCATAAGCGCCGATTAAGGTAACCAGTTCGGGTGTGACGAAATCAGTCGAGTAAATTTTCTAACTTTCATTCACTGCGGCAGTATTTCTACATTTCTTCATTTGTCTCACTCATCGTCCTATTATTTGGCATATTTTATGCCCTACATTCTTTTACTGCAACCACTCCCTTGACGTATTTACGCTCCGCCAGGTGAACTGTGGTATTATCGTAACAATACCCGGTCATTATTATTGTCGTAAATTTAAGATGGATTTAAAAGATATTTATGGTCCCGTCTGAGCAGAGTTGAGAGGGGTAAATACGTGAGAATAAAGGTGTAAGAAATAGATTTCACGAGTGAATAGTTTAAGCAAACGATCTGTCTCTGGAATGAGTAGTTCCTCTAGTCCAGCCTATCTATACGACTATAATTTAGTATGACAATCTTTCGCTCCCTATATGAACAAATAAGTTTAACTATACACGCACACACAACTATGTGACTACAAGATACACAAACGTGAAAAACTATGGTAAAATTGGGTATGGGTCTGACCAACACACAAAGGTAAGTTCTTTTGTTGTTTATTATCATTAAACTTTACAACATCAAATATCTAAAGAATATCACATAAAATAAGAATTATATGCATAGAAAATCAACAGAATGCATGTGCCTCCCCTTATTGAGAAAAAGAACCCAACAAGTTAATAAACCCCAAAGGTCAAAGGTCAGCACTATGTTATAGCATAAACAGTAAGGTAAACAAAGTTCCTAATAAGTGCTACTCAGTAAAGTAAACAATTTTAAAAGCAGAGTAACCAGTTTGGTACAAGTTACCGCAACAAGAAAAATATTCAATCTCTCTCTCTCTCTCTGTCATACGTGGCCACGCTTTTGCTCCTTACCTAATCTTGATGATATCTCCGTGGATGTACAGGTATCCTGAATATATTTATCGATATAGATAATGTCAGTGTTCAGTGCCAAATTTGGCCCCAGTCCAGCCTTGACAATAAATTAATAAGGTGGACGCCAATTTTGGTGGTGTACTCCTGGATCAATAATGTCACCGCGAATAGTTAAATGTAGAATGAAATCGAGATCTTGTGTTCACAACAAAGAAAGGGGAATATTTCCAGTACTTGCAACAGCTAGTTGCTAAAAAAATGTTACTTATGATGATGATGATAAATCCTATCGGCTGGCTCTGGTGTAAGTGCCGATTTTGAAACAGCGTAACTTGCTGGATAAATCCGAGAATACGATTGTCAATAGTCAGATGTTAATGTTACTTTGGTTACGCCACAGTGGGCTGATAAAATTGAAATGAATATCTGGGTATTGGTAACTCTAGTTATATTTTTACTTTAGAAAAATGTTTATGTGCCTCTCTGGCCACTCCTGTTCACAAATGAACTTGAGGACGTGTAAGCCAAGAAAACGACACCATTCATCAATCAATAAATGAAGCCAAGGACCACATTAAAAAATGAAAAGTAAAAGACCGCTAACCGCTCTGTGATCAGGTCTGCAAAAATAGAGAAACATCATAAAAATGCTACTTTTATATGTCTCTACGTATATACACACGGAAGGGGACGAGACGTTCTCTTATCCTCTCCGTCAATCCTGATTAAAGTTAGAAGACACACGGTGTCTTTATTTACATCTATACGGTCAGCGTTTCGCCCGCGCGGCACTTTCAGATCGGACAAAAATATGCACGTTCCCGCCCATCTGCGCGCGCGTTAACGATCAGCTCACACTGTCAGCTATTGTTTAATTACCCTTACGCGCACTTACAAATATCGTCTGTCGTTAATAGTTATTTTATTGTCGGCGCATGTTAGTTTAGTCATAAGGTATAAACAATAGTCACTTACTATAAAACACGAAATGAAAAAAACGTGAATCCTATTCGGTCACTATAGTCACGCTTAACACTTAAACAATCAACTAAACCGTATCGTTTGGTGTGAAGCGGGTGATTAAAATTAACATTACAACTGAAACATCTGGAATAAAAATAGCTACGCGTTATTTAATTCACTAGTTTTAACGCTAGAAAATCCAAGTGAATTATAATGGTAAACTAAACACATTAAATCACGAAAATTGCAATTTCTATTACCACAAATTAGAAGTGAAACAATCCCACGAAATGGTATTAACACAACTCCCACAGTGGTTCTAGAATAACGTGCTTAGATTATCCAAAATTATGAGCGACAACTGATCTCGAGTTTAGGAAGCCACGGTTTTTTATACATCATGTTATTATGATCTCTAGAAGATGTTATTTTTCACGCTTCTTGTGCATAGCAGAAATCTAAAACCTAAAATTTCCCAGATGAAAAGGTTTTCCACGGTCGCTTGGTCGGCGTTGCAGAGACTTGGAACTGTGTAACGGGAATCACGAGATTTCCCCCGTTTCTGGAGATCAAAGAATTTTCTCCCCCTGAGTACGAACATCAAAAGGGTTAGCTACCCTTATAGAGAATCTTCAAAGGCCGTTACTCTTTCACGTGTTTTCCTAGTGCGGTCTGTCAGTTATCGTAATATTGACAGATCAGCTCGCGTCAGAAACTTGGGTAAACGAACATGGTTCGCCCCATGCTATGAATTACAGGTTGCGAAATAGGTAAACAAGCTCGTTTGTTATGGTCAAGTAAAAAGAGGCGTGGATTAAAAAGTGAGTCAGATAGGCAGAGAAATGCGTGACTTTGTTGGCGAATCTTAGTACGCTAACGGGAAAGCAAAGGCTGTCAGATACTGAAGGCTATATTTCCATTATACGTCACAACCACTGGTCAGCGGTAATACGTTTATCTCGTTGAGTCGCCGGCCACCTTTGATAGGAAACGATCCTCGGTTGACACAGTATGGTCTTGTACGAGGATGAATAGAAAGCCAATATTGTCCGTCTGAGAAATCAGTCTGGGGGATTCACACACACAGGTGATAATTAGATTATCGCATACGCTGGCCCCTGTCTGCATCATTATAACAGATAAATCTGTCTGGGTAAACAATCATGGCGGAAGACATTTAGACAGGTAATCAGTGCACATATTTGTTTTTTGCACAAGATGCCACCGGAAATACTACGGCATAATGAATGGAGGTCACGCGATGGAATTTTAAAATGTAATATTTTAAAACACGCCTGGGAGATTATGAATTTAAACATCCCAACTCAGATAGTGCTAAAGAGCTTACCACTGTTTTGATTTGAGAGCCGAAATTTACTTTGGTTCTCATTGGCAAGTTTGCCGGGAAGTACAATCTGGGAATTTAACTGAGAAGGAGAGAAATAATCTAGCAAAACCAGAGACACAGATCAGAGACTGAATTGCATCGTCAAATGAGCAAACTCCTAGTAGCCAGTGAGATATCGGACTTAGAATTCCATAATTATAAGTGGCAGATCGAGTATTTGGACAACGTTGGAACTTAAAAGTAAACCCGCATATTTAAATACAAGACTGGAAACTTAAAGGACCAGGATTTTAAATATCAAGACTGAAAACCTAGGAATAGGATCATCCGTCATAAGAGAATATTTCCGGAGCAAGTGATTCGTAGAACATCCGTCATAGGAGGAATCAAAATATTTCCAGACCAAGTGATTCGCAGAACACCCGTCATAAGAGGAATTTCTCAGGCCAAGTGATTCGAGAGCATATAACCTAAATTGCTCGTGTCCATTCTAACCTGTGCGAGGAGATTGTAGATTCTCAAATGTTTGGGGTAAGTGTAACATTTATTTTACAAATGTGAATTTGATATGTTTCTTGCTTAAGTGGTTATATATGAGGCTGGCAACCTCAACATATGAAAATAGTTTATTCATGAACCACTACAGCAAGCGCTGGTAATTGTTTCTGGCTAGTCGTGCGGAAACACGACAGCAGAGGTGATCCCAGACTCCGACTGGAGCAATAATGAGGGATTATTATATCACATGTGCCTGAAGTGTATAGTAACATTGTGTGAGATATTTGTAACTTGTTAATGTTAGTTCAGGCACAAATCATTGTTCGCGCTGTCCAAGCACATATTTTCCCAGTTAATACCCAGAAGAATATTGGTGACTTCTATTTATCATTCCGGAGTTACGCTGTGGTTAAGTCCATTCAGCCCACACTGAAAACGGGAAGGAAGTGGAAAGTGGAAGAAGCTGTTGATGCTGCCCAAGAGTCACTCAAACTGAGGGAGGTAATCGGATACACACAAACGAATAGACGGGGATTTGGTCATGGAGACATCCGCTGGTGGTCCAAGGCATCAAGCAGGGAGCGCAGAGACATGGTAGTTCAGGAGATACGAGAAGCTGAGAATGATAAGAGGTTGCAAAAAGCAGTGCAGCAGGTCCAACAAGGCCAATGGACTACATGGGAAGGAGCCCTGCAGAGGTCCTTGACATGGAATGATATATGGCATATGGCACCTCTTAGGCTCAGCTTCGTTGTCAGATCACTGTATGACCTGCTGCCATCGGCCACCAACCTTGTGAAATGGGGAAAGTCGGATGATGAGCAGTGCCCCCTGTGCCAGGGGAGGCAGACACTTGAACACGTGCTCTCAGCGTGTAAGGTGTCATTAGGGCAAGGGCGATACACTTGGCGCCATAACAAAGTGCTAAATGAGCTTGCTGCGACAATAGATCTGGCAAGAATGAAGGCGAATAGCAAAGTCCGGCCAGACACCGCAAACACATACTTTCTGAGGGCAGGAAAGTCAGCACACCCCAAACCGAATAAACCTGGTAGCAGTTTACCATCTCTTCTTGATTGTGCAAATGATTGGGAGATGGCGGTAGACCTACCTGGACGAGGGGCATATCCAGAGAGTATCCGAAAATCGCGGAGACGGCCGGATATAGTGCTTCATTCTGCAGCAACGCTTCAGGTCATACTGATTGAACTGACCGTGCCATTTGAATCCAGATTAGATGAGCAACATTCGTTCAAAGCGGCCAAGTATAGTGATCTGGCCGCGGATCTGAGACACGATGGGTTCACTGCAAGGGTCATGGCTGTTGAAGTGGGTGCAAGAGGGCTTGTGGCTGCATCAGTGTATGATCTATTGAAACTGTTGGGGCTGAGGGGACAGTCGAGAACAAGGGCCCTGAAGAGGCTTAGTGAAACTGCCGAAAAGGCATCAGGCTGGCTGTGGAACAACCGCAATGGGGAATGGAGATCGTAACAATAAACGCTGCGGTACAGAAAACACCAGGAATTTTTCTAAGTCCACAATACGCTGAGGTTTGTGGTGGACTAGTGAACGGGCTGCGACTCAGGGGCGACAAGCGGTGTATACTATAAGGGGTGTCAGTATCAAAAGTCCAGTGGGGAACGCGCAGTGGCGACTCGTTGACTTCGCGCTGGTGTCTCAGTGTGTGCGACGGAACGAACGGAATAATTTGTCTTCTCTTTGTTACTTTCACAATTGCCTCCACGGCTGGCGGAGTTGTGGAATTTAAAGTTGCTACCATAAGTGAAATGGGTTCATTTTTGATGCAAGACAACAGGAAGCTGAGACGCTTGGGAGTCATGACCCAAGTGGGCCCGCCCCCCTTAGAGTGTAAAGGAGTATATAGGGCCGAAACACTTGTCGGACGGGGGGACTTCTTCTGATGATCAGATTGCTTCCTGTTGTATCGCTCTGTAAAGAGTTTCCTATCATAGTTACATGGTCAAACCAGTGACAATCGGGAAAAGACCGATTGACTTCTGGAAAGACAGATGACACTGGGAAAGACTAGAAACCGGCTGACCGGGTTAGCACCCCGTAAGCTGTATTCAATTGCTATAGAACCCAAAAACGATAGATGCCCCCAGGATTCACCGAAAGGGGGGGAGAATGATGAATCCACAGGCGCCTCATTGGAATCGACCAGACCCGTTACACGGACTTCGAGCTCTGAACAACGGCTGGAGTTTCCATGTGCCTGTGGTAGGGAATTCTCTACTCAGAGAGGAATGAAAATCCACAGAACGAAAAAGGGGTGTGGGAGGTCATCAGGGGGAGATCAACAGCGCTCTGTCTCGACGGATAAGACGTTAGAAGAACGCAGCCAGGAGTCAATCCACAGTGCTGAGTACATTCAAGTTGATCTGCCTGATGATGATCTCACACACTTCTTGGACGGGAAGAGAGATGCAATCAAGTTTCCACCCGCCAGTGCAAAAGGGCTTTGGGAACAGCTGGACGAAGCCTTGGCAAAAGAGTTGGATAACAACCTGAAGCAGATAACTTTGGAAAAGAAGCTGGAAATCTTCGGCGACATAATATATCTGCACTGTCGCAAAGTGTTCGGAGTGAGGGAGGCAAGGGAAAGTAACCCACCACGAAAAAGCAGAAGACAAATTAAAATAGAAGAAATCAGAAAACAGAAGAAGCATGCCCGAAAAACTGTTCAAAAAACGCAGTTGCCGCAGAGAAGGAAGGGTTACGACAGGTTTGGGAGCACCTGAAAGGCCAACATAATGCCCTTTGTAGAGCAGAAAGGTTGTGCAGGAAGAAAAGGAAGACTCGAATGGATAGGGAAAGATTCTTCAGGGAGCCCTTCAAGTTTGCCAAAGAACTGTTTGAGCAGCCACGGTCGGGTACGCTAAACATCAGGAAAGAAGACCTGGAAGAACACCTTGGAATGACATATTCAGATGGTCGCAAAGATGAGCCGCTCAGCAGCATGGCAGGCCTTAAATGGCCGAGTAAGCCAGGAGCTGAATTTAACACCAAGCCCCCAACGGTGCAAGAGGTAGAAAGCATTGTCCAGAAAGCTCGATGCAAGTAAGCTCCAGGTCCTAATGGTGTTCCATATGTGGTGTATAAGAGATGCCCTGAGGTGCTCAAACGACTGCTTCGTTTACTGAAGAGTGCGTGGAAAACCCAGCTTGTAAGCAAGGAATGGAGAAAGGAGAACGGAGTCTACATCCCGAAGGAGCAAAATTCCACAGACATCAGTCAGTTCAGGCCAATCTCACTACTCAATGTGGAAGGGAAGATATTCTTCTCAGTGATGGCGGAAAGACTCACTACATACCTCCTGGCAAATGGGTACATTGACACTACCATTCAGAAAGGAGGTATCCCAGGTACACCAGGATGTCTAGAGCATGCCACAATGATATGGGAAGCAATCCAAAAGGCAAAGTCTGACAGAACAAACCTCCATGTAATCTGGTTGGATTTAGCGAATGCTTATGGATCCGTTCCACACCAGATGTTGTGGCAGGCCCTAGAAATGTATCATGTTCCACAAGAGATTGCAGCAATGCTGAAGCTGTATTTCGCAGGGTTTGCTGTCAGATTTTCAACCAGAGAGTACACAACGAAGTGGATTGGCCTTGAAGTTGGAATTGCGATGGGATGTACCATCTCTCCGATACTATTCGTGATGGCTATGCAGGTAATCCTCAATGCGGCTGAAGGAATGGCTATAGGTCGAAAGCTCGGTGGAATGTGTCTCATGCCACCGCTCAAAGCATTCATGGATGACACAACAATTCTGACATCAGATGAACATCAGGCCCGGAGGATGTTAGCACGCCTGGATGAACTAGTCAGCTGGTGCAGAATGAGCTTCAAACCCAAGAAGTCGAGAAGCCTATCAGTCAGGAAAGGGAAGATAGCAGAGGTCATATTCACGGTTTCCAACCAAAGAATCCCTACTGTCATTGAGGAACCTGTTAAAAGTCTTGGCAGGGTGTACGATGCCTCATTAAAAGACTCAAAGGCAGTGCAACAGACAATAGAAATGGCAGACAGAGGGCTACAGATCATAGACCAAAGCAGACTCCTGGGGAAGTTCAAACTGTGGTGCCTCCAGTTCATGTTGATACCAAAGTTGCTGTGGCCACTGCTTATATATGAAATAAGCACAAGTACAGTGGAAGAAATAGAGCAGAAGGTCAACAAGTTCATGAGAAAATGGCTAGGAGTACCACCAGGTCTGTCAGATGTAGCACTGTACTGCAAAAAGTCAAAACTTCTGCTTCCTTTCAAGTCAGTTGTTGAAAAGTACAAAGTTGGAAAGGCAAGGCTTGCAATGATGCTACGCGAGTCAGCTGATGACGTGGTTAAGTCCATTCAGCCCACACTGAAAACGGGAAGGAAGTGGAAAGTGGAAGAAGCTGTTGATGCTGCCCAAGAGTCACTCAAACTGAGGGAGGTAATCGGATACACACAAACGAATAGACGGGGATTTGGTCATGGAGACATCCGCTGGTGGTCCAAGGCATCAAGCAGGGAGCGCAGAGACATGGTAGTTCAGGAGATACGAGAAGCTGAGAATGATAAGAGGTTGCAAAAAGCAGTGCAGCAGGTCCAACAAGGCCAATGGACTACATGGGAAGGAGCCCTGCAGAGGTCCTTGACATGGAATGATATATGGCATATGGCACCTCTTAGGCTCAGCTTCGTTGTCAGATCACTGTATGACCTGCTGCCATCGGCCACCAACCTTGTGAAATGGGGAAAGTCGGATGATGAGCAGTGCCCCCTGTGCCAGGGGAGGCAGACACTTGAACACGTGCTCTCAGCGTGTAAGGTGTCATTAGGGCAAGGGCGATACACTTGGCGCCATAACAAAGTGCTAAATGAGCTTGCTGCGACAATAGATCTGGCAAGAATGAAGGCGAATAGCAAAGTCCGGCCAGACACCGCAAACACATACTTTCTGAGGGCAGGAAAGTCAGCACACCCCAAACCGAATAAACCTGGTAGCAGTTTACCATCTCTTCTTGATTGTGCAAATGATTGGGAGATGGCAGTAGACCTACCTGGACGAGGGGCATATCCAGAGAGTATCCGAAAATCGCGGAGACGGCCGGATATAGTGCTTCATTCTGCAGCAACGCTTCAGGTCATACTGATTGAACTGACCGTGCCATTTGAATCCAGATTAGATGAGCAACATTCGTTCAAAGCGGCCAAGTATAGTGATCTGGCCGCGGATCTGAGACACGATGGGTTCACTGCAAGGGTCATGACTGTTGAAGTGGGTGCAAGAGGGCTTGTGGCTGCATCAGTGTATGATCTATTGAAACTGTTGGGGCTGAGGGGACAGTCGAGAACAAGGGCCCTGAAGAGGCTTAGTGAAACTGCCGAAAAGGCATCAGGCTGGCTGTGGAACAACCGCAATGGGGAATGGAGATCGTAACAATAAACGCTGCGGTACAGAAAACACCAGGAATTTTTCTAAGTCCACAATACGCTGAGGTTTGTGGTGGACTAGTGAACGGGCTGCGACTCAGGGGCGACAAGCGGTGTATACTATAAGGGGTGTCAGTATCAAAAGTCCAGTGGGGAACGCGCAGTGGCGACTCGTTGACTTCGCGCTGGTGTCTCAGTGTGTGCGACGGAACGAACGGAATAATTTGTCTTCTCTTTGTTACTTTCACAATTGCCTCCACGGCTGGCGGAGTTGTGGAATTTAAAGTTGCTACCATAAGTGAAATGGGTTCATTTTTGATGCAAGACAACAGGAAGCTGAGACGCTTGGGAGTCATGACCCAAGTGGGCCCGCCCCCCTTAGAGTGTAAAGGAGTATATAGGGCCGAAACACTTGTCGGACGGGGGGACTTCTTCTGATGATCAGATTGCTTCCTGTTGTATCGCTCTGTAAAGAGTTTCCTATCATTGTGTAAAAAGTTCGTGGTTACAAGCTATCGGACGGTTTGAAGTACTAACGTTACTACGCCGCTAGTGTGAGAGAAGAGCATCAACACTGACCGCCTACATTGGACGAGTTATGTGGAGAAGTGCACTCATCACCAAAAAGAAGTGACGAAAGCCATGGCGACAGGACTCACCTAGACCAGTTAAGTCCTGATTAAAAGGCATCAGCAAAACGGACTTTTATCACTCCCCTATTAAGTCTCTATGACGACGCTTTCATCTAAAATTTCGCCAATCTTTCCATATTTATTTTAACCTGTTAAAGACTAATTCACTATTACATGTGTTACATGTTATTTTAAAACTAAACAAACATAGTTGATTCAGTTATTACATGTATGAAAGCAAACGTAAGAGCACGGCTAATATATATATATATATATATATATATATATATATATATATATAAATATATATATATATATATATATATATATATATATATATATATACACACATTTAGGCATATATTTAACTCTAAACAGAGCTATACCATTATAATAGGAAATTCGCTGAATTAAATCAGCTGGGGGCTTGAACGGGCTAAAAACCATTGCTTAAATCCTTCACAAAAGGCGACGGATCAGATATAAGTTAACAGTTGTTCAGACCAATGCAACATTGTTCTTGACTTCTGAAAATATCTTGTGTATCCTCCCTTAAGGTAGAAGCGTCATAACCCTTATATCTACATCTTTGCCAAGAGTAATCTTGTGCGAAGGTAGACACCCTTGACGACCCATTTAGATACTCTTGAGTTTTGGCCACTGTTGGACCACTACTGCAAAGCAGGGGAAGCAAGCCGTGACATCGAGAGTATACTTTTTTTTGTTTTAAAAAGGTGATGGGTGGAGAGAGGGCACTTAACAGCTGACCGTTATTGCCTCTTCTCGTCCACCATCTTGGTCTATCCTGTTAAACCTAAGATTTGGTTATAATTAGGGTATTTAATGTAACTTTATTTTTAGTTTTGTATTTAGCTAACTATTGTCTTTTGTAGTTGATGGTTTCAATTGATATTAGCATTTCTTCTTTTTAAGTCTTGTTTTTTGTTACTTCTTTGTAGATATCCAACTTCGTGGAGAACTATAGGAAGATATTTTATAGTTCACAGAACTGTCAAACACAATTAATAATAGTAATAAATAAACACAATACCTCCCTGGGAACTAAAATCACAAATCATTGACTACACGCTCTCTGAAAAGATTGCGCAAAATATGGAAGATAAGGAAGCCAAAATATAGTAAGAAAGTCCATAAATCAACTTACTAAGCAAAGCCTGGCTGTTTACACTGATGGATCCAAGGGAGATAGTGGGCAACTAGGTGCAGGAGTAGCAATACCACAGTAGGGAATTAAGAAGAGCTACAGTGTAATTGAACGGGCTTCGATTTTTACCGCAGAGATGGTAGCGATTCTAAAATGTTTAGAAATAATCGAAGAAAATCCGCCAGAAGCAGTTACGATATTTACAGACTCACTATCATCACTGTAATAACTGGCGTGGTATATCTCTGTTATCAGTACCTGGAAAATTATTATGTTGCATGATGTTAGAAAGACTTAAATTGCATGCTGACGAAAAGATCAGAGAAGAACAAGCGGGTTTCAGGCCGAAACGATCATGTATTGATCAAATATTCACACTAAGAACAATTATAGAAGAATCAGTGGAAATGCAATCGCCACTTATTATCACCTTCGTCGATTTTCAAAAAGCCTTTGATAGTCTACACCGCCCATCATTGTGGAAGATACTTACAATCTATGGTTTTCCAACAAAATATGTGAATATAATCAAAGCGCTATATGACAATGCAAGATGTTGTGTTAGAACAAATAAAGGGAATACAGAATGGTTTACAGTAGAAACAGGGGTGAAACAAGGCTGTATTATGTCACCACTACTTTTTGGAATAGCTATTGATTGGGTTATGAGAAACTATACCCACAATGAACAATTAGGTATAAAATGGACAAATGGAAAATTCCTGGGGGACCTGGATTTCGCAGATGATTTAGCATTCTTAAGTTCAACACCCAGACAATCCCAAGAAGCAGTAAATAATTTGTGTCATCTCTCGGTTAAAATAGGTCTCCAAATAAATGCCTCTAAAACTAAAGTTATGAACTTTTCTAACGAGACCTTTGATATCATCTTGAACGGGGAAAAACTACAGAAAGTTGAAAGTTTCAATTATTTAGGCAGTAAAATGACTCAGGATGGTGACACAACAAGAGAAATCCATACTAGAATTGCTTTGGCAGCTAGCGCCTTCAATAGATTATCTAACATTTGGAAATTACGATCATTGAATATACATACCAAGCTTCGTCTGTTTAATTCAAATGTTATCTCAGTGTTAACATACGGCTATGAGAGTTGGAAAATAACAAAATCATTGGAGAACAAGCTGAATACATTCGAGAACAAATGTCCTAGAAAACTCATGAACATCAGTTGGAAAGAATTCAAGACTAATCGACAAATAAGAGAAGACTCTAGGCAGAAATATGTCTCCAACTATATAAGGAAAAGACGATGGTCATATATCGGTCATGTCCTACGAATGCAATTATTATTATTATCATCACTACAAGCACTAGAACACCTTGGTAAGTGCAGCCGACCAGACATTACGGAAGAAATTCTTGCAATTAATACATCATTAGGGAACAGAGGATGCAGTGTGAGGCTAGTGTGGGTTTCAGCGCACATAGGTATAACTGGCAACGAGTTGTCCGACAAGACTGCCAAATATGGAAGAATAAGTAAAAACAATATAAGAGCAGGACTTGGAAAATCGGAGATTAAGAGCCAAGAGAAGCTAACAGTAAACGAGGAATGGAAAACAACATGGAAGTACAGTAGTAAAGGCAGACACGAATTCAAAATTCTGAAAGAACCAACAAGGACGTGCCAGGTCAGAGAAGAATTAAAAGTACCCTCGAACACAAAGCTGTGGCCTCTCCGTCTCGGTGCAGCATACGTTATGATACAGGAACCACACTGCCAAGAATGTCAGTAAAAACATGACATAGACCCCTACCTGATCCACTGTAAAAAGTACGAGCACAGAGGCTTGAATTAAAAACATACTTTAGAAATCACAATATAGACATGACAGGTGATAAGGTTTTTAGTTATAGATGCCTGTTACATTGGGGTTTGAGAGAGTTGGTTGAGAATCGTGCTGATTTAGATATATATATATAATACGCCGTGAGTGTCCAACAACATTTATGTCAACTTGGATAAAGTTAATAACGATATTCGTGGCTGGGTCCACGGATAAGTACATTTAATGACGAATCATCACAATACATTCAGGTAATCATATAGTTGTACATACATTAATTCAGTCTCCTGCAGTCAATAATGCATCGTCGCATGTCAAGCCTGTATACTCGCAATGCCAGCAGGCGGACTCATTGGAGTAGTGATAACTGACAGCTGGCGATGGAAATATATATAATTCTTCCAGAACTTCTTCACTGCTCATCAAATTAGGATGCTCAAATACTGCATCAGTAGAAATAAAGTGGCGACCTTCGTTTCAATTATAAGCCACGCAGGAAGACTATAAAATTCAATTACGTTGGGAGCAGTAATAATCTACGTCTTGCTTAGACGGATTCAAACGACAAAAGGCCAAGAAGGACCGTTGCATGCATAATGCAGCGCCTTACTACGTCATCCTATTATTAGTGACGTCTACACATTATCGCGTTCAATGACAATATCTTAGTGTGTGAAATACATCATGTTGACTTCATATAAAGATGTTAGCGCGTAAATTTAACTGGTAACAAAACTAAATGAGGCCAACATGTAATATACATAATAATACCTTAACAATGCCACAGGGGAAGCCCAAACAATAATTAAACGATATATACACAAAACAAAGGAAAACATATAAGGTTAATAACAGTGACAATAATAGTAAAAATTTAACAATAATAATACTTCAGAAGAGAAATTCAACCAAATAGAAATTAATCAACAAAAACTAACAAACCATTAAAGAAAAACAAAATTATTGACTACTCATAGTGTAAGGAAGTATCCTTACGAAACGGAAGATTTTTATCGGTCGATATCGATGCAGAAGTAAAGCAGTGACAAGATAAAGTGAAAAAAATGATGTTCAAATTAATAGTGACACAGAGGAGGGGAGAAAGACAAATTTGATGAAAGAGTAAGACGTGCATTACGTCACACATTCTACGCAATATATTACATTTAACGACTTGGATCATCATGAAACAATCCATTTTAATGTGATATATCTTTCTTTTCAGCTAGTAACCCAAAAAAATCGAACGATTTTTTCTCAAAACAAGCTGAAGTGGAGATGAAATAAAGCAGTACTAAAACGACCATTAGTTAAACAAGAGAACAACCTCCTCCTCTCCCCACACACAAAAAAATCATTCATTCTGTACCGAATCTAAACAACGGGATGAGCTTACTGTATTCAGTCAAGGTTATAATATTAAAATGTGGAAATTTCTGCATTAAAATAATAGTATCCTTATTATTTAAAGAATGTGACCAATAAACAGAGTATTGATATTGAAAATTATTCTTTATTTTAACTAAAACAATTTGCGCTTCTTGGCTTAGTTCTGGAGATGTTTACATACTTTGGAAGATTCTTCACACATTCGAGAGGACGCCCTCAATGCATAGAGGCGTATATGAGGTCATTCTTATATGACTATAAGTTAATCACAATGCTATAGTATACAGATGTGGAAGTGAACCTCTGTCCGTAAGGCGAATTACACCTTCACTGACTTTTGAAGTCACCCACATACTTCCAGGGATCCCCCTGTGGTGAAATATGTTGAGAACCCAGCATCGCACACTTAAGCTTGGAGGAGTCACTTGAGCCCCAGGCGTAACTCTGGCTTTTTACCTGATTGGCTGCAAGCAGGAGGATCTCACTGTGGACTTTTGTAAATGTGGGGGGAGGGGGGGGGGGGGGGGGAGAGAAAGGGGGATGCTGAGAAGTGGCTCTGTGTAGAATATGACAACTCCTTTGGAGAGCCCAGACGCAGAGCTCACTCAGTATTTTAGCTCTGCATATTTGAGGAGCTTTCTTGGATAGCGGGGAATGCACAGCTCAAACACGTTTCGGAATTGCAGAAAAGCCGCAGGAAAGTCCTAGATCTACAGTGTAAATGATACCAAGGAGTCCTTAACTTGGTATTGGCTGCAAAAGAGCGAGAAGCCCAACAGCCTTAGTTAAACAACTGCAAAAGCAGGACTCCCTCTAACGCATGGTTACCGTGGCCATAGCCCGAGTTCCCGGTAACTACAACCCTAACTTACAAACGCATATAAACATACCACACACGCACATTCACAACTCTTACATGAAGTCACTCTCCAAACATCTGGCATGTACATCTCTCTCCATCTCCCCAAGCCCTTTTCCGTATCCCATCTTGGTATCTTTGATTCTTTATCCCGTAATACCTCTCTAAGTTGGCTCTGTATTATGTATTTCGCAACACCGATCTTCAATTTTAAAAAGTCGGGACCTAGACCTAATTTCTGTTTTCCTTGTAGTTTGATCCAGCTCATTTTAGGTGAGTTTTTGTTTTTGAAGTGACACAATTTTGAACCACACTGTAAGTCACGTGGTGAGCCAATTGAAATTTGCGTCTTTAAAATATAACGAAAACTAGTTTTATTAGTGAGTGCAGTAATGAGATAATTGCTTTTCAACCTTTTCTCACGAGAACATTTGATTGCTGTTGGGAATGTCAGTTAGAGGACGCCATTTTGGTATAGTTTGGTCATTTGGCTATAATTACGTAAAATGCATACAATTACGGCGGTATACGGTTACGTACGAAATCATTTTTGTAAAAATGAAGGTATATAGATGCGACATTTTGATTGAAATTTTAGGGGGAAGGGAGGTGGCAGAGGGTGCTGGTTAGGGTTCGGAGTGGGTGGCGGCACTGGGGCGGAGCAAGAGGAAGGGGGTTGGTGTTAGGTTATTAATTTAGAAATGAGAGGCATTATATATCCTAGTTGTAACCTATCACAGGTTGAACGGGATGTTTTTCCTTCATTAAATAAAACGAGTTACGCATCCGTTTCAATAGCGATCGGGCAAAAATGCGGGCTTTGTTCTACTGTCGTTCCCATCAACCCAGCATTGTATCATTTGAATTGTTTAAAAATTACTTCTGCCAATAACAGCGTAACTTCGACAGCAGTATGGTAGCATAATACAAGCTCGAAGCAGCAGTAGTAGTAAAAGTATTAGTAGCCGCAGCAGTATTGAAGGGACCTAAGTTATAATGGTGGTAGATGCAGCAGCTGTGGTTGTTGTTAACACATAACAGTACTTACTTTTACCTTACTTATATGTTAAGTCCACTCTTGTCATGAATCTGCGTGGGGCGGTGAAGTTGTTTGCTCTTGTGCCAAGTGTATCGCACTGGCTGATGTAAGCCCGTGTTGTTGGATTTGTGCTACAACGTAGCAGTAAGGGGTGTAATAGTAGCAAAGGTAGTATTAGTGTTAGTCATCATTATTAAAGTAATGGTATTGATGGTAGCAGTAGTGGGTGTAATAGTAGAAGTGGTAGTATTAGTGTTAATCATCATTATTAAAGTAATGGTATTGATGGTAGCAGTAGTGGGTGTAATAGTAGCAGTGGTAGTATTAGTGTTAGTCATCATTATTAAAAGTAATGTTATGATGGTTGCAGTAGTGGGTGTAATAGTAGCAGTGGTAGTATTGGTGTTTATCATCATTATTAAAGTAATGTCATTGATAGTAGCAGTAGTGGGTGTAATAATAGCAGTGGTAGTATTAGTGTTAGTCATTATTATTAAAGTAATGGTATTGGTGGTAGCAATAGTGGTAGCGGATGTCATAAAAGTAACACAAGATTAATAATTATGATGCTAATATGCCCAGTATCTGTTACAGAAAGTCAGTTAGAAACACTCATGCGTGCTTTAGATTACGTTATTGATAGATTGCTACCGTCGGGTTTGTTTCATTAATAATCAACAATAACAAAATCAAGAACTATACAGACGGATTTGCCTTATTAATAATCAACAATAACATAATCAACAACAATACCGACGGATTTGTCTCATTAATAACACTAGTCAACAAATTTTCAAAAGTTTTTTGTACCAGAAATTAAATATACTTACTTACTTAGTCGTTCCCCTTCTACCGTGAGGTGTAGAGGTTTGGAAGAGAGAGCGCCAGACTATCCTATCGGCTGTCTTCCTCCTGGCCTGGTTCCATTCTAGTCCTCGGTTCTTCAAAGATTGTCTAATGTTGTCCTCCCAGCGGACTCTGGGTCGTCCTCGGGGTCTGGATCCTTGGCTCTTTGTTTCCCATGCTTGTCGTGGTATCCGATCTTCTCCCATTCTGCAGACATGGCCAAACCATCTTAATTGGGACTGTTCTACTTGGGTCTGCAGGGGGTAGGATTTAAGGCCTTGACGTATCGTCTGGTTGCGTACCATGTCTCTTCTTGTTACTTCAACCACCTTCCTCAGATACCTCATTTCTGAGGTTTGGATCTGGCTTTTATGGGTTGTAGTCATTGCCCATGACTCGCATCCGTATGTCAAGACTGGGACATAGGTGGAGCAGTATACAGCCATCTTCGTTTTCTTACCAACCTCTCTCTTGCTGAGGAATCCTCGATTTATGGCCTGAAAAAGTCTCCCAGCTGCTGCTTTTCGAGTGGCCAACTCTTCTTTGATGCCTCCCTTTCGGTCTATAATAGCTCCGAGGTATTTTAAAGTGGTCGACCTGCTCCAGGACCTGTTCTCCCAGCTTAATCTGATGTTTTCTTTCTTCTCGTGATATCACCATGGATTTTGTTTTAGAGCTGCTTATGACCATCCCTCTCTTCTCCAGCTCTTCCTTCCAGACTTGCAGGTTGGATTGGAGATGTGCCTCTGATTTAGCAATCAGGGCAACATCATCAGCAAATGCCAGCTCCGAAATATAGACCTGTCTCATCTTCCAGTACCCCACTGAATACTTTCTTGTTCTCTCCTTACATGCCTTGATGACATCGTCCATAAGGAGTATGAAGAGGTAAGGTGATAGGATATCACCTTGTCTTACACCAGTGGTGGTCCTGAACTCTTCCGACTTATGGTTTGCTGTCCTCACATAATTTCTGCAAGACTTGTAGAAGCTCTGTATAGCATGAATCAGAGGTGCTGGAATATTCTTCCTTGCCAAACAGTCCCAAAGTTTGCTCCAGGGGACCCTGTCAAACGCCTTTTCCAGATCTATGAAACAAAGATGCATCTCACTCTTATACTCAAGGGCCTTTTCACTCAGCTGTCTGAGTGTGAAGATTAGGTCTTGAGTACTTCGGTTTGCTCGGAATCCGCACTGGACCTCATCCAATTGTGGCTCAGCTAGGCGTCGGAGTCTCTGCTCTAGGATTCTAGAGTAGATTTTACCAGGGACACTGAGAAGGGATATGCCTCTATGGTTTCCACACTGTCGATTGTCACCCTTTTTGAAAATTGGTGTTATGATGGCAATCTCCCAATCCTTTGGTATGGTCTTGTTGTACCACGCTGCCTGTAAAACCCTTAAGAGTAATAGGTCGCCTGATGCTCCCATGAACTTAACCATTTCTGGTGTTATACCATCATGCCCTGCTGCTTTGCCCATCTTGATTTTCTCCAGTGCTGCCTTCAGTTCTTCCATCTTTATGTCATCTTCACCATCATTGGTTTTCTCTTCTGTGCTAGTGTTTATCATTTCTGTTGCTTCACCATGCTCACCATCCAGGAGTTCTGAGAAATATTCTTTCCATCTTCCCATTACTTCCTTCGGGGCAGTAAGCAATTTGCCTTGCTTGTCCTTTATAAATTTGAGAGGGCATTGTTTTTCCTTCCTCATGTTCTTTAGGGTCTTATAGAACAATTTCTGGTTTTCTTGTGCATCTTTTTCTAGCTTTTCTCCAAATTCTTCCCAGGACTTCTGTTTTGCTGCTAGCACTTTATTCTTTGCTTCTGTTTTGAGTGTCACATATTCTCTATATTTTTTCATTTGTCCTGTTGTGTTTTTAGCTCCTAAGTATTGTTTCCATGCCATTTTCTTCTCTCTTATTTTCTCTTTGACTTCCTCTGTCCACCAAGGTGTCCTCTTTCTCTTGTTCCCAAGTCGGACTTCACCGCATGCTTCTGCAGCAGCTGTCTTTATGATATCCTTGAATTTAATCCAGAGGGTTTCCAAGTCATCAGGTCGTTCTTCTGTGTTGCTCACTGCTGCAGCAATAAGCCCCTGATATCTGGTCTTAATTTCTGGCTCTCTCAACTTGTAGGTCCTAATGCTCATTTCTCCTGCTCGTTTACTTGGTTTCTTGCGTGATGTTGGGCAGTTCCTAGGCTGAGCAACTCTTTCAGTTGTTCTTTTGATTGTTAGCAGGTAGTGATCACTTCCAATCTCTGGCCCCCTCCAGACTCTAGCATCTCGGACATATTTGAATGAGCTTCTCCGAACAATGGCATAGTCGATCACTGACTTCTCATTCTTTGTTGGTTCACATCTAGTGTATGCATGTATGCGCTTATGGGGGAACTTTGTGTTTGTAATGATCAGATTCTGCTCACTGCAGAATCTAAGGAGTCGCTTTCCATTGTCATTGAGAGTATCTTCTCCATATCTTCCGATAACTCCACCCCATCTAGCATGGTCATTTCCAACTCTGGCATTGAAATCTCCGAGCAAGATAACTTCATCTAGGCAGTCATCCACTGTCCTTTGAAGCAGCTCGAAGAATTCCTCCTTGACCTCTGCTCTCTCATCCTCATTTGGCCCATACACTATGACCAGGTTGACTATGGTTTCTCCTTCTTTTAGTTTAACAACCATAATGCGCTCCGAGACAAAGTTCCATCCCTTGATACTATCTTTTTGATTTTGGGCCACAATGCAACCCACGCCCCCTTTAGCTCTTTCAGACATGGGTACACCACTGTAGAGCAGCGTGTTGCCATCGAGATCCATGACTCCTTGTCCTTTTTTCTTTGTTTCCGTTATAGCCAGGATTTCTAGTTTTGCTTTCCTCATCTCTTCCACCAGCTCCTCTTCCTTCCCATTTATACTTCTTGTGTTCCAAGTTCCATAAGTCGTAGTCCGTAGTCCGTTCCAGTTCGTCGCCTTTAGAATCCGTCCGGTTTTCTCTCTTGTGTTGCTAGTAATCATGATTTAAAGCAAACAGGTGATTGGCCTGTTGTGCCTTTGCATGGTGGAGGGGCTGCCTCCTTACGGCCTGGGCTGCCTCCTTATATACCATTTCTTATTGATTTTGACATGCTGATTTCAAATATCATAATGAAATTCACCAATTGGCTCTGGTTTTTTTTTAAATGATGAATTTACATTACAGTAATACAAATAATGTATGCTTGTTTAATTCTCTGGGGTGAACAGCTAGTCTTTCTACTTTAGCATTATAAAAATTGTGTTTACATACTCAATTAATTGATATTTCAACATAAAATGATAGAAAAAATATAAACATTATTTAAAGTTCACATATCATGTTTTAAAAAGGCACATTTGAACCCACTCCGTCATTATTCAGTCGCTGTTCGAGCTCTCTTTGCTTGCTTCTTGTAGTCAATCGATGAGGTGTCTCTTGTCACAGTCCAACAGTAATCAGCAAGCATTGAAGGGCTCCAATTGCCTTGATACCTTGTCTCCATAGCAGCAATGTCCTGGTGAAATCGTTCACCATGCTCATCAATGACCGCTCCACAGTTTGACGTAAAGAAATCCAGATGAGAATCCAGAAAATGAATTTTCAAAGACATGTTGCAGCCAAGACTCTTATACTTCAGAAGGAGATTTTCTACAATTTCATTGTAATTATCAGATCTGTTGTTTCCAAGAAAATTGTCCACCACTGACTTAAATGCTAGCCATGCTGCTTTTTCCTTGCCATGCAACACGCAAAGAAACTCGTCATCATGAAGAAGTTTTCGAATTTGCGGACCAACAAATACTCCCTCTCTTATTTTAGCTTCACTCAGTCTTGGAAATTTTCTGATGAGGTATTTGAAAGCCTCATCTGTTTTCTCCATTGCCTTGACACAGTTTTTCATGAGACCCAGCTTAATGTGCAAGGGTGGCAACAAAATCTTGCTGGTGTCGACAAGTGCTGGGTTCTCAACGTTCTTACTACCAGGCTGCAATGACTGCCTGATTGGCCAATGTCTTCTGATGTAATGGTCACTTCGTGCACGGCTATCCGAAATGTTGTGGCACGCAGAAAGGTCACCCTCTTTGAAAAAGAATGTAATAAGCGGCTTCTGGCGGTTCCTATACACAGAAATTGTAACATCTTCTGCCAGGAGATTCCACTGTTGCAATCTGGAACCCAAAAGCTCCGCCTTGTTCTTCGGTAAATTCAGATCTCTTACAAGATCATTCAGTTCACCTTGGGTTATTAAGTGTGGTTTAGTGGATGTAGTTTGCTCAAAATCTGGGTCGCTTGAGGTTGATGGTTCAGGACCACCAATGTCCTCTTCTTCATCAGTGGAAGCAGCTGAAAATGATTCTGGCACTTTGGGAACTGCTAGGTCATCGCCATGTGGTACCAGACGTATTGCAGAGGGGATGTTTGGGTATTCCAGAGTCCATTTGTTCTTCTTTGATATGCCTTTCCCAATTGGTGGGACCATGCAAAAGTAACAGTTGTTGAGATGATCAGTGGGCTCTCTCCAAATCATTGGGACTGCAAAAGGCATAGCTTGCCTTTTGCCAGTCAACCATAGTTTAAGATGTGCTGCACATGTATTGCAGCATATGTGTGGCGCCCAGCTCTTATCTTGATCTCCTATTCTGCAGCCAAAATACAAACTGTACGCCTTCTTAATCACTTTAGTTATATTTCGTTTTTGTGATAGAAATGTCACCTCACCACATATATAACAGAAATTATTAGCACTGTTCACATATGTCCTAGGCATTTCTAACTACGATGCTTTTGATAAGGACAAATGCACTAACTAATGGCAAAATTTTATCAGAGATAAGATATTTAATCACAAAGGTGATGTAATCATTGGTAGGATTGCATCATCAACTTCTAGTTACATTTTTATTGGTCATTAGAAAAATTATGCAATCGCCCACAACAGTTGCGTCATATATATAAATTGACCGTAATTAAATAAACTAGTAGCATATATCTTGAAAACTAGAGCCAATCAACATTTTTTAATGTCATTTTCGTTTTCAGCACACCAAAATTAGTTAAGATCAGCTATTTTCATATCTGGTACATTTTGGTTGTTGACTAGTGTAATCAACAATTACAAAATGAACAACTATACCGATGGGGTTACGAATTTGTCAAACTGCTGACACGAGTTGCTAAGACCAGACCCTCAGAGAGCTCAAATTAGGCCCTGGCCATTTTACACCGTGAGACCCCTTACTCGTTTGGGAATAAGGGTTACAACAATATTTTAATGTAAACACAGGCATGTAAAAATGGATGAAGTGATACCCGTTCCCCCAACCGAAATGAGGCCCTGGTCACGTGGCACTGCTGGCTCCCCCCTCTCGTAAGGCCTGGTTAAAGCCACTGAGTTCAATATTAGTGTTTATGATTAAAACTTTTCCAGAAACAAAAAGTTAAAAAAAGAAGATGGTAAGCATGCCAGTTATTAACAGAATATTACCACAAATAAAGAAAGAAAACGACGGGCAAACCCTTCTTCAGGCATACGGGTCAAAGAAAAAAAAACAACAAGAAATAAATAAGCAAATTATACATATCACCGCAGTCTGGCTGAGTGAGTAGGGGTCGAAGAGGGAAGGCTAACCCGGTCCCAAAAATGCCGCGCTGAAGTCGGATGTGTCGGCCGAAAGGCGCAAATATCGCAGCTTTGCTGTAAACGGACACAACGCAACCAACGTCCTTTTCAGGACGAACGAAGAAGAAGATACAAATGAGGTAATAGCCCAAGCTGAACAGATAAGTAAGTAAAAATGTACATGTGCTTACATGTAACAATATAGAACTAAAAGAAAACTAACTTACTTAGTCGTTTCCCTTCTACCGTGAGGTGTAGAGATTTAGAAGAGAGAGCGCCATACTATCCTATCGGCTGTCTTCCTCCTGGCTTGGTTCCATTCTATTCCTCGGTCCTTCCGAGATTGTCAAATACTGCCCTCCCTGTAGACTCTAGGTCGTGCTGGAGGTCTGGATCCTTAGATCTTAGACTCCCACATCTGCCGTGGCAGCCGATCTTCTCCCATTCCTGTGGAAATGGGATTTGCGACAGTCAGTCTTAGCTAACTGGCAACTTCCTTACTCGTAATTAAGTCAATACTTACATGTCTCGTATATTTGACTGTTGTCTTCCACCATTTCCGGTGAAGCTACTGAGGAGCTGAAAGTTTGCGTTCTTGAGCCAAGTGTGTCACGGTGGCTGCTGTGAGCCCGTGTTGTTGTAGGATGTTTGTGATGTTGTCTATCCATCTACCTCTTGTTTTCCACGTGCTCTGAAACCGGACCTTCTACTGCTGTTGTGGGCGTGTCATTGTAGTTTGGTCGGGCTCTATTCTCATGGGATATATACAGTGCATTTGTAAAAGAAAACTTCTAATTATGTATGTGCATTAATAACATTGTATTTCCTTCCTGGCACTGCCGGCACTGCTTTTTTAAGAAACAATATAACATTATATTTTCTTCCTGGCACTGCTTTTAAAGAAATAATCAATCAATTAATACCCTTTAGCTCCCCGAGGAGCATAGGCCTTCAACAAACACACGCCAAGTCCACCTGTCCTGTGCCATCCGCTCAAATTCTTTCCATGTTTTCCTCATCATTTTCACCTTTGTATCCAGTTCTCTTCTCTATGTATTTTTTGGTCTACCTCTGTCTCTCTTTCCCTGGGGATTCCAGAACAAGGACTGCCTTGTAATGCTATCAACAGGTTTCCTCAATGTGTGTCCTATCCATCGCCAACGTCTTCTTCTCAACTCTTGTTCCACTGGCACTTGTCTAGTTCTTGTCATCAATTCCACATTTGTGACTTTGTCATACCATTTCAGTCCTTCTATTCTACGCAAGCACCCGTTTATAAAAGTCTGTAGCTTTTTGGTTGTTGTTTTTGTTGTTCTCCATGTCTCAGAGCCATACAGTAGGACTGACTTGACATTTGAGTTGAAGATTCTTATTTTCGTGTTGAACTTGATTTCTCTTGTTCTCCATTTGTTTCCCAATGCAATGAAAGCTCCTCTTGCTTTTTGTATTCTTATTTTGATATCATTGTCTGTCCCTTCAACTTTGTCTACATTACTTTCAAGATATGTGTACGATTCTACATCTTTATGTGGTGTTTCTTCAAGTTCGACCTTGTTTTCATTTCTTGCATTTATTCCCATAATCTTTATCTTTTCCCTGTGTATTTTCAGGCTCACTTGTTGTGACCTCTCATTGAGAATTTTCATTTTCTCTTGCATCTGATTATGGTTATGGGATAGAAGAGCCAAGTCTTCTGCAAAATCCAGATCATCAAGCTGTTTAGTCAGATTCCACTGGATTTCATTTCTGTTGTATGATGTCGATTCGATTCCAGACTTTGTTCAACTATAATTCTCAATGTGGCTGTCTGGTCTGTACATGATCTATTTTGTCGAAAACCTGCTTGTTCATCTCTCAGTTGCTTGTCTATGGACTCTTTTAATCTCTCAAGAATGATTCTGTTTAATACTTTTCCTGGCACTGATAGTAACATTATTCCTCTATAATGTGTGCACTCTTGTAAATTTCCCTTCATAGGCAACTTGACCAGATAACCTTCTTTCCATTCTGCGTGTATTTCCTCTCTCTCTCTCTCTCTCTCTCTCTCTCTCTCTCTCTCTCTCTCTCTCTCTTTCTTTCTCTCTCTCCAAGACTTTGCCAAGTAGTTTGTATAATATCTTTGTAGAGGAATCAATATCTGTTTTGATGACCTCTGCTGGAATTCCATCTGGACCAGCTGCTTGTCCATCTTTCAGAAGCTTTATGGCTTTCTTTATTTCTTCTCTACTTGGTCGTTCACAGCTGATTAGTAGCTCCTCTTCTGCTGGCTGGATGTCTGGAGGATTAGATGGAGATGGTCTATTGTCGTAAATTTTAGATAGGTTTGAAAGATATTTATGGTCCTGCCTGAGTGAAGTGGATGGTGATAAGTACGTGAGAAATAAAGGTGTGATAAATAGATTTCACGAGTGAATAGTTTAAGGAGAAGATCTGTCTCTGGAATGAGTAGTTTCTCTAGTCCAGCCTATCTATACGACTATCTTTTAGTATAAGACAATCTTGCCCTCCAGATATATGTAAATATAAGTTTAACTACACATACACACACAATTATGTGACAACAAGACACACAAACGTGAAAAACTATGGTTAATTGGGAATGGGTCTGACCAACACACATAAGGTAAGTTCTTTTGTTGTTTATTATCATTAAACTTTACAACATCGAATATCTAAAGAAAGATTAAATAAATCAGAAGTTCATACAAAGAAAAATAACAGAATACATGTGCCCTCCCTCTTATTGAGAAAAAGAACCCAACAAGTTAATAATCCCAAAGATCAAAGGTTAGCATTATGTTATAGCATAGACAGTAAAGAAAAGAACACAGTTCCTACTAAAACTATCCAATAAAATAAACAGTATTTAAGCAGAACCCAGATAATACAATTTTCCTGTAACAAAGAAAATTCACTCTCTCTGACATACGTGGGCACTCACTCGCTCTCCTTACCTATTCTTGGTGAAAAATCTATTGGACATATAATTCCTGAATATATAATTTCCAGTGTTTTTATCTTCCAAACGATGGTGTGAAGTGGGGGTTGGTTGATTCTCTAAAAAGCTGCCCCATGTTTCCAAAATACTCCACATACGAGCTCCCCAATTTGTTACGAGCTCCCCAATTTGTCACGAGCTCTGTATTATGAGTGTGTCGTGTGTAGATGGTAAACAACACTAGGGGTATGAATAACACGATGCCACTTGTACAGCTCCATGACATTTAATAGAACCTTTACATATATCCTGAACATCAATAATATCGTCACGCATGCATTACATCACACTAAGGCTGACACTGCATGTAGGAAATAACTCTCAACTAAACTTCCACGGACTGGCTGACCGTCCACACACTAATAATACACACAACACGTTTCTATGTGCGGCATTCAATCCTCGCACGAATCCATTCACTATCCAGGTCTAAATCACTTATCCCAAGTGATTGGCGGCGTGCAAGATCGCCATATAAATTCTACTACAATATAGCTACAAGGCGGACAATACTCAACGCCTTACTCCACCGTAGCTCCAAAGGCGGGACCAACTCGTCGCCTTAATATGTTCTCCACGAACATTACCCAAAGTTCCTCCAGAACACTCCTAGGCGGGAAGACATCTCCTATACAACAATATGTAAGACGTAATCACAATATTCATAATCACTATATAATATCCCAACTGTCACATAATACGAGCACCCAGCTCGATCATAAATCACAGCCTCAAACGCACAGCTCGGCTATCAAACACAGACTCCCCCTAGTCACATTCGGGTACTCTCTCAGAAACCCAGACTTGTTCACCAAACACGTTTTCTCCATGCGCACGCCCAAGTCACAACATGCTGACATGAAGTCAGACATAAACTCAATCCCTGAGTTAAACTTAAATACTGACAATTTCAGTGACCCTTACTTCCACTCACTCCATCATCCACCCATGAAACTGCTGTGTGGCAGCCCCAGTCCCTCCTTTAATAATTACATTTTATAAGGGGACGCCTAATTTGGTGGTTGATTCCTGGGTAGACAAATGTCACTTCGAATAGTTAATGTAGCAAAACCGCGATCTGGTGTTCACAGTAAGCAGTAGACAGTACTTCCAGTATATAGAGAAAACATATGGTTGCTAAAAACTTTTAATTATGGTGATGATGGTAAATCCTGTCGGCTGGCTCTGTGGTGAGTGCCGATTTTGAAACAGCGTAACTTGCTGGATAAATCCGCTGATACGACTGTCAAAAGTCAGATAGTAATGTTATTTACCTTACGCCACAGTGGGCTGATAAAATTGAACAAATATCTGGGTATTGATAAGTCCAGTTAACTTTACTAATTAAAATGTTAATTTATCTCTTTGGCCAATCCTGTTCACAACTGAACTTGGGGACGCGTAAGCCAAGAAGACAACATTAATCAATCAGTAGATGAAGAAAAAGAACCAAAATAGACCGCTGGTCACCTTTTGATCAGGTCTGCGAGAAATAAAGAACATTTCTGAAAAAAAATGCTACTTTTCTATATAACTATATCTATGTACACGGAAGGGGACAAGACGATCTATTATCCTCTCCGTCAGTCCTGATTAAAGTTAAAAAGCACACGGTGTCTCTAGCCTATTCTTTCGCGAGTCGCTTAGCGAGTGCGGGTTGGGTTGAGGTATGCAGCCTTTCCTCTCCTGCTCCGGTCCCGATCAGCGCACAATGTCAATTATTATTTAATTATCCATACGCGCACTTAACAAATATCGCCTGTCATTATTAGCTATTAGATAACAGTCCCTTACTAAAATTACGCAAAATGAAATATAACGTGAATTCTATTCTGTCATTTATCAGTCGCGCCTAGTGTATTAATTAGTCAACTAAAACGTCTCTTCTTGTGCGATCGAGCGGGTGGTAAATTATCATTAAACTGAACAACTGGTAAACAAATAGCTACGCGTTATTTTCCACTAAACTGATAGACTGAATAAGTATGGCCAGCAGGTTGGCCTGAACATCAATCTGAAGAAGACGGAGGTCATGACACTAAATGTGGGCAATCCTGAGCCAATAACAGTAAGGAACCAGAAGTTAGAACAGACAGACACATTTACTTACCTAGGAAGCATAGTAACACCTGACGGCGGAACAAGCAAGGACATTAACAACAGAATGAATAAAGCGAGAACAGCCTTTGCTATTCTCAACAACATTTGGAAGTCTTCCCAGTACAGCACAAACACCAAATTAAGACTGTATGAGAGCTGCGTACTTTCTGTGCTTCTCTATGGTGCGGAATGTTGGAGAGTAACAGAGAAGGAAATGTCGAAACTGTCCTCCTTCCACACAATCTGCCTAAGGAAAATTCTCCGGATCTTTTGGCCAAACACCATCAGCAACCAAGAACTACTTATTCGGAGTAACCAGGAGGACATGCACACCATCATAGCTGGCAGACGCTGGAGTTGGGTTGGCCATGTCCTCAGAAGGGACCCTGATACCATCGCAAGAACAGCTATGCTATGGACCCCCGAGGGAAAGCGAAAGAGAGGCCGACCAAAAACAACTTGGCGGAGAACTGTGGAAGCTGAGATGCAAGAATGAACCACAGTTGGGGCACTGTACGAAGGATGGCCGCCGACCGAGCAAGGTGGAATCAATTTGTTGCTGCCCTACAAGACGCCACCAGGCGTGATGGCCGCTGACTGCTTTGACGGTTGGCGGTTATGGATCAAAGAAGAGAACAGAGATTTTCCACTGGTCTAGACTTTAATTAAAATGGTAAACTTTCACACTTTAGCACGCTTAAGCACAAATTTATTTTACCAGAAAATCAGAATGAAATCCCCACGAAGGCTATTAACACACCTTCCACAATGGTTCTAGACTATGTGTTTAGACTATCCGAAAAATTCTGAGCGACAACTGATAACTGTTTTCGGAATGCACAGTTTATATATATATTATTGTCTCTCTGATCTATAGATGACGCTACTTTTCACATTACCATGTGAATCGGGAGAATTGTGAACAGTTCCCCAGATAAAAGGCTTTACGGTCGCTCTGTCTCAGCGTTGCTAATCAACATCAGAAGAATTCTCACGTCTAACGGGGTTCCTTCCGAGATTTTCCCCGTTTCTGAGGATCAAATATTTGTCTCCCCCTGTATGTACGAACATGAAAGGGTCCCTCGGGAAATATTTCTGCCCGAGCGTCTCACTTCAAAAAGGCCGGTGTTATCCCATGTGCGTCTGTCTGATATCCGATGATTGACAGATCAGTTCGCGTGAGAAAATCAGGTAAACAAACCAGGTTCGCTCCCTGTTATGACTGGCAGGTCGCGGAAGTTGATAAACTTTCCGTTTGTTTACGTCTCAAGGAAAAGAAGCGGGGATTAAAATGAGTAAAGGAAGGCAGAAAAATGTTTGACTTTTACTAGCAAATCATAGAACACTAACGGGATTTCAGGGCTGTCAGATACTGTAGGCTATATTTCCATTATACGTCACATCTATTGAGAAGTTTATCAAAATGTTCTGTCCATCTCTTCGTTTGTTCTTGTATATTACTAAGCAATTTTCCATTCTTATCTTTTATGAGGCCATTTGCTAGCTTATATCTCCCTGTTAGCTTCTTTGTGTTGTTGTACAGGTCCCTCATATTTCCTTTGACTGCAGCTTCCTCTGCTTCCCTTGCCAACTCTTCAATATACTTCCTCTTGTCTCTTTTGATGTTTTTTTCTTATTTCTTTGTTTCCTTCTATGTACACTTCATGAACCTTGGCTTTGGAGCTTCTGGTTTTGCTTCTGTTTAAATCTGCTTTCTTGTTTTTCATGTCTTCTATCTTACTAATGGTTTCTGTTGTTATCCATGCTTTATGCTGATGTTCTCTTTTTCTCAGTACTTCTTCACATGTCTCGTTCCATATGTGTTTTACTTGTTGCCAGTGGTCTTCTGTATCTGCTTCATCTTCCAGCTGTTGGAATACTTGATATTTGTTGGAAATCTTTCTCTTATTTCCTGATTTCTTTGATATTCCACATTATATTGTTGTCTATAGCTGTAGCGAAATTCTTCACTATTCGCCAACCTCTTCTCTCTATCTATTCACTAACCTCTTCTCCCTCCATCTCTCTTTCTCTCTCTCTCTCTCTCTCTTCTGTCGCTCTGGTATTTTGCCAAAGGTGTCGCGGGCATGGCCCAGTAGGCCAAGGATTTTCCAGTGACCTTTGCTACCAGCAGGTCACTCAGTGAAAGGCCAAACAATGGACTGCTGGACTTTCCAGGTGACCTGGACGCGGTGACTCATCAATGCCACCTTTGTTAAATATATTAATGTAGAAGAAACCGGCGTGTTCGTCACTCACAGCCTGTAAGCCCGGAGAAGAAAGACCAGTTACTGGAAGCTTCTAGCTTGTAATTTGTCAAACTAGAGTGCAAAAGCATATATATATATATATATATATATATATATATATATATATATATATATATATATATATATATATATATATATATATATATAAATTTATATATATATAATATTTATTATATATATATTATATAAGATATGTATATGTTATATGTATATGTATATGTATATGGTATATATTATATATATATATATGTATATTATATATATATATTTTATATTATATATATATATATATATATATATATATATATATATATATATATAACGGTACGGCGTATATATATATAATAATATATCCAATATAAAGCGATTTGTTGCTTATCCTTTACAAGACGTGGCAATCAACCCCAGCTTTTATTGGCTGTTTGTGATTTTTCTAGGCAATTTTTTTCATTCAGTAGTTTGCCATTGCTTTCTGAACGGTACGGCGCTTATACCATTGTTAAAAATCCACACAAAGCGATCTGCTACCAAACCGCCTGCAGCAGCTTTCGAACCTGGTATATCTGGATTATGAAACTGCGTTCATATCCATTAGGCCACAGACGCCGACATACTATACTATACTATATATATATATATATATATATATATATATATATATATATATATATATATATATATATATATATATATATATATATATATATATATATATATATATATATATATATATATATATATATATATATATATGCCGTCGTTGTGAAGGCAAACTGCAATTTTTGAACGAAGCGGGTGAACTTGAACTTGGTTTATTTCACTATTTTAAGCACTTTTTAAATTTACCATTAATTAATGCATTATTTCTTTGTATGCAATAATTTTTTTTTTTTAATGTTTGAACCGCTTTCAGTTAATGCAGTTTCTTCTTTTATGCACTTACTTTTTATTTAATGGTTGTATATTTTATGGAATTCATACATTTACTGTTATATGATCTTTGTATGCCTTTGATGTCTTTCAGGTCATTTCATAGAATGCATAACTCCATCATTTCTTGACAGCATACAACAACAGTTGATATGTGTATGCACTACACTATTATATGTTTGCAGCTTCACGGATGGCCCCCAACATGTGTGAATAACACTGTCATTTGTTTTGAATTCCTGGTTCATGTCATTTTATGTAATAATATGACTGATTGTGACAAAACGGGGCGGCCCCTATCGATGTTTGTTTCTCTCCGTCAGTATCGGTACATTTGTGATACTGATTTTTATTATGTGCTGTCAATTATCACACTTTTCTTTCTTTCTTTTTCTGCTTGCGTGGCAAATATTTTGTAGCTGCAAACATTTGTTGTCACTCCTCTGTGATGTCACCTGTTTGTTACCCGGTCATCTTAGCTTGCGGTGAGCAACTGAAATAAGATAGTCGCCAGTGTGTTTAGATTGAACCGCTGATAAGACGACTTGTTTGGTAACCCAGATGGGCAGACACGGAGTTTTTACGTACTCATACGACAGATAACGAGATTACTGTCTGGGTGACACATTCTGGGCAGCCAAATATGATATAATCGCTTCCAGTCACTTGTTTAAAAGTAATCATGGATTTATGACATTTGAGACAACGTGAGTCTACAATCGTGTTTACAAGAGTGTATGCAAGGCCCCAGATGTCCATATATGGTAATACGTGAACTTTTGCTTCACGCACCTTATTTCACGTGGAGTATTTTTGAAATCATCACACCCTATCTGCATGATTTGAAATGATTGGATCTTTCTGATTAGATTCATAACAACAATGCGTGGGAGATAGGAATATAGTCTGACCATTTTGCAGTTTTATTTCACTGTGAATTTCACTCTCGCCAAGACAACATCAGACCTCGCCAGAGTGAAGACTAGATTTATAGTTCCTTTTTTTAACCGGACCTTTTATTGGAGAACCAAATAAGACTTACAACGCACAGGAAATCTCTACATTTTAATAAGGAACACCGGGACTAGGAAACTGAAGAAAGACACGGAGTCAGAGGGAATGGACCCCCAGTACACGTGAAAGAAGGCAGCTGCCAGTGCCTTTTGTAAGTCCTCTGAGCAAAAACGTCTGCGAGCCAAGATTGGCTTATTGGTGGTACCAGCAGAAAATACTATCTCTGGAACAAGAAGGGAACCATTGCCTAAGCTTTAAGACGAAGGACCCACGTGGTAGACTCTCCTTGACATTTCTGGGAAACGAGCTACCCCCGATAACCTGGATCAGAGACAAGCGTGAGCAGAGTGAAAAGAACCAACCCATAAGAAGGAGCAGAACCATCATTGGCAGCTAAGTTCAAATATATGCTGCCATTTGAACTTCTTGTAACATCTCACATTCCCTAAAGACTGTGATGACAATTTTTCTTGATCCAAAACTATTCAAATTATTTTCCAACTGTTACCAGAGAGCTAATTAGATTGTTCCTTTTTCTGTATCTCCTAGCTCACTGGTGGTGATGAAGGCAGGTGAACTCTCAGTTGTGCAGTAAAACGTTGCCGTATACATCTAAGAGCTACACCAGCAACCTGGCCAGGGGAAACAGCTTACAGCGGCACTGTGCAGTCAGAAACAGCAGCAGCAGCACCTAGGATAAGTTATTGCCAAAAAAAAGGACCAAACATTACAAGATCACATGTCATTCCAGTCAATGAATAAAATAGGACATACACCTTAGCCATCTTGAGGGTTTCCCTATCAATTAACATACCTTTTGTGTATACTATTTTTATCTCCCTTTACTCATTACTATATTTTATTTTTGTCTGTAATAAATATAGCTTTGTCTATTTATATTCCTGGAAGAGAATTTCACTGTTGGTTTTTTTCTTTTAACTAAATGTTATGTATTGCTTGATAGTTAATTGTGTGTTAATTATCGTCTTAATTACCAGCTGGGGGTCTTGTGAGGATCTCAGGATCCTTGATGGGATCTGCTTCTTAGCTTAACTGAGAATAGATTAAATTTCAGTCTCCTGAAATATTTTATTCTACAGGTGTCTGACTATCACCTACAGCGAGCCAAAACACACTGTGGAAGAGATTGGTACTCTCTTTTATTTCTTCAGTCTATCCTCCCTTCTCTTCTCACAACAATAGCTATATACAGTTGTAAATTTCTTGAGTTTTAATTTTGTTTTAGCAAACAGAAGATTGTGGTCTGATACTACATTTGCACCTCTACATACTTTTACATCACGCAATGATGACCTAAACTTCTTACTTATACATATGTGATTAATCTGATTCTCAGTTCTGTGTTCAGGTGATATCCATGCTGCTTTGTGTATTCTTTTATGTGGGAAAATGCTTCCTCCTATAGCTGGTTGATTTGAAGCAAAGAAGTTAGCTAATAGTTCCCCATTCTCGTTCATCATACCTAATCCATGCTTTCCCATGCATTAATACCCCATTATATTTCCTTGCTGGCACTGCCGGCACTGCTTTTTTAAGAAACAAAGACCAAAAGAAAAACAAAACAAGAACACAAACGTGAATGATGCATATCTAATTACATTCCAGTTTCATATTCATTATTTCAGCTGATCAAATTATTTTGTTCCTTTTAGGTTTCAATTATTTATTTACTTCTGCTGTGTTTAATTTTGTCATATTTTATTTCCCAAACGATTTCCAACTGTCGAGGGATCATTATCGTGCACAACTTGCACACATGAAATCCATTTTATTTTTGCCTTCTGCGCGAGCGCTGCCCTGGCAAAATTTGAAACAACTAGGAAACCTACCCAGCACAATAGTATTTAAAGAATATGTGATTCTGGTATACACACATTGGGATCCTCGCTAGTGCTAAGAGTTCGTACACTGTGCTGAGATCTTCCTTGTGTGATTTAAGGGAAGATCGGAGCACTGATTGAGCTGTCCGTGTGCAATTAAAACAGTTTTAAAACCAAAACCAAACCAGTCCCAACATGCCCCAAACATTTGATGTTATTGTTCGTTAACTATAACTTGATTTATGTCACATCTGTCAACGGCTACAATTTTCTGTCACTTAAAGAAAGGTCTGACGATCAGCGCTCATGCACATTAATCCATGTTTTTGTATCTTTACTTATAATTAGGTCCGTGATTACTGCTCTGTTAGCTCCGTAGGTTAAAGTTGAATTTGATATGGTGTACTTGAACACAGAGTAATTTTGGGAATGAAGTTTCCATGGCTGCTATCGTCAGATTATTCAATAGGTCTACTAGACAGTGGCGTAGGGTCCCAGACTTACAGGGGCGCCCCACGAAAAAAGCTACGGAGTCATAACGTACAGAGATCTACAGCAACGGCACGTGCACGATAGTGCGCTCGTGCACGATAGTGCGCTCGTGGACGATAGTGCGCTCGTGCGTGCAGGGTAATAGTATATATACAACAGTTAGTTTATTAGTTACTGTCACAGAGAGTTTTATGATCAATAAACTTTCTTTATACTTTTCTTTTTCTACCCGTGTCCTCTATTATATTATCACTCTTTACCTTTTTCCTGTATTTTTCGCATTCGTTCGTTTGCGAAAAATATTTTCTATCCCATTCTCACTTTTCCGCTTTCTTTCTCATACTGGGATACGCAATTCTATTATGTAAGACGTCAGCCACTTAGGTAGACGAGAAATTGTGAATATGCATCTATCTCAGACATACGAGCAGACTTTTGTCTGCACATTCAGCTGACACGCACGTTTTCTTCGGCTGAGTGCTCAGGTGAGGCGCGATAACCGACATCTCCACGGCGTAGTATGAGACATTTGTCTGGCAATTCCATCTGACACGGCACACACTGTTGGCCCTGGTCAGCGTGAGGTGTGAAGACGAGAAGTGTCAGTTATGGCATGCGTCTAGTTAATGGGAGGTATTAGAGAGAGAGAGAGAAGGGGTGAGACCTGCGCTATTGCGTGGTTTTGGAAATAGTGGGATCTTTTGTTTGTTTCATAGATATTAACCTGAGTTTGAAACTTTATTTCACTCATTCTCCAAGTACAGTAGACGTGGTCACTTCGTTCTAGATACTTAAATTTATAAGTGAAATCTCTTAGTTTCGTTGTGATACCATAGTTCTGTGTTCAGGTAAAATTACATTAAGTATCTAATATTTTGCGAGTGATTAAGTGTTTAACCGCCTATTTTATCCCACTAGTTTCTTTTGTGCAGAGTGATTAATTTATAAGTCTGTTATATTCTCTAGTCGACGAGTTACAGTGGAAAAACAGAATAAATTATAATTTCTAGCTTAAAATCATGTAGCTATAATGAATTTAATTTAACTGCTAAATAATCAGACGAGAATAATTTTTCTAAACTAACTTATAAATGCTAGATGCCTCATGAGTGTTGACGGAATACGTATGTATTCCTAATTCATGATGATTGAATTTTATATATAACTTATTTCACGGGAAAGTTTAAACGTCAAGTCAAGCTCTACGCTTGCAGTTCTAAATGTAAGCTATATCGAGTACATGATATGTAAAATATTCCATATGTGTTTTGTGTTCTTTATTCAGTGAATACTGGGGTAACCCAACTTTGCCGGCGTTTTGTACAGAGACATACCTGTGAGAAACATAAACATTTTATATCTTTAACCACGTGGGTTTTCAAGTAACACCTGTCTGACAGGGCGTGTGCCTTCAAGAGATAGACAGAATACCAATCCCACTAATGGGTTTTTTTAAAGAATAAATGCTTATACTGGGCATTTGAGCCAGATCATATTTCTTCACAAACTCTAATGTACATGCTGCCTTGTGGCGAGAATAATTACAGAAAAATAAAACATTAACTTTTCCGACATTATTTGACCAAGTGTGTGGTGAACCAAGATTATCTGTTGAGAGAAGTTGTCCACCGGTCATCTTCCTAATTAAGGGAAACCTCGGGTTCTGACACTGTGTGCCCGCTGAAACCCAAACCCTTACCTCGTGAATAAGTGACATTAACTTAAATCTGTAAAGAAAGAACGATCGCTTGAGGAATACGCTCCCCGGACACGGTGAATGAAACCAATATCTGCAGAGCTGGGTATCCACTTCATCCACAGATAGACAGATTAAACGAAGTGTACACTAAGGCTTGCGCCAGACGGCGAACAAACCGCACGATTGTAGGTAAGGTTGTGTGAGTCAGGGCCCCGATGAAAGAACCGAGTGAAAGTAGACTGAAGGATATTCTTTGTTTGATTCACTCACTTTGTAACTTTCCTTGTGCAAGATTTTGTTGCTAAACTATATTTTTCCTTAGAATAGATACTGCTATCAAAGTCAGTTCATACCTTCAAAAGGGGAAAATATTAAACCCAAATCATATGTATCTGTGACTCTTTGGGATATCATTGTTCTCCTAACGGGAATGTGGGCTAAACATCGAGGGAAGATCATAACTGTGGGTCTATCATTTCTTGTAGAAATTCCTTGATTTTTGTGACTATTTGTATATGCTTTGATGTAATTTTATGTGTTGTGATGGGATTTTAGATGATAATTAAAACTGCCCTTAAACTTAATCAGCGTGTTGGTCAGCTCGTTCTATAATATCTATATAATCATCTGTTATAGTGTTCCCACGTCTGTACGTCTAACAGTCGTCTTGTATGTGAGTGCACGTGAGTATATAGAATATATATATATGTAATATATATATAATATATATGTAATATATATAGTTTATAGACTGTCTGACTCCTCTGGATCTGTTGCAGAAGATAGGCGAAGAGAGAGAAGATTCTCGCTTTCCGGGACAGCCTCTATAAATTTCTACCATCTCACTCGTGGAAATCTATTTCTACTATCATCTCTCACTGTGACTATCACTTATTCTAATCTATTCAGAAGGGACCAACCCAAGTCTTAATTCCCCTATCAAAAATCTACGACAGTTACTTCCACCCCTGTTTGCTTTTCCTTTTTTAAATTATATTTTCTTTGTAAGGGCCCCATTACCTATAATAAAATCTAGGGGCTGTAACGAACACTTGTATTTTTTTTTTTTTTAACATATTCATAAAAATATATATCTGAAATCCAGTAGTGTTTTTTCTTCTAGTTTTACCTTTTAGAAGATTGTAGAGGGGTCCCAAAATATCTAAACAGCATAGGGCCTCCGGAGTTCTTAATCCGGCCCTGACTGCTATACTTCCTTATGTCCAAAGTTTAACTATGATCGTTCGGGAAGTTGCACATTTCCAGCATAGCCACAGTTAAGGTAAAGAATTTAACAAGTTTTTATCTACATATATCTGGTTAATATGACGAACAATTTAATACCTGGTCCATGAAAAGAATATGTAAAACGGGTTTAAATAGGGATAAAACTGAACTGTTACACGTACCGCTAATTATTTTTGTTCTAGTTTTATTAAGGAGTTTTTCCCAATTATTCCAGCATTAAAACAAGCAAGAGAAGCTTTCACTGCAATGTGGACTTGTATACTATTTAGAGCCTGGGCAAGTAATACTGCTATTTGCTTTTAAATTTTCCTCTTGGATCATGAGGATGTCTAAATCATAGATGTTTTTCTGTATAACTGCTGCCTGTTGATCGACAATTACAGTATTCTGTACGCAAATATTTCAGTGCCAATCAATTCGCTTTCTTTCTGAATTTTCTCTTGCCAGCTCTTCATCTTCTCTCTATTCTCTTCTCTCCTCTACCTATCCTTCTGCATTTCTTAGTTTTTATCTGCCAAAGGTATTGTCTGCAGAGCACGATCTCTGTAGCGATGATTCTTGTGCGAAATGAAGAATAAACAGCAAGATGCAATTAACAGGAGAGCCTTTTTTTCTTATGCAACACAATGTATCAAAACTATATTTTGTGGTTTTTAGTGCATTTGTAAATACAGTAAAAGAGGTCCCGTAAACTTGTTCTTTTCCATTAATTGTTATATTGCTAATCCATTTCTTTTTGGTCTGATCTGTTTTTTTTTTTTTTTTGGTCGGTACTGTAATTGTAAAGGGAATCGTTGGAGCGTATATGATTTTGATAACTGGCCTTCCCATGACCTTTAGCGTCTCTTTGCTGCGTTGAGAAGGCCTGTATAAGGTTTTATATGTGTGTGTAATCTATTCTTTTGTTATACGATCCATGGAAGATGTTCAGTTGATGTTTCTGTGACATCTCATTTCTAATACGAGTGTTCTTCTCTCCAAATTTTCAAGCAAAATCCAAGTTTCACAAACATATTTGAAGTTTGAAAATTACAGCTATAATTACTAATTCTATTGCTAAAACAATCAACACTACTACTACAATCACCATCACCACTACGCTACTACAACCACCAACACCACTACAACTGTGAGTGCTGCTATGCATGTTAAATTTGTGAATGCCTGTACCTTTTAATATCTTCTATGGCCAACTAGCAGATGGCAGAAGAACAGTTTGGCGACCGCAGCTGAGGTTCAAAGATGTGTGCAAGAGAGACGTGAGGGCACTGGACATAAGTCCAGCAACGTGGGAGGACGAAGCTGCATCCGCACAAAGTGGCGATGCTATTTACGGCTTCACCTCAGATTGAGCGAAAAAAAACTCACACAACAAGCAGAAGAGAGGAGAAAACGTCGAAAACCAGGAAAATAAGCAGCTGAGGGCTGTCATCTCAAGGACGCATTCCCATAGTCAGTTATGACTGAAGGGGCTATTATTATTATTGTACCTTTTATGAAGCAGCTCACGTTAATCATAATTGTTCTTCAACCCACAACCTCAAATATCACAATCCTTCCCCTCCTATCTGTCAAACTTATCCATCTCATCATCAAATATCATAAAACTTTCCCTCCTATCTGTCCAACTTATCCATCTCATCATCAAATATCATAATCCTTCCCCTTCTATCTGTCCAACTTATTCATCTCATCATAAAATATCATAATCCTTCCCCTCCTATCTATCCAACTTATCCATCTCATCATCAAATATCATAATCCTTCCTCTCCTATCTGTCCAACTTATCGTTCTCATCATCAAATATCATAATCCTTCCCCTCCTATCTGTCCAACTTATCGTTCTCATCATCAAATATCATAATCCTTCCCCTCCTATCTGTCCAACTTATCCATCTCATCATCAAATATCATAATCCTTCCCCTCCTATCTGTCCAACTTATCCATCTCATCATCAAATATCATAATCCTTCCCCTCCTATCTGTCCAACTTATCCATCTCATCATCAAATATCATAATCCTTCCCCTCCTATCTGTCCAACTTACCCATCTCATCATCAAATATCATAATCCTTCCCCTCCTATCTGTCCAACTTATCCATCTCATCACAAATATCATAATCCTTCCCCTCCTATCTGTCCAACTTATCCATCTCATCATCAAATATCATTGTCCTGTTCTCTCCTTATGCAGCATGGAACCACCATTATAGCTGACCCTACTGCAGAAAGTCTACGTCAAAGCCCCGTGATCTTGGAGCTGTGGGTTCTGCATTAATTTGATCTACATGATTAATTTGGAAAACCCAAGCACAACCTAATATTAGTTGTTTCTTGCAACATGTCTGAGAGAGCAATAGTTCTACTCATTCTTTATCTTCTGGGCGACTTGCAGGAGCTACAGCGGACAACATATGTGTGGGCTATGGGAAATTGTGTGCGTCTACATGTGGCTACACTTCCCTTTAGTATAAACAAGCATGGAACACCCTTTTATGTCTTCTGCACTTTAGATTTTTAGGAAGTAACAGACGATGTTTTAGCCCCTGAATTTAGGTCAAATGCAGGACTGAATATGACACTTTTTGAGAAGCTAAGAATTTAAAACAACGGGTCCTTCGTGATCAGTGTCAAGGACAATGAAGTGACTTAAGTGTACCTGTCGGTTTAGCAATATTTGAAATAATGAGGGTTTTTTTTTTTTTTTGTTCCTGGTCGTCAAAGTGAGCAGGTCACAGACAGGACGTGTCGAAATCTATGAGCTGAAAATCCCAGTCGAAGTAAAGCCTTTATTGATCCTTGGTTTGATGAGATTTCGAAATTTCACGTTCGTTTTGCTCATTTAATCTGTAATTTCATATCGTGCTTTCGTTTTCAAGGTTGTTTCGCAAATCAGATTTAACATTTTTGTCCGAGCAGAACAGGTGCTTTGTGCATTAGCAAATGAAGAGTTTTACTGGGTCTGTTAACAAGGTAACAGTGCTAAACAGAATGTTGTTATTTCCAACATACAAATGCGGGTATATATATGTGTGTGTGTGTGTGTGTGTGAGTGTGAGTGAGTGAGTGAGTGAGTGTGTGTGTGTGTGGGTGTGTGTGTGTGTGTGTGTGTGTGTGTGTGTGTGTGTGTGTGTGTGTGTACGCACAGCTGAAGGCATATTAGTTTTAAATATCACAATAACAAAAAAATTGAAGTTTTGATAAACATTTCCTTTAGCGTCAACAGAAACCAATAAACAACAAAACACACTCAAGACAGTATTGCAAACAGCATAAATAGTAATTAATTAATTAATGAATATGTTAGTTTTAATTACTTTCTGGGACCCCAAGATGCTGCAATAGTGAATGCAGTCAGCGACTCATAGCTTGACTGCTTGCGTCAGGACCAGCGAATCAGAGCTGGTCAAGACCGCACTCCACCTCCACGTGGTGGTCCTGGAAACAGTCTGCAGCAGTGCAGTCTGGCTGAGCGAGTGCGGATCGAAATGGGAAGGCAAACCCGGTCCATAAAAAATGCCGTGCAGAAGTCGGATGTGTCGACCGAAAGGTGCAGATATCACAGCTTAGGCGCAAACAGACACAACGCAACCACCGTCCTTTTCAGGGCGAACGAGGAAGAAGAAGAAGAATTACTTTCTTTAATTGTTAATACTTTTAAAAATTTACATTTGATGTTAGAAAGATGTTGTCTAGTTTTTAAACTGAACATTTCATGTTCTTTGAAGTATGTTAATTCTTTACTACAATAGTGCAGGTATTTGGAAATGTGTCAACAAATTTTCTGAAGATACCAGGGTATGGGAAATGTGTTGACAATTTTGCAAAGGCAAATCAGATTGTTGAAAAAAACCTTGACGTCTATTCTTGTGGTAAAGTGGGATGATATAAATATTTATAGGGGACTTAGTGTACTGCCTGAGGTCAGCTGTGAAGGTATCTGCATCTAATAAGTGTGGTGTATTACAGATGACCTTACTTTGCTACCACATTTAGACCTCAGTCAGAATTATTCTGGAATATTGTGATGATTACGTTGAATGTCTAGGGTATGATAGTGATGAAGTGTATGTTCACAACAACCAACAGACAGAAAAACAATTTAATTTAATCCACAATACTTTACAACACTGTGACACTCAAATACATAGAACACTCTATAAGACTATCTTAATGAGTCAAGTGTAACTTTTAAAATTCCTTTCAATAATAGATATCCTGATTCAACTACAAAGTGAACCAGGAATCACAATCAAATGTAATTACAAGTTGTATGTACACAATTTATAGATATGATCTTTGTATTGACATATATTATTATTATTACAATATGTGTGTAAGTTGTGATGTAGTACTATGAGGTAATACTGGCTTTTTCAAGCTAGGTTGTTGTTTGTCATCATGACTTTATGTGTTTGTTTCTGGTGGAAATAATATTGGAAAGGTTCACAGTTTCTTTTATTTGAAACAAATAATTGTCCCTCTTGTTTTAATGTACAGTCAATTTTAGAGGGAGGGGGCGGGGGGGGGGGGGGGTGGGGCTGGTGTACACAAGATTGAGCTGCTCTGGCCAACGAATCTTAACTTCTGTGTGGGCGGCAGGAAACAGTCTCCTCTGCTCGCTTGCTTCACCGTATTCTTGAGAAACAACACTGGTCGCTATCTTGACCAAGGAGTATGCTATCAGCCTCTGGATTCAGCAAAACTCAGACCAGGTGCTGCTTTAATAGTTTAGTACGCCCACGGCGACCGTTGCCTCAATTGGCTGTGTGTGGTGTACCCGGAAACGGGGCCTCCCAGTACTGAGGCACAGTTAAGTCCCCGATGTCACTTATCGGTGTAGAGTTGAGAGAGATGGCTAAGCATCACAATCCCCCCTGTGTTGCAGCATGATGAGAACCCAGCATTGCACACTGAGCTTGGGGGGATCACTTGGGCACCAGACTTAATACTGGCTCTTGACTGGATGGCCGCATGCAGGAGATTTCTACAATGGAGGGTTGGCAAGTGGTGGGTATCTGGAAGTGGCTTTGTGCAGGACGTGAGGATTCCTTGGGAGAGCCCAGAACCAGAGCACAGCATTGTGCAAGCTCTGCATAGTTGGAGAGCCCCCTGGATGACGGGGAATGCACAGTGTGCTACCCCACCTATCCCCAACTGCTAACTTAGAACCAGAAGTGGGGTCCTCTGTATGCGCGCCAGGCCAGGATAGAATGCCTGGGAAAGAGACTGGAGCTCAGAACTCCCTAACTCAAAGTTGCAGGATGGCAGAAAAGCCATGGGAAAGACAGGGCTATTTTGAAGATAACGCAACCATATTTTCACCATACGAGCTCGGACGCCGCCTCGGTAAACAAGGTCCGCGCAGAGCAGTGACACCCCCAGGCTGCTTGCGAATAGTCTACTACTGGGAACATAAACAGATTAGGGATGAGCCCACTCTCCCGTTGAACAGGAGCTAAAGTCATAGATACTGGGCCAGAAGGCGCACCGGAAACCACAGTATCACGCAACTCGCTTTTTTTTCTATGGAGAGTACACCGTCAAATAAATCTCGTACTGGTGCTCGCCATGTGGAGCTCCACCAGGCAGGTGCAGTGCCGGGCTCTGAGCCTCGACAGAGCCCACCCTCAGCTACTGGAGAACCCTCTAGACCGTCTTGTGGAGTCAGCAGACGGCGGAGGAGAACTACTGACCAAAACAAAACAGAAAAAGAGAAACCCAGAGTGCCACTTGTCATGATGCACTGGAATGCAGAGGGAGTGAACAGCAAGCAGGCTGGATACAGCAAAAAGACAGAGCTGGAAAACATCTTGTATGAGAAGCAAGTCAGTGTTTGCTGTATCCAAGAGACTCACTTGAAAGCAGATCAAACCTTTAAAATAAGGGGATATCAATGCTTCAGATCCGACAGAAAAGATAGACGAAAAGGAGGAGTACTTACTCTTGTAAGGAATAACATTCATGCACACGAAAGGAAAACCTTCATGGATGGAGCAGAATATCAGCTGTTGCAGATAAAGGTAGACAAGATGGAAATAGAACTCCTGAACTAGTACTGTCCGAACAACAAACCCCTGAGTCTCAGCTCTATACAGGTACCAGCCACCAACTTTATAGCAGTTGGAGACTTTAATAGCCACTCCCAGAGCTGGGGCTATAACCATCTGGATCACAGAGGTGAAGAGGTTGAAACTTGGCAAGATGATCACTCCCTAATCCTAGTCAATAATGCCACAGATACTCCTACCTTCTACTCCAGAGGATGGCACACAACTTCAACACCAGATCTTGCCTTCTCCACACCAGATATAGCTGGATCTATTAGTAGAGAAGTAGGAGACCAACTAGGGGGAAGCGACCATCGCCCAATCTTTCTTACTGTCCAGAGTGCAACTCTCAGTACAGGCCCAGCCATTACAAGATGGAACTACAAAAAGCCAACTGGGGTTTATTCAGGCATCAGGTGAACACGCTGCTGTCTACCCTCAAGGTACAGAACAGAGACATTAATGAAGTGGTAAAAGACTTCAACAGATGCATACTACAAGCTGCAAAAGAAACCATTCCCAAAGGATGCCGGCGTAACTACATACCATACTATTCCAGCACACTCCAAGAATGTCAGGAAGCTATGGACAGGGCTAGAAAGGACGCAGAGTCTCAGCCTTCACTTGAAACTCACAACAAATGGAAAAAGGCTGTAGCAGAGTTTCAGAGAACAAAGCTAGAAGAAAAACGGAAAAGCTGGAGAACTAAAACGGCATCGCTGAACCTTGAGAAAGACGGCAGGAAACTTTGGAGATTAGTCAAGTCTCTAAATGAAGAGCGTTCCTCACCTAGGCAGACTATCACATTGGATGAAGGTGGCAAACTTTTCAGAGGAAAACAAGCTGCAGACTTGTTTGCTAGAAGATACAGTTCAGAAAGCAACTTACCCATTAACATAGATCATCAGAGAGAGATAAGAAAAGAAATACTGGCAACCATGGGACAGACAGATACTCCTGCCCCAATGAGGGAACCCATCACACTAGGAGAACTACAGAAGGCTATTTCCAAGCTTAAGTTTCAAAAGTCACCCGGCCCAGACAAAATCAGCAACGAAATGCTAGTAAATCTGAGCTCAGCAGCAAAGACAAAACTGCTTGAGATATTCAACCACAGCTGGGTGAAAGGAACGGTACCCCAAGTATGGAGAGAAGCCATCACAATACCCATACTAAAGAAAGGGAAATGTAAGACCGAGGCTGCAAGTTACCAGCCAATCAGTCTCACAAGCTGTGTTGGGAAGACTATGGAGCGAATAGTCAACCACAGATTGAAATGGTATTTAGAGTCTGAGCAGATCCTGGTGCCGGAACAAGCTGGATTTAGAGAATGCTACAGTATAGAAGACCAAGTTACTTACTTGTCTCAAGCAATAGAAGATGCCTTCCAGGAGAAGAAAAAGGTCCTAACGATCTGGGTCGACTTCAAGCAGGCCTTTGACAAGGTGTGGAAAGATGGCCTCATTGCAAAACTTAGGAGAAGTGGAATCCAAGGCAACATGATGAAATGGATCCAGTCATACTTGCATAACAGGAGAACTAGAGTCACTCTTGACGGTCTGCAGAGCAGAAAAGTGTTGCTCCATCAGGGGGTACCTCAAGGAGGAGTAATTTCCCCAACACTCTTCCTTGTTTACACCAATGACCTGGTGAAAGATCTCCCTGCAGGAGTTAAAGCTGCCTTATATGCAGATGACCTAGTACTCTGGTGCGCTGATGAAAATGTCACCACAGCAAATTATAGAATGCAGCGGGCAGCAGACATGCTAGTGTCATGGGCAGAGAAATGGCTTATCACAATAAACACAGACAAAACCTCCACAACACTGTTCTCCCTCGCCCCCAAGGACAAAGCAGCTAACATACACCTAGGGACAACCGTGATCAAGGAAGAAAGCTACCCCACCTATCTTGGGGTGACATTTGACCAAAGGCTTACATGGAATAAGCATATTGAAAATGCAGAAGGAAAGGCCCGAAGACGACTAGGCATACTCAGAAAATTAGCAGGTACCAACTGGGGAGCAAATGAACGAAATCTAAAGAAGATTTATAATGGAGTAATAAGACCACACTTAGAGTTTAGCTCAGCTGCATGGTCATCAGCTGCTAACTCACATCTGCAGTCTTTGGACAAGGTGCAAAATCAAGCTCTCAGGCTCATTACAGGAGCCATGAAAACTACACCAATAACAGAGATGCAGAAGGTTGCTGGATTACAGACATTGTCCCATAGAAGAGACACAAAAACCATGATCCAGATGGAAAAGTACAACAGTATGCCAATGCACCCAATGAAGGCAAGACTAGATGATCTGGCATTGGGACGTCTAAAGCGTAGCAGCTTTGTGCATCGGGGGAAAAGACTTATAAGACAGCATCAAGAAGACCTATCCATGAAGACAACACCACTGAAGCCCACCCTATACCCTGTACCATGGGAGCAGGCCAGCAGTGCCCTCCAAATTAATACATCAGTCAGTGGTCTCACAAGTGGTTGTGAGTATAATGATCTGCAAAAACGAACTGCTACATTGAGTATGATCCAAGAAAGCTATCCCGATCAATCATGGATACATGCCTATACAGATGGATCAGCAACTAATGCTGTTAGGAATGGAGGTGCCGGTATCTTTATCTCATATCCTGACAACCACTATGAGACTAGGCACATTCCCACTGGTAAATTCTGTTCCAACTATACAGCTGAAGTTCAAGCTCTAGAGCAAGCTGCAAATATGATTTATAACACCAACTCTGACTGCCACCAGGTAGTCATCCTCACAGATGCACTGTCTGTCCTGCAAGCTCTCAAGGGTGGTAAACTCCCGCATCTGAGAAATGAACTAAACAAGGTAGCTGCCAAAAAGAGAACCATACTTCAGTGGGTACCATCTCATTGTGGTGTACCCGGAAATGAAAAGGCAGATAAACTTGCAAAAAAGGGAGGAGAATGTGAACAAGAAGATAATGAAGTCACATACTTTGAGAAAAAGAGAGCTATCCAGACTATCAGAAGAGAACAGAACCAACCCAAAGACGACTATCACACTCTCGACCGGCAGGGACAGATAACTATTTTTCGATTCAGGACAGGGCATAACAAACTGAATAAACACATGCACAAGCTACGATTGTCTGCTTCACCACTGTGCACATGTGGATTTAACGAACAAACTGCTGAGCATGTTCTACAGGACTGTCCTCTGTATGACCAGTTAAGAAAGATATACTGGCCCAATGACTCAACACTAAACTCAAAGCTATATGGAGTTAAAGAGGAACTTCAAACAACAGTCGAATTCATCATGAGAAATCGTCTGACGGTGTAATCATCAAAGATGCGATCGCAAGAAGAAGAAGAATAGTTTAGTACCACGGTCCCTGAAACAAGAAGGTTGTACCTCCCTTCAGAACTAATTTATAATCTATTTCCACACTGAAGCAAAATACATAACAAACACCGAGTTCAGCGCTGTAGTCCAACTGCTAGCTTCTCATGAAACAATATACACCAGTATTCCTCTCCCTAATGGTTACAACGCTTCTGCAATTCCAGCATTATTTCCTTCTATTCAATAAGATAGGTGTCATAGTACTATTTGGCTATCCCATGCAGATATATTCTTCTCCGACAAGTTTCATTCATGGTGGAGCCATATCGAGGTTTTGCCTCTGTTTATTGTTACTGAACCACACACATATAGACATAAATTATCAATTCACATTTAATTTTCATCAACAAGATATCAAATAGGTCTAGCTTACCACAATTCATGGAAATATTAAACAAATACGTTGACTTGCGATGTGTTATGGCACAATTCCGATCTGCCTCTGTCCCAGGCTTTCATTAGAAAAATATGAACTGGTTCTTAACGCACTTGCTTCTACACAGTTTAATTTCAAAAAGTGGCACTGAACCGAAGCTCCTAATTGACTATATTTAAAGGTCTAGCCAATAAGACCATGTTTACAAAAGCATTTGAAAAAAAGTACCCTTCCTACCGTTTCCCTTACCAACCAAAAATAGTATTTGCAGTCGACTAATCATGTTTCGCCTTACATATAATTCTAGCCAATCAAATCGGATTTAACATGGTGGCCTCATTTTTTCTAAAATATTGTTCAAACACGCCATTATGAGCAAATATGATCCTGTGTTGTCTGACAACCTCACTATAGTATTTTGGCTATAATTTGTTAATTATTAAACTAATTGCTTAACACCTAACATATTCTTTGTCAGCAAGTCCTAAGGCACGCAAATATATAAGTTTAATGGAGCCAAGTGGCTGCGTTCAAAATATGTATTTTCTTCTAGGATAGTCGTGCTGTTACCACCTCCTCACTTCCATACTATGGGGTGTCTTCTGTACTGTCAGGCTAAAGTCAGGATTTCAGACGTAAAACAGTATTGGGTCATGTTTCCTAATAAGCATTAACCACGTTTTTTAAAACCTAACCTCGTATTGGTAGTGTTTTTTTTTATTACTGTTTATTTGAAAAAAATTAGTGCTTCATGCCTTTCGCGTTCACTTTTTCATCGCGAGACGACGTTGGTAGTATTGCATGCGTTCCTCCGTACATCTCTCTCTCTCTCTCTCTCTCTAAGTCCATCTGTCTTTTAGTTTACGTAGTGCATAAAATGGCATTAATGGAATATTAAATCAGGTCATTACGCAGTGTGTCTATCTCAAGGTCGTACAAGAAATATAGTACTAGTTTTATTTTTAGAAACGCGTGTATGATGCTGTAGGCTTTACTATCAACGTGAAAGCGTTACAATTATGCAGACGGAGCATAAAAAGGGGTTTTCTTGTTTAACTAGCATGACGTTCTATAACACAGGCATACGCTATTGTGACCGCACTGTTCTTTACCAGTCTTCTTTCCTTTTATTGAATTAATTCGTTAGGCTTTACATTTACTTGTTAATTAAGATATGTGGATTTAGAATTTCTCACGACAAATCCTCCCCACTTAAAACAGACCTTATATGTCAGTCTGTAATTCTATATACACATAGAGAAATTTAATATTAGTCCTGGTGCTTACGGTGATTCTCGTCACACGGATGGCGGCTTAAAAAATCCGCACCCAGGTTAGTTTTTCCAGAAATATGCTCTATGCTGAACTGGAATGGCTGCAAAAGTAAGGACCATCTGAGTAACCTCGAATTTTCATGCCTAGCCTGCGCTAGAAACGACAAGGGTTTGTGATCCGTTTGCAACTTGAATGCCTTCCCATACAGATAAATGTTGAACTTCTTGATCGCCCATATTACTGCAAGACATTCTTTTTCGCTAGTTGAATAATTGGTTTCAGCTTTATTCAACTTTCTACTAGCATATGCCACTGGGGTTAATTCCCCATCCAGTGCATCTGATTTCTGTAACAGGGTCGCACCTAACCCGATATTACTGGCATCCGTTCTCACAATGAATTCTTGACTTAAGTCAGGTAATTTCAATATAGGTTTGCTTGTGAGCTTTTCCTTCAATTCCTGGTATGCCAATTCACATTGTGCTGTCCATGTAATTCGATCTGGATTTCCTTTGCGTGTCAAATCAGTTAACGGTGCACATATGGAATTAAAGTTCTTGATATACTTTTGGTAGAAACCACATAATGAGACAAAGGATCTCACGTCTTTCTTGGTTTGTGGCCTCGGGGCTTTCTTTAGTTTCTCTAAATTCTTGGGGTCTGGGGTCATGTTTCCCTGATGGACTGTGTGTCCCAAGAATTCTAATTCTTTACATCCAAAGCAACATTTGGTTGGTCGGGCTGTTAAATTTGCTTCTCTAAGTCGATTAAACAGCATGTTCAGAGAGTCAATGTGTTGCTCAAATGTTTCTGTTGCTATAAGGATATCATCCATGAAATTTGTGATGCATGGATTATTCAGAGGATCCAACAATTTTCTCATCATTCTAGAGAAGACACTAGGCGCATTCTTCAATCCAAATGGCAATCTGTTAAACTCATAGTGTCCCTCTGAGGTACTAAAAGCTAGGTATGGTCTAACCTCAGGTTTTACTGGAATCTGATAGTATCCTTTACTCAGATCCACTTTTGAGAAATATTTAGCTTTATTTAGCCTGGCAAACAACTGATTTGTATCTGGCAATGGATCCACCTGACCTTCTGTGATAGCATTCAGTCTCCTGTAATCTATACAGAGTCTATGTTCTCCAGAGGGTTTCCTTAAGAGTACCACACTGGAACTATACGAAGATTCACTGTGTGAAATTATTCCCTCCTTCAACAAATAGTCTATCTCTTCCTTCAAGGCTTTCTCCTTAGCAAAAGGAATCGAATAGGGTTTCATACAGACAGGTGTGGTTTCTATCTGTTTCATATGATATTCCAATAAGTTTGTATGCCCCGGTCGGTCCGTTAACACCTCTGTATGATCATCTAGAACCTGTTGCACTCTCTCCTTCTGATTTTTCGTTAAATGTGTACTGATTTTCACCTGTGCCGCTGTCTCACAGGGATGTAATGGATATTCAAATGATGAAGTGGTTCCTTTTTCATCTCCATAGCAATGGACAAGGTCAACAAGTGTGTCTCTTCCTGATTTTCTCTTTCCAAGTATTTCTTCAGGAGATTTACATGATAGATTTTTTCTTTCCCCTTCTTATCTATCTTATAATTGGTTCTAGACACCTTCTCTAGAACTGTATATGGACCTTGCCATCCAATTTGTAACTTATTCTGACTACCGGGTAGAAGAAGCAGTACCTTCTCTCCCACAGCCAAATCTCTGTCTTTTGCTTTCCTGTTGTAATAGGCAGCATGTTTTTTCCTGGCTTGTCTCAAATTTTCATTGGCAAGTTTCCAGCCAGTTTTTAAACGAGTGGTCAGCTCATTCACATATTGGTATGAGGATGTAATATTTTCCTCTGCCTTGTCATCAGTCCACGTTCTTAGCAGAGTTACATATGGACTTTTAAATTCGGAAACTTATTTTTCCTGGCACATGTCAGGTCCTTTGCACTCGAAGCTCTGTTGTGATGACTTTTCTTCCCAGAATCATCATTCACAAATCGACCGCTACTAATTTTTTTCTTGGGGCTTTCTCCCCACTTAGAATTCTTGATGAGAGATTTCCTCTCTACTTCCTCTTCCTCCAGTTTACATAAGTCCGATTGAGGGATTTTCGGCTTATTCTGGGGTAAGACATCTTTTTGCACTCGCTGCATCGTGGCCATTGTAAAACAGTCAATTGAAGATTGTCCGTGGAAAGGGGCTTCCCATTCCACTTGGTCCACTTTATTATTCCTTCTATTGTCAGGCCTACGTTTACCCCGTAGCGTGTCCAGGTCCTGATCAATGTTCCCACTTGTGGGTGTTCCCTCATGTGCTATGCTACACCTTTCTACAAAATTCTCAATGTCCCACCTTGCCTTGTGCCAATAATAATTGTGAGCCACCTTTTGGATGATGGTACCAATTTTCTCATGGTCCCCATCTTTTCTCACATGTAAGCTCCTTATTACTTCTGCCCTATATGCCTTTGGAAGACCCAACTGTCCGTGACCCTTGGATCTAGTTCCGGCCTTCCTATACATCACTGGTGCTTACCTTTGTTCTGATCTCTATGATCAAATTTATTAAAGTTTTGTGGTGCCTTAAAATTGTCTACCTGTTTCTTTTTATTACCTGTTACCTCTGCCTGAGCTGCCTGATATCTTTCAGCAACATTTAGTAACTCACCCAGTCTCTCTGCACCTTGTTCCATGAGAAACTTTCTCAGGTCTGGAGCCATGGACTCTCTTAGTGGTTCTATAAGGATCATTTCCTTAAGATCTTGGGTTTTCCCCAGAGAAGTCCATTTCTCCAAGTATGTCTCTAACCGTGCAGAGAACTGGTGATAGGTTTCACCTGACAGTAGTTTAGCATTCCTGAACTTTTTTCTATAGAATTCTCCATTCTTTTCATATCTTAACAAAAGAGCCTGCTTTAGCATGTCATAATTTTCTTGATCATCTCTGCTCATTTTGGCAAAAACATCATAAGCTGTACCACGAAGCCCTTGTGATAACTTTAAGCTCCACCTTTCTCTCTCTAACCCATACGTGGTAGCTAATAGTTGCACATCTATTTAGATAGCTCTCGATATCATCGTCTTTCTCAACAAAATGATCTAAATGGAAGTTCATAGCTGAGGTTGATTCTCCCGGACTAGCAGCAGCATCGGAGGTAAAGGGACTGGCACCATTTTCAGGAGCATGGCCTTGAAATTCCAACTCCCTTAGTTGTAACTCGTGCTCCCTTTGTAATCTTTTATCTTCTACTTCCCTCTCTGCAGTCAATCTTCTTTCCTCTCTTTCTGTAGCTTGCCTTCTTTCCTCTGCTTCCCTTTCTGCAGCCTGTCTCTTTTCTTCTCTTTCTGCCTCCAGCTTCTTCTCTTCATACTGGAGCCTTTTAATCTCTTTTTCTGCCTCCAATGCTTTAGCTTCTTTGTCAGCCTCAATCTGCAACTTCTTAATTTCTTTTTCAGCCTCTAACTTTCTTTCAGCCTCTTTTTCTAATCTTTCCGATTCTAATTTTCTTTCGGCTTCAAATTTTCTTTCTTCACGTTCAATATATTTGTCACATTCAGTAGTGACATAAGCAATCATAACTTGCCCGTCCATTCCTAACTCTTTAGCAGTCTGCACAGCAGCAGATCGAAATTTTGCCAAGTCGGCCATTTTTTTACAACACTGTGACACTCAAATACATAGAACACTCTATAAGACTATCTTAATGAGTCAAGTGTAACTTTTAAAATTCCTTTCAATAATAGATATCCTGATTCAACTACAAAGTGAACCAGGAATCACAATCAAATGTAATTACAAGTTGTATGTACACAATTTATAGATATGATCTTTGTATTGACATACATTATTATTATTACAATATGTGTGTAAGTTGTGATGTAGTACTATGAGGTAATACTGGCTTTTTCAAGCTAGGTTGTTGTTTGTCATCATGACTTTATGTGTTTGTTTCTGGTGGAAATAATATTGGAAAGGTTCACAGTTTCTTTTATTTGAAACAAATAATTGTCCCTCTAGATTTAATGTACAGTCAATGTTAGAGGGGGGTACACAAGATTGAGCTGCTCTGGCCAACGAATCTTAACTTCTGTGTGGGCGGCAGGAAACAGTCTCCTCTGCTCGCTTGCTTCACCGTATTCTTGAGAAACAACACTGGTCGCTATCTTGTCCAAGGAGTATGCTATCAGCCTCTGGATTCAGCAAAACTCAGACCAGGTGCTGCTTTAATAGTTTAGTACCACGGTCCCTGAAACAAGAAGGTTGTACCTCCCTTCAGAACTAATTTATAATCTATTTCCACACTGAAGCACAATACATAACAAACACCGAGTTCAGCGCTGTAGTCCAACTGCTAGCTTCTCATGAAACAATATACACCAGTATTCCTCTCCCTAATGGTTACAACGCTTCTGCAATTCCAGCATTATTTCCTTCTATTCAATAAGATAGGTGTCATAGTACTATTTGGCCATCCCATGCAGATATATTCCTCTCCGACAAGTTTTATTCATGGTGGAGCCATATCGACGTTTTGCCTCTGTTTATTGTTACTGAACCACACACATATAGACATAAATTATCAATTCACATTCAATTTTCATAAACAAGATATCAAATAGGTCTAGCTTACCACAATTCATGGAAATATTAAACAAATACGTTGACTTGCGATGTGTTATGGCACAATTCCGATCTGCCTCTGTCCCAGGCTTTCATTAGAAAAATATGAACTGGTTCTTAACGCACTTGCTTCTACACAGTTTAATTTCAAAAAGTGGCACTGAACCGACGCTCCTAATTGACTATATTTAAAGGTCTAGCCAATAAGACCATGTTTACAAAAGCATTTGAAAAAAAGTAACCTTCCTACCGTTTCCCTTACCAACCAAAAATAGTATTTGCAGTCGACTAATCATGTTTCGCCTTACATTCTAGGATAGTCGTGCTGTTACCACCTCCTCACTTCCATACTATGGGGTGTCTTCTGTACTGTCAGGCTAAAGTCAGGATTTCAGACGTAAAACAGTATTGGGTCATGTTTCCTAATAAGCATTAACCATGTTTTTTAAAACCTAACCTCGTATTGGTAGTGTTTTTTTTATTACTGTTTATTTGAAAAAAATTAGTGCTTCATGCCTTTCGCGTTCACTTTTTCATCGCGAGACGACGTTGGTAGTATTGCATGCGTTCCTCCGTACATCTCTCTCTCTCTCTAAGTCCATCTGTCTTTTAGTTTACGTAGTGCATAAAATGGCATTAATGGCATATTAAATCAGGTCATTACGCAGTGTGTCTATCTCAAGGTCGTACAAGAAATATAGTACTAGTTTTATTTTTAGAAACGCGTGTATGATGCTGTAGGCTTTACTATCAACGTGAAAGCGTTACAATTATGCAGACGGAGCATAAAAAGGGATTTTCTTGTTTAACTAGCATGACGTTCTATAACACAGGCATACGCTATTGTGACCGCACTGTTCTTTACCAGTCTTCTTTCCTTTTATTGAATTAATTCGTTAGGCTTTACATTTACTTGTTAATTTAGATATGTGGATTTAGAATTTCTCACGACAATTCTAAAACAGAGCAACTCTGGAAAGGTTATGTCGGCCGGCATGATGCTTACCACACCACCCCTAGTGTGCCGATGGTCAAGAAAATATGGGCCTAACACCATATTCCCAATATGCATCAATTGGCGTGTAACGGGATCTTTTTTTTTTCCATATTCTGAAACTTGTTATGCTGGTAGAACAATGTTGACGCCTATATTACAACGTGTAATTGTATATACTGTTGGTAGGATGTTGAGTTGTATTGTACAGTTTTTCAAATTGTTGGTTGGGAGTTGAATTGTATTTTTAAAAATGCAAGCAGTTGAAGATGCGTTGACATCTTTTCTAAAATGTGACTGGCCGTTGAAAACATATAGACTTCTTCTGTATCTGGCAGTTTGAAATAGGTTTGTTTCATTTCTAAAATACACCAGATTGTTTGTAAAGATGTTTAAGTTTTGTGAAAGCCTTTTCACAAGATCTTAGCTTGTTGATTCATGTCCTCCAAGAATGTCTACTCCACGATAGAAGCAGATTGACAGTTGGCCTTCATCAACCCTTTGTAGTAGAAACTGTATTAAACTGAACTGATTGAAGCAGTGTTTCTTAACTTTTTAGAGGTCCCGCACCCCTTTACAGCATATGAAGAAGCCTCACACCCCTTTACAACATCTTAAGAAATCTCTCATCCCTTTACAGCATCGTAAGAAGCCTCGCATCCATTTATCTTCTAGCTCGTAAAACATGACAGCAATGCTTAAAAGAGATAACAGTTAGTTTTGAGAAAATGTTATTTACAGAATGTGACTAAGGTTCGGTATCAAATTTATGTTGTCAATGTTGTATTTTGTACAAATACATTTGAGTTCTGTGTATTTTATATTGTTTATGATGATTCTAAAATATTTGGCATGGCTCGCACCCCTGGAAGGTCAGTCTCGCACACCCCATGGGTACATGCACCCCTGGTTAAGAAGCACTGGATTAAAGGCTCATGCTCCTGGGAGAGCTAAAAGGTTAAGAGTGAATGAAGGAACCGATGACATAAGTGGAAGATTTCTGAGCGTTATCATCATCTTTATTTGTAATCTCTGTGGGGTATGAAGCCACTACTGCAGACAATCCCCTTGCAGGAAGCCTGCACACAGCATTTACATTCTCCTGCAGTGATGGTTTCTGTAACAATTTGTTACCCATGGAGCTGTGGAGATCTACTTTACATGATGAAGCTGGTAGCGTCATGCACAACCTTATATTAGTTGCCTTGTACGACCTTCGACGCGGAGATGGTACTTCGTTTAATCTAATCTATGTGACGTGCCATAAGTCAAGTATATCTTCGGGCGGGAATAGTCTTTAAACACGAAAGGCTACTGCGTACCATTAAGGTGAATCGCAAAGGTTTTTGTTTTTTTTCGTTTGTAAAGTACAATATTTATTAATCTCGTACAACTTAAACACTATAACTGTTTTAATTCTTCTCCAGTTTTTCCTCACTAACAGACCTTGTGATATGTTTAAGAGAAAAAACAATTAAGACAGCTTCCATAAGGTCACGTAATTTTTTTTTTTGTTTCTCTTAGTAGCGGGTATATCTGCAAGCTTACCCTTTGCTGACATACACTCTACAAGGTTATTCACTTTAAAAATTCTCGTCTAAAGCGAAGTACACTTTAAAGTTTTGCTCACAACTAAAACTTCACTTCACGCTGTCTTTAATTAAGAAAAAGCAAAAACAAGCACACATTGCAAAAACAGACAAGCTCACATTCTCAAGTTCTACATTTAATGGGAAGTAATCTATCTTTTTTTCGGATGGATTTTTAAAGTCAATTCCTTCCCCTTTTTCAGAGGTAACTAACCTTCTTGGAATTTGTTAGATGTATTTTTTTTTTTTCATAAGTTCTTCGCTGTCGTTATCTGCAACTTTTGTCAGACAAAGATATTTTTGTGATAGTATATAGGGGATAATATCTGTGCAATGTCGGTGCGTGGTATACTGCTGTATTCTAATTATCTTCCCTGAATAAATTTAAATTATATGGTTCCTAAATAGGACCACAGCAATGAAGGCATACTCAAACGCAGGGGCCTGCAACCTATGAGTTGTGGAGATCTACTTCAGAAACACTCCGTGTCTCTAAAGATCTACTTTGATAAAATCATGTCTGTTTTCGGAAGTATCTAGACGTTGTAATAAATCCAGCCTATGTGTAACTTTCAGCTCTGAAACATGATCTGCTTGCTGTAATACCATGAGCGACGGAAAATTAAAACTAAACATTTTACTGAATATTAACTTCACTGCAAAGAAAATATCGCTTTTTATCTTCAACAGTTCGGGAATAAAGTGAATTATAGTAAGCTGGTTTGTGGGTTTTCACTCGGAATGTAAAAAAGTATCTTTAAACCTGGGGACACCACACTTTTAAGTGCCAGTTTGAGTCAGAAATTTACTTACTTAGTCGTTCCTCTTCTACCGTGAGGTGTAGAGGTTTGAAAGAGAGAGCGCCATACTATCATATGGGCTGTCTTCCTCCTGGCCTGGTTCGATTCTAGTCCTCGGCCATTCAGAGATTGTCTAATGTTGTCCTCCCAGCTGACTCTAGGTCATCCTGGGGGTCTGGATCCCTGGCTCTTAGCCTCCCATACTTGCCGTGCAGCCTATTTTCTCCCATTCTGCAGACATGGCCAAACCATCTTAGTTGGGACTGTTCTACTTGGGTCTGCAGGGGTTGGGTTTTTAGTCTGTGACGTATCGTCTGGTTCCGGACCATGTCTCTTCTTGTTACGTCAGAAATTTACTGAGGTTAAAAACGTCATCAGGCCTAAAGGTCTTTTATATTTGGACATGCGCCCTAATATAACCGACTAGGCTGAACGGGACGCGCCTCGCCAAAACGAAGTAAAATTTTATTTAGAAAAACAGGAGGTTAAAAAATGTTGTTACCTCTTCCGTCACCTAAACATCTACCAAATTATGCCTTGGGATCTACCGGTAGATTAAAATCGACCAGTTGTCGACCCCCGTTCAAGCGTTTCAGATATGTCAGTATCTATAGGGATTAATCTCTAGGTATCAGCAACTTATCATATAATATCTTTGTGCACAATCACAAATGTCTAACTACTGTATCCAGATGTTATAAATCAGATATAAAGTTTACAAATCTAATCCAAATACGTTATCATGAACAGATCTACCGAGGCTGACGTAGTATGTCAAACTGTTATCTACGATAGTATTTTTAACTAATCTTTCGAAAGCTGTATTAGAAATGATATGAAAAGAAACACACGGCCACCATAAACAGGAAAGACTGGTCGAATTTATGGTTAATCATAAATTTGTGATAAAACCAAAATCTCTCGGGTTCATGAGTTCAGGCACCTGTGTAGCATTGACACAATATGATTAATTTTGATAGGAAGACCACAACAAGAGGAACAGGACTATGAAAGCCAATCACAAGCGAATGTTTGTATTGATATATTTTCTTTGTTTCTCAATGCTTATTAAGCCGTCACCAACAACAAATAAACTAATGAATCATACTGTCATTACAATAATATAATTCTTGAAATTACTGTAGTAGAGAATGTTCTGGTTGGCTGATAGTCATGTAAATAATCATACACTCTCACCAGCTACCCACTTTCCTTATCACTACTGTTCACATCTCGGTCACCCGTGAGATCACGTGACCAGACGACTGCTATCACAGTCACACATTGCACCAAACTCGCTGACAAATACGACCTAGCTATGAACACAACAGATTCCACTCTTGTCAATGGAAAACTGACAAATTCTTTAACGATAAATTATCTACAATGTAAGGCACATGACATGAAAGTGATACCAGTGAAAACAACTAAAAGTCGTTCTTCTCAATTTGTAAATGTTGGTCCAGTCTTTATGTAATTATGATGTTAAAAGTAACTCAGCAACAGTTGACGATTCTTATGTATATTGTTTATTCTTTAACGCAGTATGAATCAGATAACAACAAGAGATCTTCAGATCATGTGACTGCTTAATGTTACGGTGTTATTGAAATCTGTTACGGTGTTATTTTAAATGACGGCGTCTGCTGGGGGTTTGGTAGTGCGCAACGTTTAGGGGTCAATAACATTAATAGAATATGTCGATATTTTACGGTATACTGAATGCGAAATATATGCGAAGATTATGACGCATTCGCGTTGGGAAGGTCACGCTTGGTGACTTGGTTACATGGCCCTTGTTACGCTATCCGTCAAGCAGAGAAGTCGTGTCTTGTATTTCTTCCAAGGAAAGGCCTAGTATATAGCCTATATATGAATCAATGTAGAACTCAGGGTCAGTTCGGATTAATCTAAAGTATGAGATTATTAAGTAAATTAAATAATGGAAGGAGAATCGTATTATGATTCAATTTGTAGCTGTCAAGAACTCATGCGCCCATTTCTGGCTGTTGACTACAGCAGCGCATGTACATAGCCATGATGTTCATCTGACATATTGTTTTGACACGGACGGACATGAATATTATGCACGTAATTTTTAATGAACTATATATGAATGTATACCAATGTGAACTGTCTTCGTGCGTCAACTTGTAATAAATATTGGACTCGAATCGAAGACTTACCCACATTACTTTGATTACGTTTGATTGCTTCAACTTGCATTGTTGATGGTCCTTTGACCTGATGAACTCTTTCTGTAGGAAGTTTATAGTAATAATGGATCAGTTTGTACGGAACCGAGGTTTGCTTGGACACAAGTTGTGTAATGATAGATAAGCAAGCATACAACCTTAAACTTATAATAATCGAACGAAGGACCCTCCAACACCAGTAACCACCCACGCAACAGTGGCGCCCAACGTTGGGCCAGTGTTGTGGAACTGGAATTTAATTGTAAAAAAATACTCAAAGATTATCGAGTTGAAAGAAATAATTTTCCTTCGAGCGAAATGAACACTTTTTGTATCTACACCGATGACGTCACACACCCTTGACAACAGGATGAACCAGCTGTAGCGATGGCAGCCGCCTTTCAACGTCTTTGAAGAAAAGTATTTATAAACGCTTAATCGAACATTGGAAAATAGATTCAATCAACATGAGCATGAAATATAGGTCCTACTGTCCGTTGGCGAAGCAAGCATTGTATGAATCTATCGAGGCAAAAAGATACGTAACTTATTTGAAGGTTACAATAAGTTAATCCTATTTGTCCGACTTCACGCCATGTTCTTTTTTTTTTTTTACCATGCTAAATGTTAAATGTTGTTTCTGTCTTTTTACATGTAGTGGGAGGTAGGATGGGAATCGGAATTGAACTTATGGCTTTTCGAACGTCAAGCTCAATTCCGATCGTTCCTTAAGGTCGTGAATTAATTGCATTTCGCGAAGAACGCGTCGAAGACATTACCGGTGATTGTTTCGTTTGGACCTGCATTAATTCACCTTGTATGTTAGGTGTCTAGTTCTGTGGAATAACCGTTGTATTTTACCGTATTCAGTTTGATTTTTATTCAGTTACAGTCATATGTTCGTAATTTATCCTGTTTATTCTAATCTGGCTATCTTTAATTTTATTTAAATGTATTGTATTATCGTCAAATGAGTCCTGTGACGTCATCATTCGTAGTGCCAAATATGTTCTTTTACTTCAGTTAACCTTCACCCTTCTATATTTCCGGTTAGTAGACTTGGTTTTATAATATCACTTATTTTTGTGAAAATGTCACTTTTGTATTGTGCTACTGTACTGTAAAGCCTTGGTTAATCATTTGTATTGTCTTCATTAATGTTATGTAATAATAATATTTCTATGAATTGATTTTAATAATATATTTAATTAATTTAATTAATTTTTGGGAACTTTGATGATGAATCAAGAACATTGCAACAATTTGCAGTGGTGGTTCTAGAAACTAGCAAAGCACTTTATACATGATGAGTAAGGCATAAAATCAAAACTTTATAAGTGCAAGTAAAATTTTATATTAAAATAATTTATTGAATTATTTTTTGGTATTCACACCATGAATAGGTGTTGAATTAAAAAAAAAACTATATATATAACATAGTAATTGGTACATTTTCATAGTACTATATTGTTGACTCCTCACATTTCTTTAATTAAATAAAATAGTTCATGGAGGAATAATGCCCATAATTATTTAATAATTATATTAGGTGCAGGAAATAAACACAACATCTGATATAAATAAATATCATAACTATTTATGATATAGATTATTGATTACATATAATTTTATTATAAAATATTGAATAGTTGTTGAACTTACAACTATTATTAAGAGGATATTACAGTTGGTTATACTGAGTATTCATATTTTGAGCTGTTACAAATAAGGACATAGATTTTATTATTGATTATTATAGATCTGTAATTACTTACAAGATAAAAGGCAAGATGCTTACCTTGGATCATTTTATTAAAAATGGGAAAGATTTTGGTAAAAAAGGAGAAGCTTTAGAAGCATATTCATTGGCAGAATTTGCTAAATATAAAGCAGAATTAGCGGAACAGGAGGAAAAAGAAGAGAGAAGGAAAGCTACATTAAAAAAAGAAGAGGAAGAACGTCGACAAGAAGAAGAAGACAGGAGAGCACGACAGGAGATGAAAGAAATAGAAAAAGAAAATAGACAAAGAGAAATTGCTAGACAGGAAAGGGAGGAACGTCGACAAGAAGAAGAAAAAAAAAGGAGAGACGAATTGGAAATAGCCCGTCTTCAGAATGAAACAGCAAGATTTCAAGCACAAAGTGCTGCTGCAACCCAGAATGATAACGCACAAAATGGGTCTTCATCCAACCAAAACAAACATTTTTACAACTTTAAATTACCCCATTTTAAATTAAATTTTGATGATTTATCATCATTTTTATCAAGATTTGAACAGACATGCAAATCAAATCATTTGCCTAAGGATACATGGGTACTTAAGTTAAATGAATTTTTAGATGGGGAACCATTGACGGCATCTCTGAATGCTGACCCAACAATAGCTAATAATTATGATGCTATTAAAACCTTACTTTTACGAAGGTTTCATTTGGACGAAGAAAATTGTAGGTTAAAATTTAAAAATATCTTACCTGACTCTCCTAAAGACTTTGCAGGGTTTATTGCGAACATTCGCAATACATTTAATAGATGGCTTGAACTGGCAGATGTCAACAAATCATATGACAAATTAGTTGATTTGTTGTTACGTGATAAGGTATTATCCTCTGTCAGCCCACCATTCTTCGCATATTTGCAAGAACGAAAGCCAGTTACCATTGATGAGTTAGAAAAAATGTCTTTGAACTATTGCAATGCGCATCCGAATGCGAACATTTCTAACTCTTTGATAAGGGAACCTCTACCTGTGGCTTCCAATATGGCATACTATAACAATAACAAACCGAGACCTCATAGCGTAGACAGAAGTAGGTTCAAGGGAAATTACAATGTCAATTTTCATAAAGGACATAATAATAATAATAATTTCAACAATAAAAATGATTTGAACAGAGGAAGATCACGGAATAGGAATTATTCACAGCAATCAACCTACAACAACAGTCAACAGAACGCTAATTATAATAGATCAAATAACTACAATAATAAAAGCAACTGGAATGCTAATAATCATGGCTCGAGACATCGAGATAACAGTTACCACAGGGGACAACGAGATAATTCTAACGATTATTCCCGTGATCGATCTCATTCTCGTGGATCATCCCATTTTCACCATAATACTGGTGCAGCAGTTACAAATGATACAACCCCTAGTGTTCAGGTTCCACCTAACGATAATGCAATACAATCTTCTGCTGCATGTTTTGCTATAAATTATAACGTGGCGAATAGTTGCCCACAATGCAATCTTATTTTTCAGAAGGCAAAGGAGACAGTGCTAAACTGCGGACACATTCCACCAGAAGTAGGTCTTGCAGCCAATGATGGAACAGGCTCTCTGATTTTTAACAGAGGGATAGTTAACGGTTCCATAGTTTCTGTATTGAGAGATTCGGGGTCCACAACAATTGGAGTGCGACAGTCGCTGGTACATCCTAGCTGTGCAACTGGGGAATATGTCCGTTGCATGACTTTTGGGGGAACTATTGAGTTTTACCCCACAGCTATTATCCATGTTAAAACACCTTTTTTTCACAGGGAACGTGAAGGTATGCATGCTGAAAAGGCCGATTGCAGATCTTATGGTGGGTCGCATACACGGCAGCAAGGATTGTTCACCAGAAGATATTATTGGATGGGAGAAAAACACAATCTATGCACTGGAAAACGCCGTGACGACTAGAGCTCAGACTCAGCTCATGGAGAGTGTCAATGATAATAAGATGGATGCAGAGAAACAGGAGGATATTGAGGTCAATTCACCTATTGACAGGGAATCATTTGCAAACAAACAAAAAAATGACAAATATTTAAACAAATTTTTTAACCTAGTTAATAAGGTTGATAATCTAACTTCATGTAATAAGAACAAACATTGGTTTATTATTAAAAATGATATACTGATTAGATGTTTTAGTGATAAATCACAAGTAAAACAACAAGTGATGGTACCGGGTGCTTTTAGACGGTACATTCTTCAACACGCGCATGATTCGCAGTGTGCAGGACATATGGGATACACTCGAACACGATCTCGAGTATTGTCTTCATTCTTTTGGCCAGGAGTGTCACGGGATATTTCGCAGTATGTACGTTCCTGTACTACATGCCAGGAAGTGAAAGCACGTGGAGCTTTTCACACGGCGCCTATTCAGGCTTGCGATATCTCAGTACGACCTTTTGACAAGATGGCCATAGATATAATTGGTCCACTTCTACCATCTGCGAGAGGACATAGATTTGTTCTCACGTGCATTGATTTATGCACACGATGGCCAGAAGCCATTCCATTGAAGACCACCACTACCACATATGTAGCTGATGCACTACATCTAATTTTTTCTAGAATAGGGTTTCCTAGAAAATTATTATCTGACCATGGGTCGCAGTTTATATCCGATACCATGAAGGAAGAAATGAAAACCTGGAACATTGATAGGAATTTGAGTAGCATTTATCATCCCATGAGTAGCGGTGCAGTTGAAAGACTTAACCGTACGCTTAAACAACTTTTACATAAGGTTACTGTTAAACACCCTCAGGACTGGGACAGAGCACTCCCAGTTGTCCTGTTTGCTTACCGAGAGGTGTCACATGAACAAACTGGCTTCTCTCCCTTTGAGTTAGTTTTTGGTGCCCCTCCGAGAGGTCCTATGGGACTGATAAAAGATTTATTAATTGATGCAGAGATGACTCAGGACACTCAGTCATCTTATGAGTATGTGATTAATCTTCGGAATAATATTATTGAGTCTTGCCAATTGGCAACAGCTTCTTCTGAGGCTGCAAAAGCTAAGGCTCGATCTATACAAAATCGATCTAGACGATTACGCCAATTATTCCCAGGCGATGAGGCTTATGTATTACTTCCTCACAATAACAATAAGTTATTGATCTCATGGACTGGTCCTTATAAGGTTACTGATAAAATTTCCGACGTTGATTACGTCTTAGATATCAAGGGACACAGAAAGATATTCCATATTAATATGCTCAAGCAATTTCATACACGTCCTATACACTTACAGTCAATTTTTCATGAACTAGATGACAATACGGTATCTACTTGTCATTATTCTAATTTATCTGTTATACAGGAGGAAGAATCTTCTTTTCCTAAAGTGCAGATGCCTTTACCTGTACTTATTGTCCAATCTACTGAATCTTGGCGTGATGTGACCATTTCTTCTACGGTTACACCGCAACAGCATCAACGTACGTATTGCTGATCTTCTACAATCATTCCCAGATGTGTTAACGGATGTACCGGGTTGCACATCTGTAATTAGTCACGATATTATTCTTAACGATGATACACCAATTCGTGTTCATCCTTATTCTGTACCTCTACATTTTCTGAGTAAGAGTAAGACATCTCAGGAACTCGAACAGATGATATCATTAGGTATTATTGAGACTAGTACATCTCCATTTTCTTCACCTTTAGTCATTGTCCGGAAAAAGGACAACAACATACGTTTATGTGTTGACTATAGGAAACTTAATGCGCAGACAGTACCTGATAGCGAACCACATCCTATCCTTGACAATTTACTTCCTCGTCTATCCAATGCTACACTTTTCACTAAGATTGACTTAACCAAAGGTTATTGGCAGATTCCACTAACCGAAAGAGCCAAATACTACACAGCATTCTCAACTCCACAAGGTCTTTACCAGTGGAACGTGATGCCTTTTGGGCTAATGAATGCTCCAGCTACCTTTATTCGCATGATGCGAAAAATTTTATCAGGTAGATCAGACATAATTACCTACATTGACGACATATGTTTGTTTAGTTCATCATTTGAGGAACATTTTTTGGGTCTTAAATCGGTTTTGGAAATATTGCGGGATAACCATTTAACCGCTAAACCAACTAAAATTCAAATAACGTGTAATGAGATAACATTCCTGGGGCATATTATTGGATCAGGACGTATCCAAACAATTCCGAGTACGGTTTCTAAAATATTAAATTTATCTGTTCCTCAAACGAAGAAACAGGTTAGGAGTCTGTTAGGGTTAGTCCAATACTATAGCAGATTTGTACCTCACTTGTCATCCATCACGGCTGTCTTGTCATCGTTATTGAAGAAGAACATGCCGTTAAGGATAAATTGGACAGACGAATGTGACAGAACCCTTCGAAGGATAATAAGAATTTTTTCATGCCCACCAGTATTAAAATTACCAGATGCTTCTAAAAAGTTTGTCCTCCGTACAGATGCGAGTAATTACGGACTCGGGGCCTGTCTACTACAATATCATGATGATATCCTTCATCCTGTATTATACATCTCACGCAAGCTGAAACCTCCGGAGACTAAATATTCGACTGTAGACAGAGAATTGCTCGCCGTGATATGGGCAATCACTAAGCTGGAAAAGTTCTTGCTTGGATCAACATTTCTGATCCAGACAGATCAGAAATCTGTGGCAGCATTACGTCGTTCAAACCATAAAAGTCCAAAGCTTGCACGATTTGCTATCGCGCTGCAACCCTATGATTTCGAAATAGAATCGATACCAGGAACTGAGAACATTATGGCCGGTACCTTGTCACGACATCCTGCGGATTCTGAATGAATATTACTATTTCAAGAGAATTTTCTGACTAATCAAGCATTACATTTGCAATGAACGGTATTAATGCTACGTCAGAATATACAACACTTCAGTTGGACTTCCTACTTAAATGAGGAAATTTCGAAATAAACTATTGTGATCAAAATATCAAGTTTTACAGATCGATTGAAAATTTGGACCTCACTTGGACTTTGCGTATCACTCATTTCGATTGCAAAATAGTAAAAAGGAACAATCTCTTATATAGACTGGACAAATACGGTGATGACTTATTCAAATTACGTTCAAAATTTCAATAAAGGAACTAACGACGTTTGGATCATCATATCAGAATTCGATAAGATGAACTGTGTGTCTTAATGAACTTTCATACAAGTCATTGGGATATAACAACGATTGGATCTTCATGTCCGATATTGTTAAATTTGCTAGCTATTAAATTAATATATAATAAAATAAAGTTGAAGTGTGATGAAATAAAAAAAATAAAATATACTAAGAAAAGATGAAACAAAAAAATATCACACCAATTAATATTTTAATTATTAAGGTGATAGATATTAGATTATGATATTTCATATGTATAGTTAAAATGTATGAATTTTTTTTGTTCTTTTCTTTCTGATTGCTTTAATTTAATTAGGTATCTATCCTTATACTTCATTTTCACACTCATTACTATTTTAATGTATACTTTAATATTTAGTTTTAATTGTCCATACTTCTCAATTTTTATTTCGTTTTCTCTCTGATACTATTTCTCATTTTCTTTAATTAGATATTAATTATTTAGTACCATACTTACATATTATAATTAATTATTTTAATTAATTAGAATAATTTTAATAACACCTCACATTAGTAGTTAGTCAATACATACATCAAATTAATTAGTTAATTAATTAATGACAGTGACATTTCTTTATTTAATATTAGTTATATGTATGATATGACGTTGATTTTATTATAAGATATTACTGACATGACCGCGACAGGAAGGTCACGCTTGGTGACTTGGTTACATGGCCCTTGTTACGCTATCCGTCAAGCAGAGAAGTCGTGTCTTGTATTTCTTCCAAGGAAAGGCCTAGTATATAGCCTATATATGAATCAATGTAGAACTCAGGGTCAGTTCGGATTAATCTAAAGTATGAGATTATTAAGTAAATTAAATAATGGAAGGAGAATCGTATTATGATTCAATTTGTAGCTGTCAAGAACTCATGCGCTCATTTCTGGCTGTTGACTACAGCAGCGCATGTACATAGCCATGATGTTCATCTGACATATTGTTTTGACACGGACGGACGGACGGACATGAATATTATGCACGTAATTTCTAATGAACTATATATGAATGTATACCAATGTGAACTGTCTTCGTGCGTCAACTTGTAATAAATATTGGACTCGAATCGAAGACTTACCCACATTACTTTGATTACGTTTGATTGCTTCAACTTGCATTATTGATGGTCCTTTGACCTGATGAACTCTTTCTGTAGGAAGTTCATAGTAATAATGGATCAGTTCGTACGGAACCGAGGTTTGCTTGGACACAAGTTGTGTAATGATAGATAAGCAAGCATACCAACTAAACTTATAATAATCGAACGAAGGACCCTCCAACACCAGTAACCACCCACGCAACACTTAATGATAAGTACAATCTACTTTTTCACAGAAAATGTCCCCTGCAACAAACTGTTTATTACATTCTTTCCTTTTAATGATGTGTTCATATAGACTGCAAGAAATATGGTCTTAAAATAACTGTCACTTCTAACTATAATGTTTTTTTTTATAGCTTTTCAAGTGAGATAATTATGAATGGGGGGTAAATTACGTGTGTAGTGTATGACAGGATATGTATGTAGGATTGATGTGGTTTTGTGGATGAATGTGTGTTTTAGTGTGTGCTGAGTCACTGGGCGTGAACTGAGCATTCATCAGTACGTTTCACGGAACAAGCGTCTGGTGATTTTCAGTGTAATCTGATTTCAAGAAAAATTATTCAAGTGATGTCAAATGACTAAAAGCCGGTTCAGTATTTGATGCACAAAGAAGAAGACAGGAATCAGAATTGTCGAGAGAGTTAGAGTTCAACCATTTGAGTACGCTTACGCAGAGTGCAGAAAAAAGCAATTCTGAATTTAGCTTTTTCATTCTGGGAGAAGCATAAGACGTAGCCTCAAGTATGGAAACGATGAATAACGGAAGAAGATAGTTATCACTTCTTGTAGGTCAATTCCTGCTTGGAAATGTTTTATAAACGGACAGTCAGTATAAACCTTCTGTGGGTATGTTATGAGAGAAAGAAAGTGGAATATATTCCGACAACAGGAAAGATTGAAGTAACAAGAGACAAAAAGAAGATATACAGGATAGTTTGATATCGTGGCATGGAGAGAAATCAACAACAGAATTAATTAGCAGTACTAGAGACAGAAAGCTGTGTAGGGACATGGTCACCTACGCCACCAGACATAGTACTTGAAGAAGAGAAAAAATAATCGGTGTTATGTGTAATATGTCGTCATTATTCTCGTTCGAAATTTAAAAAAAAAAATAAATAAAAATCGGTACGTATTATAATAGCATCTTTTTCACACTTCCATGGTCGTAAATAGCTCTCTTTATAATTTCTCCATTACTCTTAGGCTCCCTGCGGAGCGTAGGCCTTCAACAAATACACACTAGGCCTCCTATCCTGTGCCATCCGTCCATCAATATCATCATTTTCCTTTTCGCTCTATATGGATCATGGAACCGCCACTGCAGCTGACTCCCTTACAGGAAGCCTGCACCAAACATTCACATGCTCTGGTAGCTGTGTTTTCTCTAGCCATTATTTGTGCATGATAAGATTGCAAATCCAGTGCACAACAAGGTATTAGTCGCATTGTTTATTACTGAAACTATATATGTATATAGCCCCCAAGTCGCTCCCGGGGGCCTCTGACCAAATAAAGAAAGAACAGAACAGCAGCTGGTCCCCCTTACAGGAAGCCTACACCAAACATTCACATGCTCTTGCAACTGTGGCCTCCGTAGCAGTTGTTTTACATGATGATGTTGCCAGCCTCATATTAGTCAACTTGTACGACACGCCAGAAGGAGGAGTACAGTAGTTCTATTTTTTTGGTCTTTATCTCATCACAGATCCCCGGGAACTACCGGGGGGGGGGGGGGGGGGTTCATATTAGATATCGAATATTAATACTTAATTTCCTAGACAAATTATAGAAGAATCTAGAAAATATTATGAGTCATACGTGAAATAAACTGCAAATATAAATTCGTTAGAAAACTTGGAGTGATAGTAAATATAATATTAGAAAGCTCTATTCTGAGCATCACAACAGGAAATTATCTATTTCTCAGACATGCCCCGCCCCTTCAGTCATGTGTGTAGGCCCTTTTACTTTCCTTTACACTAAGAAGGTATAATCCTCTTTTTCGGTCATGACTCCCATGTTGCATCCTCCTCTTGATTTTTGGCGTGAGCTCCACTTGGCTATTTGCATCTAGTTTTATCCACTTTGCCAAGATGTTGCATTACAAGAACCAGACAAGTACTAAAGTGTATTGATTGATTGATTTGGAAACATGCGAATGCGAAATAATATCCACCATTCTATTGAACTGTCAACTCTTCCTGTTGGAATACTAAGAACTTCAAATAGGTAAATAAATAAAATTATTACATGACCTGACTTTTAATAAACATACACTTCCTTTCGCTATGTAACAAAGATTCTGATCTGTAATGTATATAAACAGTATACTTGAAATAAAACTAATCCTGTACATTTTATTTCTCTTTAAGGCTGACTGTTTTTTAAGGCCAATGCTCCTTCTTGAAGCTAAATGGTATGTATTGATTAATAAACGTTGACTGCATATTTTAAGACATCAGCTGTGTGTGTGTGTGTGGGGGGGGGGGGGGGGGAGGAAAGGGGGGGTTTTTTTTTTCTTGGGTGTTTGGGGGGTTGATTTGGGGGATGGGGGGGGGGTTATTAATGGGGCATCGGGGGGGGGGGGGGGGGGGGGGGGGGGTGGTAAAGGGGGGGAATTGGCATTCAAATGAATGATGCCTGGGTAATACCTAAAACCAGTCTGGAACACAAACAGTTAAGAGCCCTTTACTGTCCTCTCAGGTCCAAATATGTCAGTAGATCATACTTTGAGGCGTCCAGGAGACCCCTTGCACCATCTTTTACAGATATGGCTTCTCTGATAAATCTCTCATGTCTCAACTCCGTGATCAGATCATTATATTTTATCAGTTTAAAGCGGTGCTGTACTACCAGCTAATCTGGATTCAAGTAGGTTCAAACTTTTATTGTATTGTAGAAATGTTATAATTTCAGTAACAAAGCTCCACCTAAAGCTAACTTTAAAGCTACAGCAACATGAAACCACTTTCTTTATTAATTGTTAGTCACAGTAACATAATTTATATGGGTGAAGTTATGTTCAAATATATACAATCATATATATATATATATATATATATATATATATATATATAATATATATATATATATATATATATATATATTATATATTATATATATATATATATATATATATATATATATATAATGCTGTCTTCATTTAATAGTAACATTACAACAATGTGCTAACCTTTATCTTCATTAAATTTTAAACTGCTAGTAACACGACAACCCTGTGTACTCAACGTTAAAAAATTACAGCTTACATGATCATCTTTATTTTTGATTAATCTTGAAATCTCTGGACACGATAACAAAGCTTTCCTGTGTAGAGTGAATAGAGCGCTTGTTAGGGGACCGCGTTTGAAACCAGGTCACATTCGGCTCCAGTCTACCCAGCCATTAAATGGGTTTCTGACTATTCTCTTGGAGTCAGGGAAGTCAAAGGCGAAGGGAACTAGTCACCCCACATCATAAAACTGAGACCTAGTATAGTAAAGTCTCTAACACGTCACTTCTCTGCGGCAGTATCTGAAAAGGGACTACTTTTACCTCTACCTTTTCACATGTTATCTTTGTGAAGATAATGCTAAAAAAACGTACAATCTACATCAAAACTATACTTTCTTTAAAACATTTCAGTAACACGATACCTCTATGAAGGTAATGTTAAAATCCCAGCCTACACGATAACTCGATGACGGTAATGTTAAAATCACAGCCGATGAGATAACTCTATGAAGGTAATGTTAAAATCACAGCGTACGAGATGACTATGAAGGTAATGCTAAATCACAGTATACGCGATAACTCTACATGATATCATTTCTTAAATTTGACAGTCTTAGAACGTTCCCGATTAAAGTGTGTGTTGCCTCTTAATGCTATATTTCCAACTAATTTCTTTCAGGACATTTTCATCTTCAATATACCAGCCCTTTGTAGGATCGTGAACAGTATCTTTACCACATCTCTTTGGCTTCCAGTTGTCGTATTTGTGAAGAGGCCAGTGTTTTATCAAGAGCAGATACAGGATCAAATGGGAAGCAGAGTATCCAGGCCACCAAAGCAAAAATGACGCACATTACCAGCTCAGCAGAAGTGAAGAAGTGGTAATGTTCATACTTCGCACAGGCCACAACCAGATTAGGTTGCCATCTATTCAACAATCTAAAGATAGGAAATACTGAAAAGTGTAACTGTGGCATCGATAAAATGACTGCTGAACATCTACTTCATATGAAGAACAGAGAGAGAGAGAGAGAGAGAGAGAGAGAGAGAGAGAGAGAGAGAGAGAGAGAGAGAGAGAGAGAGAGAGAGAGAGCGCATATGACCATCACCAGTACCACTCTTGGGAAAAAAACACTACGGAGATACGAACAACCTCAAACTGACAACTGCTTTCTTTGAACATATTCAATATGACGTCTGAAAGTGAACGAAAGAAGAAGAAGAATAACTGTTTGCTAATTACCGATGGTTCTATTCTACGTGATACTATCACTTCTAAAACAAAATCACGTGGGTAAGAAGTCATTTGATTTTCAGTACAAAACGTCACCTTCTGTGGTAAATATTCCATCTAAATATTTCATGTCCTTACGACCTAAACTGTCGTCTACCGTCTTGTCAAACTGTGCCAGAATTGAAGCAGCACCCTCATCTCTGTGTTCGTCAGTATTGTTCTTGTCACTTCTGATGTCGTCGTGGAGGTTACTGTAGAAATCTGAGCTGTTATTAAGATGGGTTTTTGTAAGCCAAAAGTTATCGCTGCTGTCACTGTTCTTATTTTGACTGTTACTGCTGCTTGTAGGGTCCGCACTTGATTTTGCAGATGTTGACTTGAACACGGAATGTGACTCCAAGGAACCAACGTCTGTACCTGACAAAGGCTTAATGGTTTGAGCTTCATTCAAAATAGGGCTCAATATAGAACTTGAAAAATAGAAGTTCTCATTACCTGAAGATGATTTTGAGTGATTACCCTTCGAAGTTCTTAGGCGTGATTTATTTGAGCTGTGAGCAGACATTTCGACAAAGTTTGTGCCCCTGTCCTTTGAATGTCTTACATTTCCGACCAAATTATTACTGAAAGGTGCTGAATGTTTTCTTGATGGCGGTGGTCGTTGAAGCTGATGTGATGAAGTGACGACTCGTCCTGGCATCAGGTCATGGGTTTTATGGAAGTGGTCAAGTTTAGAATACATGTGCTTTGATGGCGATCCTTCTTTTACTCCGCCAGACAAAATGGCCGAGGCATCATGAAGACTCACGGCTCTTGGTACATATCCTGCCATAGTTTCATTCCTCCTGCATTCGAGTCCTTGTCTGATTTCTACTCTATGCCCAGGATACGCCGACTGCAAGCTGTGCCTTTGTAGTCTTGAAGCCAAACCACCAAAAATATTATAATTTTTTGGTCTCATTTCAACATCGGAAATATCAACAGTCTCCTTGTCATGGCGCTGAGGGAACCCTCGTATCTCTTGAGAGTAGTGAGAAGGATCTTTCTTGTCTAAACTTGATTGATAGTTACTGGTATCTTTGCTCGCCTTCTCTGTTGGCTTATAAGTATCATTGAAAATCTCGTAAGCCAGAACTCTTCTTTTGGGAGCACCATGATCTTGAACCACATCCCCCAGGTTTCTCTCCTCGTTTTTTGTCTCAACTTCCAAAGCTCGTTCAGGTCTGTTCGTTTTCGCGGATAAGTTTCTGGAGCCTGGCCTGTCATTTGACAATGAACTTTTCTGTTGAACTGAAGACAAGTCTTTTGATCTGGTGACTTCTTTGTTTTGCAATCCAGGATTAAGATTTTTTCTATGTCTTGACTGGTCTTCGCCAGTTTTAATGTAATCTGATTGTTTAGAAGAGTTTATGTTATGTTTTCCCCTCGATAGCCAACTCCAGAGGGAAGGCATGTTTGCGTTTCCTTGTAATTTTTTGTTGGATCTCTGATCAATCGAACTGTTAAAATGATGTAGTTAAAATCACGTCTAGGACTCGATAGATACACTTGATGCTGTCACGTCTACTTGCATGATTAGTCGAATGAAGAAACCTGAGTGGAAAAAAGTACAAATGTTTTAATTAAGAATTCAGCGAAATCATCCGTAAAACAGTCAAATAAAATTGCAAACATTAAGAAACTGGAATATGAGGAAGCTTTAGCGTAATGGAAGTATAATTATGGGAGCGACTCATAAGGTTTAACTTCGCTTCAATCCAATTATTTGCAGCGTCTCATAAATATACACCATCATCATCATCATCATTTTCCTTTGCGCCCCTTATGGAACATGTAACCGCCATTGCAGCTAGTCCCCTTGCAGTAAGCCTGCACAAGCATTCACATGCTGATGTAGCGGTGGTTTCTGTAGCTATTTGTTTTACAATACGTATATCTATTTTACAATACGTATATCTATTTTACAATACGTATATCTATTTTACAATAGGTACTGTCTAGCCCGGCATTAATGCAGCAAAGAATATCTACAAACTTCGTTGTTACGTTTTACTATATTCTCGTTATCTTTCATATACGAAAACAACTGACACATATAAACGAAATAAATTAACGTCGAATCGAGTTAGAGTCGGTTAACTTTATTTGTTCACTCATTTCCTGTTTCGCTCCCCACAGAGCTTGGCGTCATTGCTTCAACTGGTCCCTCTCCAGGCAGCCTGCGTCAAAGCTCACCCTGAAGAAGGTGGTTGTCTTTAACAATTTGTTTTACATGATGCAGTTGTCAGCCTCATGCACAATCCCATTTTAGCAGCGACTTACGACATGCCTTAGGAAGTTGTAGTTATGGTCTTTGTTTCCTCAAAAGCACATAGGAACTACAAGGAGCTAGATTATAATTTGTCTCCTTAAACACCCATAGGAACTACAAGGAGCTAGGTTATAATTTGTCTCCTCAAACACCCATAGGAACTACAAGGAGCTAGGTTATAATTTATCTCCTCAAACACCCATAGGAACTACAAGCAGCTAGGTTTGAATGCGTCTCCTCAAACACCCATAGTAACTACAAGGAGCTAGTTTATAATTTGTCTCCTCAAACACCCATAGGAATTACAAGGAGCTAGTTTATAATTTGTCTCCTCAAAAACCCATGGGAACTACAATGAGCTAGATTTTGCTTTGTTTCCTCAAAAACTCGTAGGAACTACAAAGAGCTTGGTTATACTTACTGTTATAAATAAGATGATGTGATAGAGCTAAAACACAATGTTCTAATCTATATTTGTTTCATATGTGCAACTTGTATGTTAAAATTTTATGTTGTTTAAACTATTCCTCATTGTTCATAGTTGTCTTTAAGGGGGAAAACTGAATAGTCTTTTTTATATATTTTATTTATTTATAGTGGTTGCTATTTTTCTTTGGAGCATGCTTTTTTTCAATTATTTACCATATGCATGGGACTGTTTGATATATCAGGACGAGTGTAGTGAAGTGAATCTGTGTTACAACCCGCTCAAATTCCCCGCTTCAAAACTAACTAACATATTTCTAAATCTATAAATAACTACCGTATTTGAAATTTGTCTGAGGGGCAAGTCAAATTTACCGCCAACAATTTAACTAGAGTATTTGAATTTTCTAAGAAAATTAGTTAAAAGTTACCCCCCCCCCCCCCCACACACACACACCCCCAATATTTATCGAAGAGCATAGTACAAAATTAACAACCAATCAAATCGTTACCTCTTTTTGTGTAGGGACAAGAAAATTTGGTTGAAGTGGCAATAATGCCTCTTTTGGGTTTTTGACCGAATTAAGATAATTTATTTCTTGATAACTGAAGATATTTAAAATGCAAGGGATATCTTAAATTATAGCGCTGATATTGCTTAACATATACCCATAGAGATTCCTCATACAAAAATTATCTTAACTTAGAAAAATTTAATTTGATAATATTTTCACATCAGGGAAAGACACAATTTAATTACAAAAAAATTACCCAGATGAAAATGCCAAAGAATAATGAAAGGAAAAGTATATGTAACGATAGGGAGGAATTGGCCGTTTAATTATCACTTTTGATAATTAAAATCGGTTCATAAATAACTAAGATATATAATAATAAAATTTAGTCAGTTCATACAGACACACTTAAAAACGCCCAAGTTTATAGTCTCAAAAATAGTTAACTTTTTGGACTCGTCTTCTGATTGGTTGGGTGTAGTTTGATAAAAAGTAACACCTTCTTGTAAAGTCCGCCATTGACAAACAAGCTTCCATACCAAGCTGACATTATTGAAAGAGACAGAGGGACAAGCCTTTGCCGTCTGTACTGCGAGCTCAGTGCTAGAGCCCTTTACTGCCTGTTAGCTTATGTGTGTGAATATTCTTTACTTGAGGGTAAGACAGAAAATTTTATTTGCTTAATTTGTTAATCCTGTAGATAACAGGCTATCTGTGTGCCATATTCGTTTTCGATACTGCCGCTGGGAAATGTGTTGTGTCACGACGACCTAAGTAGGAATGTGCCTATAGCAGGCTTATTCGGAGTGATAATTGTGTAAAATGTTTGCCAATTGGCCTTACAAATTTGCGGCTGTAAGTGCAGTATTAATAAATTGATATTGTCTTTTGGAATGACACACTGTTCAAATAACATGTGAAAACATATAGGGAATGTTCGAATGAAGTAATCAACAGGTCACAAGCTATGTTGTACAGACCATGATTATTGTATGGAAGACAAACATGTATGAGGGACATTAACGTAGAATCGATACTGAAGAAGACCAAGCTGAGTGCAGACAACGGAATTTAAGGTCTGGTGCGACTTGTTAGCACAAGTAGCTGACCTAGGTAAGTTTTAATACTGAGTAGAGGTGAAATTGATATAGGTAGATGCTACATGGAAGGGATTGTCCTTCGTATTTCAGGTTGTATTACGAAGTTACCTCGTTGCTGCAGTAACCTGAGAAGAAGAACGTGAGGGAGTTGAGTGCTCATGCTACAACTTGAAGCTAGACTCCTTTTCTTCAGTCAGGAGTCACAACGTTGGTGCTCAGGTCTATGATCTACAACACAGCCGCATTAACCTTTTAAAAGATAAGTCCTTTAGTAAAGGCACTGATACCTCATCCAAAAACCTAATTTCACCAAATACAGTATACCACCTGGGAGTGATGACTTTCTTCTTCTTCTTCTTGCGATCGCATCTTTGATGATTACACCGTCAGGCGAGTTCTCATGATGAATTCGACTGTTGTTTGAAGTTCCTCTTTAACTCCATATAGCTTTGAGTTTAGTGTTGAGTCATTGGGCCAGTATATCTTTCTTAACTGGTCATACAGAGGACAGTCCTGTAGAACATGCTCAGCAGTTTGTTCGTTTAATCCACATGTGCACAGTGGTGAAGCAGACAATCGTAGCTTGTGCATGTGTTTATTCAGTTTGTTATGCCCTGTCCTGAGTAGAAAAATAGTTATCTGTCCCTGCCGGTCGAGAGTGTGATAGTCGTCTTTGGGTTGGTTCTGTTCTCTTCTGATAGTCTGGATAGCTCTCTTTTTCTCAAAGTATGTGACTTCATTATCTTCTTGTTCACATTCTCCTCCCTTTTTTGCAAGTTTATCTGCCTTTTCATTTCCGGGTACACCACAATGAGATGGTACCCACTGAAGTATGGTTCTCTTTTTGGCAGCTACCTTGTTTAGTTCATTTCTCAGATGCGGGAGTTTACCACCCTTGAGAGCTTGCAGGACAGACAGTGCATCTGTGAGGATGACTACCTGGTGGCAGTCGGAGTTGGTGTTATAAATCATATTTGCAGCTTGCTCTAGAGCTTGAACCTCAGCAGTATAGTTGGAACAGAATTTACCAGTGGGAATGTGCCTAGTCTCATAGTGGTTGTCAGGATATAAGATAAAGATACCGGCACCTCCATTCCTAACAGCATTAGTTGCTGATCCATCTGTATAGGCATGTATCCATGATTGATCGGGATAGCTTTCTTGGATCATACTCAATGTAGCAGTTCGTTTTTGCAGATCATTATACTCACATCCACTTGTGAGACCACTGACTGATGTATTAATTTGGAGGGCACTGCTGGCCTGCTCCCATGGTACAGGGTATAGGGTGGGCTTCAGTGGTGTTATCTTCATGGATAGGTCTTCTTGATGCTGTCTTATAAGTCTTTTCCCCCGATGCACAAAGCTGCTACGCTTTAGACGTCCCAATGCCAGATCATCTAGTCTTGCCTTCATTGGGTGCATTGGCATACTGTTGTACTTTTCCATCTGGATCGTGGTTTTTGTGTCTCTTCTAAGGGACAATGTCTGTAATCCAGCAACCTTCTGCATCTCTGTTATTGGTGTAGTTTTCATGGCTCCTGTAATGAGCCTGAGAGCTTGATTTTGCACCTTGTCTAAAGACTGCAGATGTGAGTTAGCAGCTGATGACCATGCTGCTGAGCTAAACTCTAAGTGTGGTCTTATTACTCCATTATAAATCTTCTTTAGATTTCGTTCATTTGCTCCCCAGTTGGTACCTGCTAATTTTCTGAGTATGCCTAGTCGTCTTCGGGCCTTTCCTTCTGCATTTTCAATATGCTTATTCCATGTAAGCCTTTGGTCAAATGTCACCCCAAGATAGGTGGGGTAGCTTTCTTCCTTGATCACGGTTGTCCCTAGGTGTATGTTAGCTGATTTGTCCTTGGGGGCGAGGGAGAACAGTGTTGTGGAGGTTTTGTCTGTGTTTATTGTGATAAGCCATTTCTCTGCCCATGACACTAGCATGTCTGCTGCCCGCTGCATTCTATAATTTGCTGTGGTGACATTTTCATCAGCGCACCAGAGTACTAGGTCATCTGCATATAAGGCAGCTTTCACTCCTGCAGGGAGATCTTTCACCAGGTCATTGATGTAAACAAGGAAGAGAGTTGGGGAAATTACTCCTCCTTGAGGTACCCCCTGATGGAGCAACACTTTTCTGCTCTGCAGACCGTCAAGAGTGACTCTAGTTCTCCTGTTATGCAAGTATGACTGGATCCATTTCATCATGTTGCCTTGGATTCCACTTCTCCTAAGTTTTGCAATGAGGCCATCTTTCCACACCTTGTCAAAGGCCTGCTTGAAGTCGACCCAGATCGTTAGGACCTTTTTCTTCTCCTGGAAGGCATCTTCTATTGCTTGAGACAAGTAAGTAACTTGGTCTTCTATACTGCAGCATTCTCTAAATCCAGCTTGTTCCGGCACCAGGATCTGCTCAGACTCTAAATACCATTTCAATCTGTGGTTGACTATTCGCTCCATAGTCTTCCCAACACAGCTTGTGAGACTGATTGGCCGGTAACTTGCAGCCTCGGTCTTACATTTCCCTTTCTTTAGTATGTGTATTGTGATGGCTTCTCTCCATACTTGGGGTACCGTTCCTTTCAACCAGCTGTGGTTGAATATCTCCAGCAGTTTTGTCTTTGCTGCTGAGCTCAGATTTACTAGCATTTCGTTGCTGATTTTGTCTGGGCCGGGTGACTTTTGAAACTTAAGCTTGGAAATAGCCTTCTGTAGTTCTCCTAGTGTGATGGGTTCCCTCATTGGGGCAGGAGTATCTGTCTGTCCCATGGTTGCCAGTATTTCTTTTCTTATCTCTCTCTGATGATCTATGTTAATGGGTAAGTTGCTTTCTGAACTGTATCTTCTAGCAAACAAGTCTGCAGCTTGTTTTCCTCTGAAAAGTTTGCCACCTTCATCCAATGTGATAGTCTGCCTAGGTGAGGAACGCTCTTCATTTAGAGACTTGACTAATCTCCAAAGTTTCCTGCCGTCTTTCTCAAGGTTCAGCGATGCCGTTTTAGTTCTCCAGCTTTTCCGTTTTTCTTCTAGCTTTGTTCTCTGAAACTCTGCTACAGCCTTTTTCCATTTGTTGTGAGTTTCAAGTGAAGGCTGAGATTCTGCGTCCTTTCTAGCCCTGTCCATAGCTTGTTGACGTTCTTGGAGTGTGCTGGACCAGTATGGTATGTAGTTACGCCGGCATCCTTTGGGAATGGTTTCTTTTGCGGCTTGTAGTATGCATCTGTTGAAGTCTTTTACCACTTCATTAATGTCTCTGTTCTGTACCTTGAGGGTAGACAGCAGCGTGTTCACCTGATGCCTGAATAAACCCCAGTTGGCTTTTTTGTAGTTCCATCTTGTAATGGCTGGGCCTGTACTGAGAGTTGCACTCTGGACAGTAAGAAAGATTGGGCGATGGTCGCTTCCCCCTAGTTGGTTTCCTACTTCTCTACTAATAGATCCAGCTATATTTGGTGTGGAGAAGGCAAGATCTGGTGTTGAAGTTGTGTGCCATCCTCTGGAGTAGAAGGTAGGAGTATATGTGGCATTATTGACTAGGATTAGGGAGTGATCATCTTGCCAAGTTTCAACCTCTTCACCTCTGTGATCCAGATGGTTATAGCCCCAGCTCTGGGAGTGGCTATTAAAGTCTCCAACTGCTATAAAGTTGGGGGCTGGTACCTGTATAGAGCTGAGACTCAGGGGTTTGTTGTTCGGACAGTAATAGTTCAGGAGTTCTATTTCCATCTTGTCTACCTTTATCTGCAACAGCTGATATTCTGCTCCATCCATGAAGGTTTTCCTTTCGTGTGCAGGAATGTTATTCCTTACAAGAGTAAGTACTCCTCCTTTTCGTCTATCTTTTCTGTCGGATCTGAAGCATTGATATCCCCTTATTTTAAAGGTTTGATCTGCTTTCAAGTGAGTCTCTTGGATACAGCAAAACACTGACTGCTTCTCATACAAGATGTTTTCCAGCTCTGTCTTTTTGCTGTATCCAGCCTGCTTGCTGTTCACTCCCTCTGCATTCCAGTGCATCATGACAAGTGGCACTCTGGGTTTCTCTTTTTCTGTTTTGTTTTGGTCAGTAGTTCTCCTCCGCCGTCTGCTGACTCCACAAGACGGTCTAGAGGGTCCTCCAGTAGCTGAGGGTGGGCTCTGTCGAGGCTCAGAGCCCGGCACTGCACCTGCCTGGTGGAGCTCCACAGGGCGAGCACCAGTACGAGATTTATTTGACGGTGTACTCTCCATAGAAAAAAAAGCGAGTTGCGTGATACTGTGGTTTCCGGAACCAACGGGCTGATCACCCGTTTGCCAGTCACTTCGATTACGGAAACAACAGCAAATGGATTGATTTGCCGTTGCCCTAAAGACGCCAATAGGCGTGATGGGAAACAATGGCAAAGAAAACCTATCTGCTGTTGCCCTAAGACGCCACTAGGCGTAATGGCCACTGACTGCTTTGACGGTCGGTGGCTAAGGACGGAAGAAGAAGAAGTGGTTTCCGGTGCGCCTTCGGGTCCAGTATCTACGACTTTAGCACCTCTTCAACGGGAGAGTGGGCTCATCCCTAATCTGTTTATGTTCCCAGTAGTAGACTATTCGCAAGCAGCCTGGGGTGTCACTGCTCTGCGCGGACCTTGTTTACCGAGGCGGCGTCCGAGCTCGTATGGTGAAAATATGGTTGCGTTATCTTCAAAATAGCCCTGTCTTTCCCATGGCTTTTCTGCCATCCTGCAACTTTGAGTTAGGGAGTTCTGAGCTCCAGTCTCTTTCCCAGGCATTTTATCCTGGCCTGGCATGCATACAGAGGACCCCACTTCTGGTTCTAAGTTAGCAGTTGGGGATAGGTGGGGTAGCACACTGTGCATTCCCCGTCATCCATGGGGCTCTCCAACTATGCAGAGCTTGCACAATGCTGTGCTCTGGTTCTGGGCTCTCCCAAGAAATCCTCACGTCCTGCACAGAGCCACTTCCAGATACCCACCACCTGCCAACCCTCCATTGTAGAAATCTCCTGCATGCGGCCATCCAGTCAAGAGCCAGTATTAAGTCTGGTGCCCAAGTGATCCCCCCAAGCTCAGTGTGCAATGCTGGGTTCTCATCATGCTGCAACACAGGGGGGATTGTGATGCTCAGCCATCTCTCTCAACTCTGCACCGATAAGTGACATCGGGGACTTAACTGTGCCTCAGTACTGGGAGGCCCCGTTTCCGGGTACATGATAAAGTTGTTATTTTATTCCAGTTAGTGATATCCACCAAAAGATAAATATAAGTGGATGGAAGCAGACATCATCATCATCATCATCAGTTGATAAGATCTCTATGGTGTTGTTTGCTCCACTGTAGTGTATGGAATGTCAACTTGACCTACGCAATGGTGTGTAGACATGGATTGAGTGTATAATGTGCGAATGATAATAAGGGTTCGTGGTGTTGACAAATGTTCTTTTCTCACACTCATGTATGGCTGGAAGTCATCGACACCAACGACTGTGTACCTTTCTACAGTTTAATTGGACGTATACACTCGACAGCACAGATAGTGACAAATCACAGGTTGGCATAATACATCATAGTACAGTGGATAAATGGTCTTGCAATGTTACATGGGCACTCATGTAGAATAATTGTATAATGGACTGTCAGTAGCCAAGCACTCAGTATCGCCCATACATATATATCAACTGACTTCACTGACCGAGCACGTCAGCTTATAAATAATATTTCAGATGGCTTCTAGACCTAATCTCGTCTAGCGACGATTCTTCAACATAATGTTCAGCACATATTTTTCCATATAATAATATTGAACCGCTAATAACGGGTTCTCATGTGTAGCAGTGATCTCTGGACTAAACAAGCGATAATACGGGCATCCCTTTTCTCTTCTTGAAAGTCACTACATGTTTTGGTTCCAGGATGGCTTCACTCGTGAGCTGTCACTCACGTTTGGATACAGATAATGAATCTGTCCTAAAGTTAGTCATTCATTCAATCTTTCATTGCTCTGTAGATTTGGTCATGAACAATTGACTGCATTCTACAGGGTATAGTGCTGCTAGGAATCGAAGTCGTTTTCATCGAGTCAAATATATTCTCTTAGACATTCAAATCGTACCTATCGAAAATGGTGGCTTCGTACGAGAGTTCATAAGAGTGTCTATTATTACCTTGGTATCAGAAATATGATTCTGCCATTCCTTGGCAATACGAATAAACACTGGGGCAAAGCATACACGATAGGTCTAGACGACTATCACTTTCCCCACCAATACTGAGATCACTTTTTCCCCGGCGACAAGCCGACATAGAAAAACACAGTCCCTATCAGGACGAAGCCAAATCACACCACACTCTAGCGACACATCCGCCGAATAGCCTTTGACCTCCCTAGAGACAACAGAACATATAGTTCGACTTAGATATGTAAAGATATACAGATATAAGACAGACTCGTCCTACTCAGACAAACAATACACATAAATTCAGGCCATAGATATTCTGAAGCAGGAACAATCTATTACTACCCAAACAACGAATAAATCGCAGTAAAATGGATTCATCCGCGGAGTTCGATCGAAGAGACGGCACAACTTTCAAGGGAAGTAACTCAATAATGATTTTCCCTTAAGCACTATTTTGTTTACAAAATATTTGCGAACATAACAAGTATACCAATGTATAATATTGTAAGATATCAAAGACTGCACGTAACAGTCTTACCACACCTCCCGGGAAAAAAAAAAAAAAATGGAACTTTTTTTTTTTTGAAATACATCTAGGAGCAACGTACAATAGGCTCACAACGCATGAATAATGCGCAGATGAAAAATATCAGGAATACCTATAACGCCTAATATGAGGCTAAGTCGACTTATGGAGCGACTGGTGAGAATGTGTCTCATAAACTGAGAGAAATTATTTCTCTACAAGTATATTTTTCCAGGAAGGTGTCATCAAAGTATAATACAATTCTGGCAATTACACAATGCCTAAAAAATTCATATCATCATTTCGTATTAGATATCTTAAATTTATGATTTATGAAGAAAAAATCATCAAAGCACAGCGGTGAATAAACATCAATGAACCGCTATGTAGTGATACAATCATTATATTATTAAATTACAAATGTGTATCTATCATGATATAGAAAAGGAACTACCATAGAACTAGACATATCAAGAAGTCTAAGCCCTAATAGTTATGTGGAATCATGTGGGCATCTTGACAGAATGTCTGCCATCACATTATCTGATCCACGAATAGCTCGCACAGAGAAATGAAAAGGTTGAAGAGCAATTGCATATCGAGTAGACCTCGAGCTCTTCAAATTCTTACTCTGTATAGCAGTAAGAGCTTTTTGGTCGGTTTCTACTATGAAATGTGCGCCTAGAAGGAATCTCTGTAGTTTGAGGATCGACCAAACCATAGCTAATAGCTCACGGTCTAAAACCGAATAATTCCTTTCTGCCGCATTAAGTTTTCTGGAAATATACATTACAGGATGCAGAGTTCCAGAGTACTCTTGCATTAGTGCCGCCCCAATCCCAGTGGATGAAGCGTCACTACGAAGAACGAATGTCTTATCTTTAGTGGGTAGCACTAAAATAGGTGGTGTTGAAAACAATGTTTTAATCTTATCCAGAGAGCATTGGCATTCCTGAGACCAGTGGACCACATTAGGCGAACCTTTCTTTAGAAGTGTTGAGAGAGGTGCCATGATAGAGGATAGATTCTGAATGAATCTGCCATAAAATTGAATAAGACCTAACAGACTTCTCACCTGTTTTTTAGTCTTAGGGATTGAGATGTTAAGTATCTTACTAGTATTATGGTCCTCTGTCTTTAGGAAACCATGACCAACTCGGTGGCCTAGGAAAGAAATTTCGCTAAAACCAATATAGGCTTTAGAGGGTTTCGCTGTCAGGTTGTGCTCACGCAAAGTAGACAGCAATTCATCTAACCCCGAATAGTGATCTTCCCAAGTATCGCTGAAAAGACAGATATCGTCTAGATATGCAATGACATCTGACCGATAAGATAGGATTCGGCGCATCATGCGTACGAATGTAGCTGGTGCGTTCATAAGACCGAAAGGCATAAAATTCCATTGGAACAAACCTCTAGGTGTTGAAAAAGCCGTGAGAGGTTTGGCGCGTTCAGATAAAGGAACTTGCCAATATCCTTTAGACAAATCAAGTTTAGTGAAAAAATGAGATTTGGAGAGTCGAGTAAGTAGCTCTTCCAGTAAAGGCATAGGTTCGGCATCGAACTTCGTTACTTGATTCAATTTTCGATAGTCAACGCAAAGACGTATGTTATTGTCTTTTTTACGCACAATAACCATCGGCGAAGAATATGCAGAGGTGGATGGTTCGATTATTTTCAAATCTATCATCTCATCCAACTCTTTCTCGACCTGTGCTTGAAAATGTATAGGTATAGGATAAGGTCTAACCCTAATAGGAGTGTGGTCAGTTAGAACAATGTCATGTTCAATGACATGCGTTTGTCCAGGGCTGTCAGTGAGTACATCCTGAAATGTTTGCAACATAGTTGAAACTTGTCGCTGTTCTCCTAGAGACAAATCAGGAGAGACAGTAACGTTCTTCCATGATTCACTAGAATGAAGTGGGATCATTGGAAGAGGAAGATTTACATCTGAAAAAACTTGTTTCCTCATCCTGTATCACGGACAGTGATGAGTAATGACCATGTTGTACTGGAGAATTGTCCGTTGCTTGGAAAATGGGTTGCAAATAATCCGGACGTTCATGGAATTCAGTAAGCATATTGATGTGGAAGGTTTTATGCTTCCCATCAATATCGACAATATAGTCGACATCGGAAATTTTCGATATTATATTGTACGGACCTTTCCAAGAAATAAGTAATCTGTTTTCCCTACAAGGTAGTAATACAAATGCTTTGTCACCAGGACAAAGTTGTCGTAAGCATCTCTTCTTATTGGCAAATTGCCTTGCCTTCTGTTTCGCAAATTCAGAAGAAGAAGTTGCTAATTTGCATGCTTCGATAATCTTTTGTCTCAACGCGATGACATATTCGTAGGATGACTTTGTGTCATCGTCAATATTGTCAGATGTAATGAGATCGTGAAGCAACGACATAGGGCCACGCGGACGCGCGCCAAAGACGAGTTCAAAGGGAGAAAATCCTGTATGTTCATTGGGTACCTCTCTGTAAGCGAAGAGGGCCGCAGGTAAAACTCTGTCCCAGTCTTGAGGATGATCCTCAGTTATCTTCCCCAGTAAGTTTTTAAGTGTTCTATTAAGGCGTTCGACCATACCATTAGACATTGGATGGTAGATACTACTTAAAGATCTATCTATCTGCAGAGTAGACATTACTTGAGACATGGTATCTGATATTTGTTGGGTGCCATGGTCTGACAATATCTCTCCGGGGAACCCCAGACGAGAAAATATAAGCCAAAGAGCATCTGCAATATCAGCAGTAGTAATGCTCTTCAGAGGAATAGCCTCTGGCCAACGTGTGCACATATCAACACACGTCAAGATAAACTGATGTCCTCTGGCAGACTTGATCTTAAATGGACCAATAATGTCTATAGCCATTTTTTGGAACGGCCGAATAGGAATGTCCGCCGCCTGAATGGGTGCAGCATGCCGTGGACCTTTGGATTTAACTTCCTGACATACTTTACAAGATCGACAATAAATCCGTATGTCCTTGTTTACTAATGGCCAAAAGAAAGCCGCAAGGACTCTTGACTTAGTACGGGAAAAACCCATGTGTCCAGCACACTGAGAGTCGTGAGCGTGCTGCAAAATTTTAACTCTCAAATTCTTGGGAACCAGGATTTGAGAATGACTTGACGTAATGGAGTCTTGAACCATACGTACAAGTACGCCATTCTTCTTTGTAATCCACGATTTACGACTTGTGTCTTTATTCGGATCACCTTTAGTTGCAAGAATGAAGAATTTCTTCAGAGTGGGATCATCTTCTTGCTGTTTTATAAACGAGTCACGAGAAATTACCAAGGGATTATCTTGGTTATGCACTTCATTATCTTCAGTAGATGAAGTTTGAGGCATATTAAGAGCCTGAGCTCTAGTGACTACAGCGTTAGCAATCTGCATGTTTTGCCTTTCCCACGTGGAAATTTGTTGCGGAGTGCATTCCTTGACTCCATGAATGCGACCGATGATGAGGTCAGCGATCGGATTCGGAAGAAGACATGCGTGTACATCTCCTGTAAAGAAAGGAGTAGCAATCCTAATGATAGCAGTAGAGTATTTCTCTAATGTGCCGCCAAATGTTACACATTTGACTACTTGTCCAGTGGCGCGGGAAGGATCTACGAGTGACTGCCTAACACCAATTGTGGTGCATCCAGAATCAAATAGCACAGAGACTGGATTGTTATTCACTAAACCCTTATGTAAGACAAGAGAACCTCTTCCATCATGCGCGACTGATGCCGGAAGAGCAGGAAGAGGATGGCCACAGCTTAAAGTAGACACTGTGGTTGGCTCAAATAACGTTTTGCATTGGGGGCACTGAGATGCTCTCCCAAAATCAAAAGCGGCACATGCCATATTACTAGCATCATTATTATCTTTACTCTGTTTATAGGCTTCATTGGACTCTTGTTGTACAGAGTTTGCCTGAAAATGTGGTTTATGTCTTTTGTTTTGAGATCTACCTCGGTTATTATCACCTCTGTAGTTATTGTTACCTCTATTGTAACCCCTATTTGGGTTTGAGTCATAGTTCCCTTGGTTACCATTATCATATTCATTATAATGAGTATCTCTGTAATTATGATCTTGTTGACTCCAAGACGGATAACCCTGATAGTTTCTATAATTACTTCCTCTACGGAAATTCCTATAATTATGACCACCCCTGTGTCGAGAGCTATCAGGTCGTCTCCAGTTCTTTGAAGAAGAACCCTGAAATGATTGGTTACCTTGGTTTTGAAAACTATTATGGTTACCTTTTTTATCAAATCTGTTTTGAGGTCCCTGAAATCTGTGTGAATAATTGGGATTGTATGGTGTTGCTGAAGCAACTGGCATACTCTCCTTAATCTTAGTGTTGCCAAAAGTCACGTCGGGGTGTGCAGTGACATATTGGGAACAATATTCTTCCATTTCTTTTAGAGATTTGGGTTTACGCTCATGTATAAATTCAAGGAAAGGTTTGTTCACACATGACATAATCTTATCTCTGAGCAACAAATCCATAAGTCCTTCATACGTTTTTTCTGTTTTGGAAAGCTCAATCCAACGATCAACTGTGAGACGTGCCTTTGCAGTGAATTCTGAGAATTCTACACCCGTCTCAGGCACCATCGTTTTAAATAAAAGGCGATAGCCTTCCTCACTTAGCTGATATTTTTTTATCAAAGCCGCCCTAATGACATCATAATTATCCTTATCTGCTTCTCCTACAAGGCATAATCTAGTCAAAGATTCACCTTTCAAGTTTTCTGATAATTGATTAGCGTATTGTGATTTATCCACATTATGTGAACGACAAGAACGTTCAAATCTATCCAGCCAGAATGTAATATCGTCACTGGACTGATTGAACGGTGGAACCTTAACCTTGTAAGTAGAAGGTTTACCATTACCACTAGATGCCTGATTAACATTACTCATACTTGTCAATCTTAATTTCTCCAACTCAAATTCATGTTCTCTTATTGCTTTTTTTTCTTCAGCCTCTCTGTCTAATCTTTTTTGTTCAGCTTCCCTGTCTAATCTTTTTTGTTCAGCTTCACTGTCTAATCTTTTTTGTTCAGCTTCCCTGTCTAATCTTTTTTGTTCAGCTTCACTGTCTAATCTTTTTTGTTCAGCAGCAGCTTCTCTTTCTAATTTTTTTTGTTCAGCTTCAAATCTCCTTTGCTCTACCTGCATCTGCAATTTCTTTTGTTCAGCAGCAGCCTCAGCTTCTCTTTCTAATCTTTTCTCTTCTGCCATAGCTCTTCTCTCTTCTGCAGCAGCTTTTTTCTCTTCTGCAGCTAATGCTTTGTCATATTGAGCAACAGCCCATTGTTCTAATTGTTGACCAGTTTTATCAAGGGCTTTCCCTTGTGTAATGAAGTATTCCAATGTAGACATGATGTCTAACAATAATACTAATCACCTGAAATAATAATAATACCACAAGTTCTTAATGACTTGATTAATCAGTATACTATCCCAATATCTGTGGGTCACAAGCCTTAATAAGGTCTTGTATAACAGTAATAATAATCAGGTACTGGTTTATACCATAATCCAAGTGCAGTGCACAGGCAATTGTGTCTTATGAAATATACCTATATAAAACATATGTCAACCAACAGAATACATAAAGTACAAATAGGACTGACAATACAAGAACGTTTGCAGAAATCAAAATAAATCAAATAGGGAAATCAATGAAAATAATCACTGAATCTGCAAAGAATAACCACACAAATGACGTCACAGTATATGAATATAAATTGTGAATAGAACTGAAAGATAGAAAAGGGTAGACCAACAAATTACAAACAAATCAAAACAAAACTAAAGAACAAAGAAATATTACAAAAATAACAATAATTACAGTCTTCACAGCTAACACAAAAGCAACAGTTGTCGCAGCAAATTTTCAATCAAGAAAATTGCACCTATAGAAAACGCCCACAACGGACCCTCTATGACGTGGGATATTCTGTTGTGAGGACGCCGCCCAACCTTAAACACAACCCGCTGACATAGAAACTAACATACTATACAAACAAATAACATGTAAACATAAATATATATAAATTATGTGTATGATAGTATGTGTTGCAAAATAGGCTCAGTTTTACAGTAATGGCAAAGTTATTTTTATGAAAATAAACAACCTGCCACTTTATTCAATTAAACATTCTGGCCTTAAATATTAAAGTTCATATACAGAAAACAAGAAGATCCATCGATGAAAATAGGACTTCTTAGTTCACTCATACTGTCTTCCTGTTAATATTGACAAGAATTGATCCAACTGTTCTGTGAAACTCTGTAATGTCTAATGTAAAAATGTCAACAACGCTGACCTACATACTGCATTCACTTGACAGGTCACGTGACAAAGTGTTGACAAATAGCAAACCAATACTGCAAGTATGTCGTATCAGCCACAGGAAACGGTCTGGTATCGGTAATCTGTTGACTTCTGAACTTCTGCGAGGTCAAACCCAGAAAGCTGGTCCACCAGTTGATAAAGTTGTTATTTTATTCCAGTTAGTGATATCCACCAAAAGATAAATATAAGTGGATGGAAGCAGACATCATCATCATCATCATCAGTTGATAAGATCTCTATGGTGTTGTTTGCTCCACTGTAGTGTATGGAATGTCAACTTGACCTACGCAGTGGTGTGTAGACATGGATTGAGGGTATAATGTGCGAATGATAATAAGGGTTCGTGGTGTTGACAAATGTTCTTTTCTCACACTCATGTATGGCTGGAAGTCATCGACACCAACGACTGTGTACCTTTCTACAGTTTAATTGGACGTATACACTCGACAGCACAGATAGTGACAAATCACAGGTTGGCATAATACATCATAGTACAGTGGATAAATGGTCTTGCAATGTTACATGGGCACTCATGTAGAATAATTGTATAATGGACTGTCAGTAGCCAAGCACTCAGTATCGCCCATACATATATATCAACTGACTTCACTGACTGAGCACGTCAGCTTATAAATAATATTTCAGATGGCTTCTAGACCTAATCTCGTCTAGCGACGATTCTTCAACATAATGTTCAGCACATATTTTTCCATATAATAATATTGAACCGCTAATAACGGGTTCTCATGTGTAGCAGTGATCTCTGGACAAAAGAAGCGATAATACGGGCATCCCTTTTCTCTTCTTGAAAGTCACTACATGTTTTGGTTCCAGGATGGCTTCACTCGTGAGCTGTCACTCACGTTTGGATACAGATAATGAATCTGTCCTAAAGTTAGTCATTCATTAAATCTTTCATTGCTCTGTAGATTTGGTCATGAACAATTGACTGCATTCTACAGGGTATAGTGCTGCTAGGAATCGAAGTCGTTTTCATCGAGTCAAATATATTCTCTTAGACATTCAAATCGTACCTATCGAAAATGGTGGCTTCGTACGAGAGTTCATAAGAGTGTCTATTATTACCTTGGTATCAGAAATATGATTCTGCCATTCCTTGGCAATACGAATAAACACTGGGGCAAAGCATACACGATAGGTCTAGACGACTATCACTTTCCCCACCAATACTGAGATCACTTTTTCCCCGGCGACAAGCCGACATAGAAAACACAGTCCCTATCAGGACGAAGCCAAATCACACCACACTCTAGCGACACATCCGCCGAATAGCCTTTGACCTCCCTAGAGACAACAGAACATATAGTTCGACTTAGATATGTAAAGATATACAGATATAAGACAGACTCGTCCTACTCAGACAAACAATACACATAAATTCAGGCCATAGATATTCTGAAGCAGGAACAATCTATTACTACCCAAACAACGAATAAATCGCAGTAAAATGGATTCATCCGCGGAGTTCGATCGAAGAGACGGCACAACTTTCAAGGGAAGTAACTCAATAATGATTTTCCCTTAAGCACTATTTTGTTTACAAAATATTTGCGAACATAACAAGTATACCAATGTATAATATTGTAAGATATCAAAGACTGCACGTAACAGTACACCACACACAGCCAATTGAGGCAACGGTCGCCGTGGGCGTGTCTTCAGTGGGGAAGTTGTGGAGTCTTCCTGTCCATGTTCTTGCACATCCTAACACTGCCCGCAAGACATCGGAGGTTTGGAGAGTGGCCTTCTCTGGAGTGATGACAATAACAGACCTCATAGTTTAGGAGTAGTGATAACATCAAGAACTGTGGGGATAGTCATTCCAGTGACCTCTTGTTTTTGTTACAGACATGGACTGAGTTTCCAAAATATTTATTTTAGCTTGTAAATAACCTTTTCTTGATTTGAAAATTCCTGACCCAACACGATTGAGGTACAGGAATATTATATATATATATATATATATATATATATATATATATATATATATATATATATATATATATATATATATATATATATATATATATATATATATATATATATATATATATATATACTGGTCACAAAAAGTAGGGGATATTTTAAGATGGTATGTATTATTTTACAAAAGAGTGGATTTCGTATTTTAATGGTTGTACGGACATATCGAGCACGCTCTTCTCCACTCTCACGTGCAATATCATGTTGACCTGGTGACTCGTGATGAGTAAGCCAATCCCAAGAAGAGAGGTGGGGCCCATCCGTAAAGTTCACACATTATTCTTTTTCACAAAAATGCGTGTATCTCGGGTTTAATGAACACTACTCACCATGGACAGGTATAAAAAGACTCTGCAACAGATGAAATTTCTTTTCTTCGTCATGGAACGTTTGACAGAAAAGCAGAGATGGATAGGCATATTCATGTTGCAAACCGGAAGTCAGCAAGTGGATGCTGCTCAGAAGCTCAATGTTTCACAGTCAGTTGTCAGCAGACTGTGGAACAAGTATCAAAATTTCCGCACAGTGGCTGATCTGCCTCGGACTGGCCGCCCAAGAGTCACTACACGCCGCCAAGATCAACTTCTTGTTACGCAGGCCCTCAGAACTCGGACTCTAAATGCTACTAGACTTCAGCAACACCTTCAACAGACCACTGGGATCCGGGTCTCAACTCAGACAGTACGAAACCGTTTGCACCAAGTGCAACTGGCCTCACGCAGACCGTTTGTAGCTTTGCCTATGTCACCACAACACAGGCGAGCAAGAATGGATTGGTGCCAACGTCATCATCGGGGGACCAATCAACAGTGGGCATCAGTGATGTTTTCTGATGAGTCCCGTTTCGTTTTGAATTTTCATGATCGTCGAATACGTGTCTGGCGACGGCGAGGTAAGCGTTACCAGCCTCCTGCAACTGTTGCACACAACCGTTATGGAGGTGGCAGTGTAATGGTGTGGGCAGGCATCTGTATGAATGACAGGACCGACCTTCACATATGCCAGGTCAATATCACAGGGCTCTACTACCGTGAAACATCATCGAGCCTATTGTTGTTGTCGTGAGACATTCTAAATACACATATATAAATTGAAAGGTAAATGTAAAGCCTAACACATAAATTCGATAAAAGGAAAGAAAAATGGTAAAAGCACAGTGCTGTCACAATGACGGTACTCGAGATCCCCTTGTTTTCTACTTCGTCTGCAAATTGTGACGTTTCACGTTGATAGTAAAGACTACTGCATCAATACACGCTTTCTACAATAAAACGTGTACTGCATTTCTAAGAAAACCTTGAGATACGCAGGCTGATTAATGACCTAAATTAATACTAGCATTAATTACACTACGTTAACATAAACGAAAGGACAGATGGACTTAGGATAGAAAGAGAGGGAGGGCTGAAAGCAGGAACGCATGCAACCCTAACACGCGTCTCGCGATACAAAATTAATGCCATCACGCGTGTAAGGCCACAAGCACTAACTTTTTTTCAAATCGACAGTGATAAAAAACACTACCCATACGAGAGTTAGGTTTAAAAAACCTGAAAAATGCTTATTAGGAAATATGACATTATACTGGTTTACGTTTGAAAGCCTGACAGTACCCAGACACCACATCGTATCGAAGTGAACGGGAGGTAGAAGAAAATGCATATTTTGAACGCAGCCCCTTAGCCCCATAAAATTTATATAGTTGGGTTCCTTAGGACTTGCTGTCAAAGAATATGTTAAGTGTTACGCAAATAGTCTAGGAATTAACAAATCATAGCCAAAAGAAAATAGTGACGGTGTCAGACAACACCAAATAATAATCGCACAGTGGCATGTTTTGGAACCACTATTTTACGGGAAATGGGCCACCATGTAAAATCCTATTTGATTGGATAGAAGTAAATGTAAGGCTAAACACGATTAGTCTAGCTACAAATACTAATTCTTTGTTGTTAGGGAAACGTGAATAGGAGTACCTTTTTTGAAAAGCTGTGTAAACATGGCCCGATTGGTTAGACCCGCCAATATAGGCAATTAGGAGCGTCAGTTCAGTGCCACATGTTAAAATAAACTCACTAAGAAACAGTGCGTTGAGAGCCAGATCATATTTTTCGAAATAAAAGTCTGGGACAGAGGCAGATCGGAGTTTGTGCCATATTCATTGCCAGTCAACGTATCTGTGTATTATTTCCATGAATTGTGGTAAGCTTGATATATTCAATATCTTTTTAATGAAAATTGAATGTAAATTGATAATTTATGTCTGTATATGTGTGTGGTTCAGTAGCGAACATGAGGCAAGGCCTATATAGTGCTCCAACCTGAACAGAAGGTGTCGGAGAAAAGTAAAACTGCATGGAATTGCCAAACAGTACACTGACACCTATCTTATTGACTAGATAGAACTAATGCTGGAATTGCAGAGGCGTAGTAACCATTAGGGAGGTTTATACTGGTGTAAATTGTTTCAGATGAAGATAGCAATTGGCCTACCGCTCTGAACTCAGTGTTTGTTATGTATTGTGTTCAGTCTGGAAATAGATTATAAATTAGTTCTGAAATAGGAGGTACAACCTTCTTGTTTCAGGGACCGTGGTCCTAAGTTATTGAAGCAGCACCTGGTCTGAGTTTTGCTGAATCCAGAGGCTGACAGCATACTCCTTGGTCCAGATAGCGACCAGTGAGGTGTCTCCAGAACACATGAAGCAATCGAGCAGAGGAGTCTTTTCCTGCCGCCATCACGAAAGATAAGCTTCTGTGGCCAGAGGAGCTCAACATTATGTGCCCCCTCAAAAATTGACATTTTATTAAACACAGAGGGACAATTAATTGGTTCAAATGACAGGAACTGTGAACTTTTCCCAATACTATTTCCAAGATAATCAAACACTTGAAGTCATGATGAATAACAACAACCAAGCTTGAACAAAACCAGTATTACCTCATGTTACCACTGCACAAATTACACACATAGAATAATAACAATAAAATATGTCAATACAAAGTTCATATATATAAACTGTGTACATACTACTTGTAATTATATTTGATTGTGATTCCTGGTTCACTGTGTAGTTGAATCAGGATATCCATTATTGACAAGAATTAATACATATATTTTTCAAAAACTTAAACACTTGACTCATTTAAGATAGTCTTATAGAGTGTTATATGTGTGTGAGTGTCACAGTGTTGTAAAGTGTTGTGGAATAAAATAAATTGTTTATCTGTCTGTTGTTGTTGTGACTTACACTTCATCATTTTCATAACCCTAGACATTTAACGTAGTCATCATAATATTCCAGAATAATTCTGACTGAGGTATAAATGTGGTAGCAAGTAAGGTCATCTGCAATACACCACACTTATTAGATACAGATACCTTCACAGCTGATTTCAGTCAGTACACTAAGTCCCCTATAAGATTTATAGCATCCCACTTTACCACATATATTGGGGGCTCGCTCCCGGGATATTGAACTTTCTCCTATTATATATATTGGGAATAATAAGAATTAAAAGGTATCCTTGGGTGGAATTAAATAAGGTTGAGCTCTAAGTGCCTGTGGTTGTCCTTAGATAATTAATTATAGATTGTATTGTTTAGTTAAATATTTTATACATTTACCTGTTAGAAAATGGCGGACCTGGCCAAATTTCGATCTGCTGCTGTGCAGACTGCAAAAGAGTTAGGAATGGACGGGCAAGTTATGATTGCCTTTGTCACTAA
>JAMPIV010018855.1:0-207433 GCA_024509875.1 Oreohelix idahoensis | reverse complement strand
TAAACCCCTGCTGTGGTTAATCCTTTTGCGTCTGTCCTTCCAGAGTACTAGGGTGTCGACTTAAAAAATCAGCTCCTACATTGTCTCTTCCCGGAATGTAATTCACGGTAAAGGAATAAGGCGCAAGAAGCAGACTCCACCTTAACAATCTCGAATTTAGATTTTTAGATGCAGCCAAGAATGTTAAAGGTTGGTGATCGCTTTGGACAATGAAGTGTGTCCCATACAGATAAGGTGAAAATTTGTTGATGGACCAAATTAGAGCTAAACATTCCTTCTCTATGGTCGAGTAGTTTAACTCAGCTGCATTCAGCTTCCTACTGGCGTAGGCGACTGGTAAAAGTTTCTCCGGCTGGGCTTTTGATTTCTGCAAGAGAATTGCACCAATACCTATACTGCTAGCGTCCGTTCTTAATACAAATTCCTTTGTGATATCGGGTAGTGTTAGGATGGGTTTGCTGGTGAGTTTTGCTTTTAGCTCTGTGTAAGCTTTTTCACAATCAGCATTCCATTGGATTTTGTCAGGCTGTCCTTTCTTCGTTAAGTTAGTTAATGGTGCACACAGAGAGTTAAAATGGGGTATGTACTTCTGATAGAACCCACATAAAGACACGAATGATCTCACATCTTTCTTCGTTTGAGGTCTGGGTGCCTTCTTTAGCTTCTCTATATTCTTTGGGTCAGGAGACATATGACCTGTAGAAATAGTGTGACCTAAGAATTCCAACTCCTTACAACCGATATAGCACTTGGTTGGACGTGCAGTCAATCCAGTTTCTCTCAGTCTGTCAAACAACATGGAGAGCGCTACTATATGCTCTTCAAATGTGTTTGTAGCAACAAGAATGTCATCCATAAAGTTAGTGATATGGGGATTTTGTAGAGGTTCCAATAATTTCCTCATCATTCTTGAAAAGATACTTGGAGCATTTTTCAGCCCAAAGGGTAGTACATTAAACTCGTAGTGTCCGTCTGATGTACTGAATGCCAGCATTTTCCTAACTTCTGGTTTCACTGGTATTTGGTAGTATCCCTTGCTTAGATCTACCTTCGATAAATACCTAGCCTTACTCAGTGTAGAGAACAGCTGGTTGGTGTCAGGTAATGGGTCCACCTGAGATTCTGTGATCGCATTAAGCTTCCGGTAGTCAATACATAACCTGTGTTCACCACTCGGTTTTCTCAATAGCACCACACTTGAGCTATAGGGAGAGTCTGACTTCGAGATAATTTTCTCCTTCAACAGATAATCAACTTCCTCCCTTAGTGCTTGGGCTTTCGCATAGGGTATAGGGTATGTTCTCATGCATACTGGGGTAGGGTCGGTAACCTTCATGTCGTACTCTAACAGATTCGTCCGACCTGGCTTATCTGTGAGCACATCAGCATGGGTTTCCAACACTTTCTGAACCCTCTTCTTCTGCTCTGGAGTTAAATGTTCACTAATATTTACTTGAACATAATCCTCTGTAGTTGTGAGTGGATACTCCATAGAGTGAAGTGGTTCACCGTGCATTTCTGTTGCAATGGCTAGGGTCATAATATGTGCAACTTCTGATGATTCCTTGTCATAGTATTTTTTAAGAAGATTGACATGATATACCTTCTCCTTTCCTTTCTTGTCAATCTTATAATTGGTCCTGGAAAGTTTCTCCAGTATGACATAGGGTCCCTGCCATCCAATCTGCAATTTATTATTGCTGCTTAGCAACAGTAATAACACCTTTTCACCCACCTCCAGTTCCCTATCCTTTGCTTTTTTGTTGTAGTACGCAGCATGCTTCCTCCTGGCCTGTCTTAAGTTATCATTGGCCAGTTTCCAACCTGCTTTCAATCGAGATGTCAACTCGTTGACGTACTGGTATGCGGAAGTCACTGTTTCCTCTGCCTTTTCATCAGTCCATGTCCGCAGCAATGCTTCCAGTGGACCTTTTATTGGTCTTCCAAACAACAATGTAGCTGGAGCCAATCCAGTTGAGTTGTGGGGTACTTCCCTATATGCAAATAGTGCAGCGGGTAAGTATGTATCCCAAGTATCAGGTTTTTCACTCGCCAGCTTTCTAAGGATTGAAATTAGCGTACCATTGAACCGCTCTACTTGACCGTTCCCTTGGGCATGGTAGGGACTACAATGATAGTGCCTGGCTTGAAATATCCTGAATACTTCTTGTGTTAGCTTTCCCTTAAACTGAGACCCATTGTCAGTCAATATCTGATGCGGGAAACCTAATCGGGTAAATATTGTCAACAGGGCCTCTGCCACGTGCTTTGAATCTATAGCTGACATGGCCACTGCTTCTCCCCACATAGAGCAAGTATCAACCAAGGTTAAGATGTAAGCATTTCTCTTCTTGGTCCTAGTGAGGGGTCCAACAATATCTACTGCAACACGTTCAAAAGGGGTTCCCATAATAGGCATTTCTCCCAGTGTTGCTGGTGCAGTCCTATGCTTAGGAGCTACTCTTTGGCATTCTGGACAGGATCTTACATATCTTTTTATGTCCTCTGTAATTCCTGGCCAGAAGTAGTGACAGGCTATCCTTTGTCCAGTGGCCCCTATTCCCATATGTCCACTGAAGGGTATAGCATGTCCTAGCGTCATAACCTTCTCCCTGTAAGATTTTGGCACTACAAGCTGTCCATGCCCTTTAGGTCCTGTTCCAGCTTTTCTGTATAGTAGGCCATTCTTCATATACAAGTCTCCTTTCTCTGGAGGGTTATGTGCTTTAGGCAATTTGCCAAAACAAGGCTTCAGTGTGCTATCTGCTGCCTGAGCCTTTTTCATCTCTTCTGGATGAGTATTGATAGGATTCTCCTCCATTTTCCTGGAGCTTTCCCTGGTCTGGACTGTTGCCATAACTACAGGTTTTATAGGTTCTCCAAGGAAAACATACCTACACCCCAAAATCAAAGGGTAAATAGGGTCGTCCATCACTGCTGCTTTGATTTCTCCTTCCACATAGCGAGAACTTATGTTGATTCGAGCTATGGGTAGTGTCATGGTTCTTGCTCCCTTGATCGGTCCTCTGATTTCCACTGTTTCTGTGGTTATCTGGTCAGGACTCACTAAAGAAGAGCACACAACTGAATCAAAGTCCAATCCTGTGTCATATAAACACAGTACTTGAGTGCCATTCACGGTCACTTCCTCACAGACAGGGGGATGATGGAAGTCTTTCTGACTTACTGCCATTTCCTTCCTTCCCTGATTCCCTGTTGTAAGACATGCAGCATGATGAGGAGGATTCTTCCTTCTGCAGTCCGCAGTATTGTGGTTACTCATTAGACAAGTTTTACACCACTTTCCTTCCTTCCGGTAAGGTGTCTTATCCGATCTTAGAGGGTTTTTGTCCTTTTGGTGAAATCTTTGTTTGTTCCTTGTGGCATGGTCCTTTTGTTCATATTTGGTATAGTTTTGTGATGATTTGAAGTTTTCACCCTGCTTCTTCTTATTTCCTAATAATTCTGCCTGAACTGCTTGATATCTCTCAGCAACAGTTACAATATCTCCCAATCTCTCTGCTCCTTGTTCCATGATAAACTTCCTCATTTCTTGAGGCATGGACTCTTTCACTTGCTCCATCATTATCATTTCTTTCAGGTCCTGACACTTTCCTAAACTACTCCATTTTTCCAAATAGGTTTCCAATCTAGCAGAGAACTGGTGATAGTTTTCTCCTGGAAGAAGTTTAGCTGTTCGGAATTTCTTTCTATATGATTCTGAGTTCTTTTCATATCTCACAAGCAGTGCCTGTTTCAGGATTTCATAATCTTCCTGGTCATCTCTTGAGAGCTTCAAATATACATCGTAGGCAACACCTCTCAATCCCTGAGATAGTTTAAGACTCCACTTTCCTTTCACTAAGCCATAGGTAGTGGCAAGTCTTTCGTATCTATCCAGGTACGACTCAATAGCGTCTTCTTTCTCAACAAATGGGTCCAGATGAAAATTCATGGCCCCACTTGAGGTGCTCTGGCTGGAGCTACTCTCAGAGTGAGGTGAGCTCCCACCATTATTGCCAGTATTTGCCTGAATTTCAAGCTTTTTTAATCTCAACTGATGGTCTCTCTCTGCTTGCAATTTCCTTTCCTCAGCTTCAATTTTCTTTGCCTCATTTTCAGCCTCCCATTTCTTGGCTTCCATTTCTAATCTTTTGTCTTCTCTCTCAGCTTCTGCTTGCAACCGCCTTTCCTCAGCCTCAAATTTCTTTGCTTCTCTATCAGCCTCTAATTTCCTTGCTTCAGTCTCTAATTGCAACTTTCTTTCTTCCCTATCCATGTGTTTGTCCACTTCTGTTGTGACATACTGAGTAAGAGTATCACCAGTCATATTTAATTCCTTACCCATCTGCATGACCGCAGTCCTGAACTTCACTAGATCAGCCATGGCGTTACTTAGAGAGGGTATGTAAATTTACTATAACCAAATTATTGTAATTAAAATTAATTACTTTAAATGAACAAAAAATTTCCGTGCAACTTTGTGAGCATCAACTATTTACTGAGTACTAAATGGTACTCCTCCTAAGAAAATATTGTTTTAAAAATCCTAAAATAGAATTTTTTTTCAAAAAATAAAATTTTATTTTCTTATGTTACCTATGTGTGGCACAAGATAGAGTGTAGATAGATGAATAGACTAAGTATGGCTCAAGATATACAGAAATATCCCAGGAACGAGCCCCCAGTGTAGCGAGAGGTTTTATTTGGCTGTAGGATCAGTATAGTACTGAAAATTACAGAAATAGAATTTCTGCAGAAAATGGTGAAGTCCCAGTGTCTGAGAGAACTACTGGTATCACAAATTAGTTACGGCTGTGAATGATCTGATCTCGAAACAATAGTATAGAGGAGACCGACATAAAGCGCCACCTCTGCTGTGTAACTAATTGTGATATTAAACAAAGCAAGGAAACAGATTTTTACTTAACAATGATAAAATTGACAAGTCGTTCAAAATACAATTTCCTTATATTTTATTTAGTATATATATACACTATCTACTCTTGTGCTGAAAGGTGAATGTTGCAAAAAAATGGAATGAAATGAATTGGTAAGTTTACATATGATTTACAAATATTTATATTTATAAATATTACAACACGTTTTCCAATTATAGGAACAAAAATTATATCAGCTGTGCTGTTAATTAAGGATATAACGTTTATCAGCTATGCTGTTATTTACGTATAATTTATCCACTATGATCTTATTATGACAGAAATGGTACTAACCATCTCTTAAGTGTTCTTCGGTTTGTTCCAGGCAGCGGGATTGACTCGAACATACGACCTCAGGTTTTTAGGACACAATTAAACCTGTAACAAAGCAAAAATAGGGGCTAATTTCTGTCCTCAAGCCCACCTATTTCTAGTGTGAGTGAAATGAGCGTGTCTCCGATGTATGCATGTGGGATGAATGACAACATGGCTCAGTATGATTTAGCAATAGCGAGACAAGACAGGTGTCTACTTGCAAAACATTCTTTCTGATAAACTAATACATGGATACATTCAATAATATAGATTCAATACATGAATACATTTTATACATGAATACATCCCATAATATAAATCAATACATGAATAAATCCAATAATATGTACACCTAGGTGTGATACAACAATGTCCTTCCCCCTATACTATATCACGCCCTCTCTGACAATAGCTGGTAACATATATCCTAACAATATTATTATGTTCTTATGATAGGAGTATATGAGACGAGGACTGGTTGGTGATATATCAGGTTGGAGTTATAGGAGACAATAGATTGGAGTTAGATGCGACAATAGAATGAGTCCTGACAAGGACTGTTTTGGTTATATTGGAGTTGGTCTTATCTGAGACAATAGATTGAGTTATAGGAGACAATAGATTGAGTCCTAACAAGGACTGTTTTGGTTATATTGCAGGTTATAGGAGACAACAGATTGAGTCCTAACAAGGACTGTTTTGGTTATATTGCAGTTTGGAATTATCAGAGACAATAGACTGAAGTTATAGACTGACAATAGATTGAAGTATAGGAGACAATAGGTTGAAGTATGAGTCCTATTAGTCTTCGTCTATTCAATCCTAATAGGAAATACAATCATTATACTTAATTCCCCCCAAGATACAATCAGTAACCTGATAGGTAGTATAAATGACACACAACAAATACCAACGGTTATCGTAAAAATATTTACCCTCCTAAGATTTTAAACTGGCCAGGTTTTGACGCGACTTAGTGAAGTAGGTTGCAGGTCGATGCCCTCAGGTAAGTTACCATAAATCAAGGTGACAGCTTCTCCCTCTTCAGTCTGTATCTCTGGCGTCAAGTTCGGGGTTGCGTGGTTAGCATAAAATCCGCCCGATTATATAGTCAAGTAACTACTTGAGGAAAGCTTTCGGTTGGTTCCTGGCGGAGCAAGTTGATTGGTTTCCTCCGGTTTTGTACCTGGTCTCATACAGCCTAATTTTATTCAGTTTTCATCGGCCATCTTGCGTGAACAAGATGGCCGTTAATTTATTCTGTCTCAGAGACTGGTGAACGTTAATCGTTGATTGGTTGAAGCAAATCTGTATCTCGACATAGTGATTAACAAAGTAGTGGGTTACACTTCGTTTCACGACATTGGTCGACCTCTCTTTCGCTTTCCTTCGGGGGTCCATAGCATTGCTGTTCTTGTAATGGTATCAGGGTCACTTCTGAGGACGTGGCCAACCCAACTCCAGCGTCTGCCAGCTATGATGGTGTGCATGTCCTCCTGGTTACTCCGAATAAGTAATTCTTGGTTGCTGATGGTATTCGGCCAAAAAAATCGGAGAATTTTCCGTAGGCAGATTGTGTGGAAGGAGGACAGTTTCGACATTTCATTCTCTGTTACTCTCCAACATTCCGCACCACAGAGAAGAACAGAAAGTACACAGCTCTCAAACAGGCTTAATTTGGTGTTTGTGCTGTACTGGGAAGACTTCCAAATGTTGTTGAGACTAGCAAAGGCTGTTCTCACTTTATTCATTCTGTTGTTAATGTCCTTGCTTGTCCGCCATCAGGTGTTACTATGAATCCTAGGTAAGTAAATATATGTCTGTTCTAACTTCTACTTCCTTATTGTTATTGGCTCAGGATTGCTCACATTGAGTGTCATAACCTCTGTCTTCTTCAGATTGATATTCAGACCAACCTGCTGGCTATACTTATTCAGTCTATCGGTTTTTTCTTGGATGTGTTCTTTTTCTTCTTCTTCTGCGTTCAGTTTGTAGTCATGCTAAATCTGCAGGCCTGTCGCCAGGACGAAGTCCACAGTCTTTACCAGGTCGGCGCGGCAGCCCCTAGCTTCTGCTGGAGGTCAGCACCCCTTGGCCAGGTCTCACGTCGCGGTTCATCGTGGGTTGGTGATACCGGAATGATATTGCTTTCTTTAAGGATAGATGTTGGTATACTTGATGTGTACTGTCACTGGATACTGACTGGTATATCGTGCTGTAATATGAGTTATCGCGAATGCGTGACATGAAAGTTCGTCAAGGTGGACATCTATGTAGCAGTGCGACTTGTTTCACAACATATAACGTACAAGAGTGTGTGTGGCATTCATCACATTGAAAGGTGTAGATGTGGAGTTGATGGAATCATATGTTGTACGTGTTACAGATATGGAGTCAAAATATAGGTGAACAGCTGTGTACGTTTTCACCATTTATTATAGTCACAGCAACAAGACGTAGACAAATCCATGTAAGCATGACACAGGAACATGGCGGATATGAAGACAGTTTACTACAATTGCATGTACATAAGTTCCAATAATTATATGATTATCAAAGTGTTGCAGACTCCAATTTATCTCTCATTCCACAACTAGCAGAAAAACCCCGTATTACGCAACGGGTAAATAACTGTATAAATATCTAACAGTTTCATTCTGACTCTTCTTAAGTCATTCTTCTTCATTCGACCTCCCCAAACATGGCGGGCGACGAAATTAGCATAGTCTATCCCTCTAATCGGACGTATCGTAGATAGGTTGTCCTTTCGAAGATAGTCTTATATAACTCCCTTGTACATCAGACGAGTTCTCATTTTCAAAGTTATAATAGCAATAACTAATAACCCATCTGTTCTTCCACTCCAGATAGTTATATATATTAGGCCTCTATAAAACAGTAAACACTGTGGATTCCTCTTCTGTAGACATAAGTGTCTAAGTTCAAAATATACCGCTAATCATGCGGGTTGTAGAATACTATCTATACTCCTGGGTTTCTGTGTGTAAATCTAAACCTAACGGTCTTAGATGGCTCCACCGAGCGTAACAATTAGAATACTCTGCCTTTCAACCATTCGTGAGCTATCGTCACCGGTTGACCCAAAAATGCGTTCAGCTTACACTGTGAACAAAAGAAGTGTGAAAGTTTCGTCTTTTACCTTGTTACGAATTCCTAACACAACTTCATAACAACTGTCGTCTTCCTGACGAACAGAAATAACACAGGGGACTTTAAATACCAGTGGAAGAATTTCCGTCCCAAAAAACAATGCAGAGAAGTAACCAGACATTCCGTCTGACCGACCCACTTCAACAACACCGGTCTCCCGCACCGGAAATCTTCCAAAACCCCCTAGTTTGGACATGCGCTGTTCGCATCCCCTCTGACGTATGCAGTCAGCTGGTATAACCTTTTAAGAGGAGTAACTACATATTTACTTTCCCTCAAAGCAAAAAATGAGTATTCGCCCTTAGATTATGGTTCCAACGAAAAATACATTAGACCCAAAATCTTATTCAAAATATTTTCAAACATAACAAGTATACAGACAGACTACATTATCAGTTATGAAAACTGCACGTAACAGTTGGACAGTTCTGGAGAATGTGTTCTGGGGTCTGGATTCCTGTTCCGCATGGGCATTCATTTGTGTGGGATATCTTGAGGCGATAGAGACGTCCTAGTAATCTGCAGTGGCCGGTTCTCAGGCGGAACATTGTGGTCTGTTGGTATCTGTTTAGTTGGTGTATTGGGTCATCTCTGCTGACTCCATACTGCAAAAGCGTGTGTGTCCTAATTTTTCCCAGTCTTGGATGTGTTGATGTGTATGTGCGAGTAGTGCAGTGTCATCTGCATATTCCAGGTCTTCCAGTGTAGAAAACGTTGTCCATCTAATTCCTCTTGGACTGCCCTCTGTTGTCTGACGCATCACCCAATCTATGGCTGTCAAAAATAATGTTGTTGATAAGGGGCATCCCTGTCGAACTCTTGTTTTCACTTCAAAAGTTAGATTATTCAATCCAACACTGCATGTAAAGTTATAACAGAGGCTTTTTATGACGGAAACAATGCAGCTGGGAATTCCATAAGCCCTCAGTATTTTCCATAGGCTGTCCCTGCGTATGCTGTCAAAAGCCTTTTCAAAATCAACAAAGTTAATGTATAGTTGTCTCTGCCATTCTGAACACTGCTCTATAATGTTCCTGAGGGTGAATATATGATCTGCATATCTTCTGTTCTTTCTAAAACCCGCTTGTTCTTTCCTCAGTTTATGGTCAACTGCTATTGAAATTCTCTGGATGATTATCCTGCCTAGTATTTTACTGGGAACTGAGAGGAGAGTAATTCCTCTCCAGTTGTTGCAGTCTGCAAAGTCGTCCTTCTTGGGTAATTTGACAATTACTCGACTTTGTTGGTGTTGTCTCAGTTTCCCAGACTTGTGCAAATAGTGGTTATAATAGTTCTGCTGCCAGTCAAAAGGAAGACTTACGCCTAAGCACAGGCTGCTTATCATTCGAGATGGGTTTTTTCGTGACCCAAGTTATTGGATGCAGTATCGGAGAATGTGTCACAGGAGTTTGGATCATAAATTGCCTATTTCCTCTTCTTCTTCATTTCACCCGTATTCTCTAATTTTATTATCGCAGTTTACCTTTTTCCTGTATTTTTTGCATACATTCGTTTGCGAAAAATATTTTCATCCTCATTTCTTAACGTTACCTGTGTCTTTTCTCAAAAACTGAGAATCGCACTAGTGATGGTATTACGTAGATGTCAGTCTCGGCTGGTCGAACGATAGCTGTGAATATACGGTTCTCGCCACACATGCGTCTGCAGTGTCCCCGGTCAGAGCGCTGCCCGACCAGTTTCTTCGGCTGGGTTTCTGGGCCTGGGGTGTGAGAATTCGCTCCGTCGGACATGGCAGGCAGACGGATTGTCTACATTTGGCAGCAACGCATGAAAGTTTTCGTCAGAATAGCCCGGCGTAGCGTGAAAAATCGCTCCACACTGCAGACGGGCTGTCTGAGATTTGAAACTCACACGCGCACTCTCGGTCACTGATGGCAGTTACGACATGCGTCTAGTTGACGTAAGGTTTACACGTTCTAGGAGAGATTATTTCGTTTGCGAAATAAGTTGGGGTTTTTGTCTAATTTTAAGATATTGGCCCGAGTTTGAAACTAACTTCACTCATTCTCCATTTTACAGTAGACGTGGTCATTTCGTTCTAGAACACTTAAAATTATAAGTGATGTCTCTTAGTTTCGTTGTGATACGTAGTTCTGTTTGAGGTAAAATATTATATCTAGTATATCTAGTATTTTGCGAAATGTTTAAAGCGGTTAATCGCTTATTTATTTTCCTAGTTAGATTTGGTGCAGAGTGATTAATTTATAAGTCTGTGTTATTTTCTAGTGACGCCTACAGTGGAAAGCAGAATAAATTATATTTCTAGCTTAACAAACATGTAGCCATAATGAATTTAATTTAACTGCTAACTACTCAGTCGAGTATATTTTTCTAAACAAACTTATAAATGCTAGATGCATCATGAGTGGTGACGGAAATACGCAGACATTCCTAATTCATGATGAGGGATTTTTTTATATAACTTATTTCACGGGAAGCTTTAAATATAAGTCAAGCTGTAGGCTTGCCGTTTAAAATGTAAGTTATAACTAGTACGTATTCTGTATATTATATTATATGTTGTTTTTCTTCATTCAGCGTATACTGGGGTAAACCCAACTTGCCGGAGTTTAGTAAAGAGACATATTTGTGAGAAGCATAGACATTTCCTATCTTTAACTACGTGGGTTTTTTTCAAGTAACACTGGTCTGACAGTGCATGTGCCATCAGAGATAAACAGTAATACCAATCCCACTAACGGTTGCTAAAGGCTAATGTTTATACTGGGCTTCTGAGCCAGTTCATATTTCTTCTCAAATTTAAATGTACATGCTGCCTGGCGGCGAGATTAATTACAAGAAATAACATTAACATTTCCGACACTATTGAAATAGTGGATAGTGAACCAATACTATCTGTTGAGAGCAGTTGTCCACTGGTCATCTTTTCCAAACTAAGAGAATCCTCGTGTTTTTTGACTCTGTGTGCCCGTTTAAACTTGCTTATCCAAACTGATTCAAGTGACATTAACAGTAATCAAAAATTTAACTGGTGAAGTGAACGCTCCCCGAAAACAGTGGAAGAAACCTGTAATTGCAGAGCTGGGATTCGCTTTATCCAAAGAATACAGATTCACTGTAGAGAAGTGTCCTAAGGTTGCGCCAGACGGCGAACAGCGGTACAGATAGGTAAGCACGTGTGCCAGGGTACCCTGATGAAAGAACCGAGTGAAAGTGGACTGAGTGAGTTTTTTTCTGATAACTATTGATTCACCCACTTATAGTTTCCTTATGAAAGACTTGCTGCTTAATTTAATTGTTCCTTTAGAATAGATACTGCTGTCATAAGTCAGTTCTTACCTTCAAGAAAGGGGACAATATTAGACCCTAACCATATGCATCTATAACCCTTTGGGCCATCATCTGTCATCCTAACGGGGCTGTGGGCTAAACCTAGAGTTAAGGTCATAACGGGGCTATCATCCTTGTAGCATTTTCTTAAATTTTATGACTATTTGTATATATGTTTTTCCGTGATGTATTTTTTAGGTGTTGTGAGAAGATTTTTGATGATAATTAAAATCTCTCTTGAACTAAATCAGTGCGTTGGTCAGCTCGTTCTAATACATATATATTCATTGTTATAGATTTCCCACGTCTGTGTGTTTAACTGTCGTCACGTGTATGTGCGTGCCCGTGAGTAGATAGAAATATATGTAATATATATATCTGTGTTTAGACTGTCTGACGCCTTAAAAGCTGTCGTAGAGGATAGGTGAAAGAGAGAAGATTTCCTCGATTTTTTTTTTCAGAGACAGCCTCTATATCACAGTCTATCATCTCACTTGTGGAAATTCTCTTTTTTTTTTTTTAACTAACTCTCACTGTGTCTATCACCTATTCTAACCTATTCAGAAGGGACCAACCCAAGTCTTAATTCTCCTATCAAAAATCTTGGACAGAATGGTTAGTGAAAATCTTAAATACTGAGAAACTGTGAAATCCCATTTTACTAGAAACAGGTTTATGGGACCACACATCCATTTTCCAGACCATTTCCCATCTTAATGTAATTAACTCGTGGGCACTCTTGTCATCTGAATTCTGTCCCAAGGATATACAGTACTTTACCGGGGAGTGTGAAAAACTAATTACATCTCTACTACCGGGAAGAATGTCACCATATCATTTACTCCCATTAAGGGCGGCAAGTTGCACAGGTGAGTGTAAATGATACTGTCGTCCACTTTTCGGGTGACAGCGTGTGGGCAGCGAAGATTTAAGGAACACACACTGTTACTATTAAAAGGTAGGTTGAAAAGAGAAAGGAAAAGAATGAGAGAAAAATAAATCGAGAGAGCGAGAGAAAAAATATCGCTCGTCACAATCATTATACTCTAAGATTGGCCATTGTTGGACCACTACTGCGGAGCAGAGGAGACAATACAATCACACAGTCAACAAACGTATGCCAAGTCGTCTTGTTCCGTGCCATCAGATTAAGGTCTTTCTTGTTCCTTTCATATCTGTCTATAATTCTCTTCTCTAGATGTTCTCTTCTGTTTCCTTCTACATTTCTTATCATGGGGTTGCCATAACAAGGACTGCCTTGTAATACTATCAACATACTTCCTCACCATCGCCAGCGTCCTCTTCTCATCTCTGGTACTTGGCTGGTTCGTGTCACTTCATGGTCCTCCAAATCTGTCTATATTGCCGCCAAAGCTAATAGATGATTCTACATGTTGTAAGGGTCTTTTCTCAAGTAACAAATTTGTTATTATTTCATGGATTTTTTCTCTCATTATCTTTGTCTTTTCACTGTATATATTCAGACCCACTTGTTGTGACCTCTCATCAAGTATTTTCATTTTGCCACGCATCTGATCACGATTATGAGACAGAAGAGCCAGGTCATTGGCAAAATCTTCTGTCAAGCTGTTTTGTCGGAGTCTATTATAATGTAATATAAACTTGTAGTCAGGGTGGCATATAATATTAATATTCAAATTTCTCTCTGCTACCGTAGCATTGAATAGTAATGTAAGCACTTTGTTTTGCAAAACTAATATTGTTGTAGGTGAAGCACGCGCAATTCAACTTAAATGCTTTAAATTGTTTATTAAATATGATTTCCCCCCAGTAGCCGCTCCTCTAAAATCTAATTTAAAACATTGTGAATAAAGTGAAAGATTACCATAATTCATTTTGTAGAAACAGCCATTTTACATTCTCTCTTTAACTACTGTAAAGCCATTTCCTGCGCACGCGTACTGTTTTCAGAACATCTTCCACCACATTAGTGCTGTCTTCTCAAACATTTTTAGTAATCTCTCGATAATCGATTGTTGAAAACATTTTCTGCATTCATATTTTCACCATAACGTCACGTTTTGGTATAATAACGCTATCAATTTGATGAAACCATTTCCAAAAGAGGCGTGAAGGTCTCGTTGTGTACTCCATTTTGTCTTTGACTGTTACGACTGTTTAACAAATGCGTCCGTATATCACAATTTTCTAATGCAAGTTTCTATGCTGTGCGTGAGGCGATGATGGTCCTGTAAAACTTTTCTGTACTGTCGGACGCGCAGCAAATCTATTAGTTATGGGGGTTACTACATTTTATCTGTATGGGGTCGTAGTGGCTAAGAGATATGGTGTCCGCCTCGAATTCTAGAGGTGCCGAGTTCGATTCCCAGTGGAGGGAATATAATTTATGGAATTTTTTGTTCAGAACCAGTGGTCCCAATGATGATGATACACCCCCCCCCCCCCCCATATCTCCTGGATAGTGAGATCAAATACCTAGCCTTCTCGGATAAGGGCGAAAAAAATGGGAGGTCTGTGTGCAATTTGCGCACTTTAAAAATCCTACGGCATTTGGAAATCGTAACGAGCAGGCCATAATGTGATAGAGATATATTCCCATGAGATTTATTGAAGAACACGAGACAGCAGTGAGAAAGACTTTGAATATCAAAAAGCTTGTTCACAGAATTAATCTGAAAATTTCTACACTTCTCTGTAACAGATGGAAAAAGTGTATCAGAAAGAGATGCAAATAACATCAGGGAGACATATACATAAATATGTCACAAAGAAATAAAGAGGAAGATGAGAGAGGGTAGACCTAGGTTCCAACCCTGAGTACATAAATAATTATAAGTCATTAAAAGGTACTCGTTTAACAGAAATGGTGACACCAGGCAACTGAAAAGAAATATAAAGTGATAGGCTTACCGGGAATCGAACCGATGACCATACGGCCACTGCCCTGGCAAAATTTAAAAACTAAAAACCTACCCACCACACAAATATTTATAGAATGTGTGATTCCTTTATAAACACACTGGGATTCTCGCCGGTGCTACAGAGCTCGTGCACTGTGCTTAGATCCTCCTTGTGTGATCTAAAGGAGGAGATCGTAGCACTGATGGAGTTGTTCGTGTGCAATGAAGATAGTCCTTATAACCAAAACCAAAGTAAAACCAAATCTGTTGCTTTAAACAAATATTTCCTTTTAAGTGTAATTATTCCTGCGTAATGCATCTCATGATGAGAAACGCAACTTCCCATTTTTATATTTATGTATCTTCACATTAACTCGGACTAGCTGGTGCCCCACAACCGTAAGAGCTATAATCCTGGAGCAGAGACTCAGACGTCTAGCTCAGTCACAAATAGATGAGATCCAGTGTGGTTTCCGAGCAAACCGAAGAACTCAAGACCTTATCTTTACACTCAACAGCTCAGTGAAAAGGACCATGAGTATCAAGGTGACATGCATCTTTGATTTTTGGATCTGGCGAAGGCGTTTGACAATGTCCCCTGGAGCAAACTTTGGGACTGCTCGGCAAAGAAAAACATTCCAGCACCACTGATCCATGCTATACAGAGCTCTACAAGTCTTGCAGAAAGTATGCGAGGACGGCAAATCATAAGTCAGAAGAGTTCAGGATCACTACTGGTGTAAGACAAGGTGCTATCCTGTCACCTTACCTTTTCATACTCCTCATGGACGATGTCATCAAGGCATGTAAGGAGAGGACAAGAAAGTATTCAGCGGGGTACTGGATAATGAGACAAGTCTGTATTTCAGACTGGCATTTGCTAATGATGTTGCCCTGATTGCTAAATCAGAGGCACATCTCCAATCCAACCTGCAAGTCTGGAAGGAAGAGGTGGAGAAGAGAGGGATGGTCATCAGTAGCTCCAAAACAAAAACAATAGTTTTCACGAGAGGTAAGAAGGCATCAGATTTTGCTGGGAGAACAAGTCCTGGGGCAGGTCAACCACTTTAAATACCTTGGAGTTGTCATATCTTCTAAGTGTGGCATCAAGAAAGAGTTGACTACACGAAGAACAGCAGCTGGGAGACATTTTTCAGGCCATTAATTAAGGCTGTATAACGCGCCACCTATGTCCCAGTCTTGACGTATGGATGCGAGTCAAGGGCAATGACTACAACCCACATATGCCAGCTCCAAACCTTAGAAATGAGGTATCTGAGGAAGGTGGGTGAAGTAACAAGAAGACACATGGTCCGCAACCAGACGATATAGCAAGGACTCAAAACCCAGCCGCTGCAGACGCAAGTAGAACAGTCCCAATTACGATGGTTTGGCCATGTCTGCAGAATGGGAGAAGATCGGCTACCACGACAAGCATGGGAAACTAAGAGCCAGGGATTTCGACCTCCTGGACGATCCAGAGTCTGCTGGAAAGACAACATTAGACAATCTCTGAAGGACCGAGGACTAGATTGGAACCAGGCCAGTAGGAAAACAGCCGATAGGATAGTATGGCGTTCTCTCTGGCAAACCTCTACACCCCAGGGTAGAAGAGGAACGGATACGTAAGTAAGTAAAACTATTTCGATAGGATAATGTAAAATATTTACCAAATATTTCCCACACCTTTTTAACAAGAGTTTCGAACCCGTACAAGTAAGCGTAAAGGTAGTCCTCTGGCAGATACTGGAGGCGAGTCTTCACCATTCTAGGTTCAGCATCGAGAGGTGGAGTGGTCAGTTCCCATTCTCGCTGCCTTTTACTTCCCTAGCTTAAAGAGTCGGGTAACCATTTACAGCTGGGTAGACAGAAGCGTGTCGATACCGTGATTCGAACCAGGCACCTTTGTCTCGACAGACCAGCGCTCTAACGAATGTCAATCGGACGTACGTGTATCCTACGTTATTGCCTGTGCGTAATTTCACGATTTACTTTCACAGCAAAGCGTTGGTGCCGTTTGGATGGTCATCGGTTCAATTCCCGGTAAGTCTATCCCTTTATATTTCTTGTCAATTCTCTGGTGTCATCCTTTCTATTAAACGAGTACCTTTTAATGACTTACAATTATTTATGTACCCAGGGTTGGAACCTAGGTCTACACTCTCTCACCTTCCTCTTTATTTCTTTGTGACATATTTATGTATATGTCTCCCTTATGTTATTTGCATCTCTCTCTGATACACTTTTTTCCATCTGTTAAAATATGTTAAGTATAGAAATTTCCAGATTAATTCTGTGAACAAGCTTTTTGATATTCAAAGTATTTCCCACTGCTATCGTGTTTTCTTCAATAAATCTCATGAGAATATATCTCTATCACATTATGGTAATTTCTCACTATTTCATAGCACTCTATGGAGTAGAAAAGACTAATGTAAATTTATTTTCTCAGAAAACCTCATGCAGAGCCGGTCTTCGAACACGGGGTCAACCTGGGCGTTAAAGACAAGGGGGCGCCTGAGCGGCAGGGGGGGGGGAGGGGGAAGAGAAGGCGTATCTTTGTCATCAAAAAGCTCAAATTTCCCTTCAACTATGACACATTCACTTAGCTCACAGAACTCAGTGTAAATCTTTGGGAAGAAAAGACTCAACATAAGGGGGGTCTTTTATTTTGAACATTCTGTTTTTAGTAGTTGTCATTATTTTTTTTATTTTTAAGTAATAACTAGGGCTAGGGTTTTAATGACCTAAAACGTGCTAGCAAATGACCAATAAAAATGCATTTATTACCCCAAAAAACCCCACAAATGCCCTATAAAATAAACAATGACCATGAAAAAACATCAACTTCCTTTTTTAGTTTAGATGCTAAACTAAAATTATTCAGTATTATTAAAAGAAGAAAATGAACGGCATAAAACAAAACAAAAAGAACCTAAAATAAATTAATTTAATTTTTGGCGGTTACTGTGTCAAACTGACATTCTTCAGGTTACTAAACAAAAACAATACCAATAAAACAGACCAAGCAACAACACACACAAATAAATAAATAAACAATACAACTTAATTTTGTTTATAGTTTCTGTGCCAAACTCAAAGTCTATTTTATTAATTAACAACAGGCAGTCAGAGATAGAGAGAGCGAGAGAGAGAGCGAGAGAGAGCGAGAGAGAGCGAGAGAGACATGCACACATATACACAAAGACACCTTTAAAATGCAATTAAAATTTTTAGTTTCAGTGTCAAACTGAAAATTTTATGTTCATTAATAAAATAATTCCATATTTAAAAAACACACAGACAAGACATAAAATTACAACTGAATATGTTTACAGTTTCTATGGCAAGCTCCAAACTCCCAATGAAGACCAAAGATGGGGTATATAACGCATGCGTCACCAGCACACTTCTGTGTGGGAGCTAGACAAGAACAACATTTGCTAAGCAAGAAAGAAGGATCAATACCTTCCATCTACGGTGTCTGCGCCAGATCCACGGCATTTCGTGGAAAGATAAAGAGACAAATGTCTAGGTGTTGTCACGGGCATGTATACACTGCTCAGACAGTGCCGACTACGCTGGCTTGGCCATGTCTGTCGCATGGGAGATGGTCGCATCCCGAAAGATATATTGTACGGACAACTGGCAGGTGGCAAAATAACAGTTGGGCGACCGCAGCTGAGATTCAAAGATGTGTGTAAGAGAGACATGAGGGAACTGGACATAAATCCAGCCACCTTGGAGGATGAAGCTGCCGATCGCACCAAGTGGCGCTGCTATCTGCGGCACCACCTCAGTTTGGGCGTAAAGAAGCTCACACAACAAGCAGAAGAGAGGAGAAAACGTCGAAAAGAACACCAGTGTGACGATGGGTTATACATTGTGGGCACTAGGGTGGAGCTAAGGCACCCCCCCCCCCCAAATTCTTTTATTTTTATTTTGGCCCGCCTATTTCATTTCTTTTCGGTCTCCTGTAGTTGTAAAGTGGGGTAATTGGCTTGTCAATGTAATTGGACAGCTTCACTCCCCTTTTTCTTTACTGTTGGTAGGAGAAATGTTTGACGCGTCCAGGACTCTCTGTCGCGGTAGGCGGTATATTTCTTAGAGTTCTTTGACCACGAATTGGAACCTGGCACTCGGATTCTGGGAGCGGCTAACTTTCTCTGGCCTTTGACTCCAGGGAAAGCCATCGCCTTTCGTGTGTCCACGGGTAGACCCCGTTACTCTAGAAATAGCGGTCTCTCTCTGTTAGCTCGGCTTTCGTCCGCGAAACACGGGAAACTAGTTCTCGGGGTTCTGTAGCGGTTGCGTCGTGTTATGTTGCAACGCTGGCGAAAGAGTCACTCGAAATTGCAGGTGGCCGAACATTTGTGGCCTGGGATTTACTATAAAATCTGAATTCTTTAGTTGTCTGGCACTTAAAAACACAGTTGGCACAGTTGGAAAGAATTCAAGACTAATCGACAAATAAGAGAAGACTCTAGGCAGAAATATGTCTCCGACTATATAAGGAAAAGACGATGGTCATATATCGGTCATGTCCTACGAATGCAAAACAACAGAATACCACTACAGGCGCTCACTTGGGTTCCTGAGGGTAAGAGGAAAAAAGGAAGACCAAAAGAAACACACTCAGAAGAACAATAATAAGAGAAGGAAGAACGTTGGGCCTAAATAATGTGCAAGAGCTAAGAGGAGTGGCGTCACAACGAACAACCTGGAGAGCACTGGTTTCTGCCTTATGCGCCGTGTTTGGTGCTTAAAGAATTTATTATTATTATTATTACTTAATGCTCCAAGAATTCTAGTAGAGTGGACGTGTCATCTTTATTTGGCAGATTCGACCAGTTACTGTTGGTGTAGTGGATTTCTTTGCATCTCGCGGAGAAGGCAAACTTCCACACGCTACCGGAAACAGACCTGGAACCAGCATTAAGTCCAATGTCTGGTATCATGGTCTTGATCGAGTTCCCGAGTGGGGACCAGTTTGTTAAATCCTAAACCCCAATACCAAGAAGGCAGAGTTCAGTACCCAGCTGCTGGTACCCTATGCTCCTGTAGCTGCTAAACCTCGGAGACCACCAACATTCAAGTTCACCAAACTTCAGAATAGAGCGCCCATCCTGTCTTCGTTGTAGGCCGGTGGGCCCTGTTCAATATACGCCCATTCACAATTGAATTGATCGAGTCTCTCGGGTATATTAAGGAGCACCGCTTGCGCAAACCTGAGTTTGGTCTCATCCAATCCACAGGATATCGGGGTTAATTATCATTGAGTCACATTGAAAATGTATTTCCCACTGTTCTCGTCAACCTTGGATTTATCTGAATTCTCATCTCGTCGGAAGGGCACAGGATTGGCAAGATAATTGGTTCAAGTGTACCGGATACAACCTCACTGACAGACATGGGATTTAACTTAAAGACTTAAAGTCGTGTGGCGGAAATAAATTAATCTTTTTAAAAAGTACTTGATTGTGCTTATTGTCGTAAAATACAATCTGTATGTGCAACACGCTCACATATGTCTCGAGATTTCACCGATTGAAACACATAATATAGTTGTTTATATGTAGAAAGTAACCTAGGAATAAAAGAGCGAAGTTATGGAGATCGTTGTCGCCGACGCCGCAAGTCATTGCTAAAATTTTATGCCTCGATCTTGAGACAAACGCTAATTTCCATAGAATTGTACTCCCAAATGCTAGTAAATAAAACAGCCCGTGTGTTAGTGACTAACAGCTTCTACTATGCCAGTCGGGAATCCAATGTATGCTGTAGAAATGCTGGTTAATTATCTCGCTAGCAAAGCCACTAGATTTTAGTACCGCTTGCGTGAAACTAACGTCACAGTTCAAGCCTAGCCTTCAAAGCAAGAGAGAGAGAAGAAAACGTGTAAAAACGAATACACGAAGGCATAAAATTGAGAGATTAATGTCGTAGCATGGCAGAAACGCGACGTCACAAGTTGCAGACCCCCCTTTTTCTCGACACGCGTTAGTGGCACATATTGACTCTGTTAGACTCGTCAGCCGATATAAACACACACACACAAGTCGCATTTCTAGCTATAAGTAGTGCTAAAGTAGTGATTCTACAAACGTGTTGTTAAAAATTTGGTAACGTATTACAAGGATCTGCTGCGTTCTGCATGAGAGCGATAGTTAAAAATAAAAGGAAAAAATTACGGTTAACGTAAGATTTTTTGAATATGCAGTACTGAATGGGGAAATGAGATGGAGTGTCACGAGTTGTGTTTACTAATTTGAATAGGAGAGATAGGAAATATTCTTTCTGAAGCATTGTAGAAATAAAACGTTACTAGGCATTAGAAATAAATACAAGAATAAAATAATGTAATGACTGTGCGATAGATAACAACAGGATCAATAAGTATGTATCAGAATTTAAAACTATTAAGAAATAAAGAAGTTGGACAGAAGACAAGTAGACGAAGGACTTGAAAATCTTTCTCAGTTTGCCCGTAGTGGGGGTAGAGGGGAAGGAGTCCTAATTTTGAATATTTGAGGTCAGTTTTGGAAAAAAGAACGCTAGAAGCCAAACGGTCCCTGATTGACTGTGGTGTAATATACTAACGATTGAATAAAAGCAATTAGTAGTTGGTATTCGGGGCCACTTGTTAAAAAGAATTCATTCACTAAAGTTGTTTTAAGACAAGAAAGGAGTACATTCTTGTTTGCTATTCTGCACTAGCATCGATCTGGATTTGTTACCATTTATCGCAATATTCAACTGTTTAGTGTGTAAATTTCTTTGATGCGGTAAGAATGAAAACCTTTACATTGTCAATTTTATCATTATTATGTATGCATTATTGAATCAGTATGAACCTTATGGGGGAAAACGTTTATCTAGAGGGAAGTCAACATCAAACTCTGTGTTGTTTCACAGCGTTGTTAGGAAATGTATTAACCTGTTGTAGAAAAGCCAGACAGGCTTTCTACCATATTGGGAGAAAAGAAAATTAAATATTAATGAAAAAATTTTGTATTATGACATAAGACCAGGAAGATCACTGGCCGTCTTCTTCAGCAAGTCACAGTGATTATACATGACTTGATATTATTAATGTAAAATGTTTTCTTTGTCAAGGAAAGTGTCAAACGGTGGTTTGAAAGTTATTTATCCATGAAGGGGGTACCAACCAAATTGAGAACGTTAACTAATTGTTTAGTTACCATACTGATGTCTGATGATATTGAAAATGTTAGAGTAGGGAAAGAGAGAGACTATTAGATGCTGAGTTGGACACATTTATATTGTTCCAGGGTTTCTTCTACGTTTGAAAGTGAGCCCAGGTGATCAAATACCTGACCATAAGTTCTGCAGTGAGGCCATATCTACTGAGTGACTGCACATAAATATATTACAAGAAGCAGAAGCGTGACTTGGCAGTGGAAGCTGACATAGTATACTTCAGTCAGCCTGTTACCAGAAATCCCAGATAAGCAATCGTGTCTGGGGTATTTGATATCGCAAACAATCCAACTCTCAATTTCCCAAAATGTATTGTGTCAGACAGTGATGAATCCAAACGTTCGAATAACCTGTATCTTTTTCTAGGAGCAAGGAATACTTGACACTTTTCTAGCTTGACTCATATAAATAATTGTGGGAAAACACAGACTCATTTATATTTGTGAATTAATTGATGTAAATATTTATATTATCATTTTGAGTTGATTATTCCTGTGTCTAAAAGAATAACAAGGATACATGAGAATAAATTGTACAAAAAATATGTTAAATTGAAAACTTAACCAGTGACTTGTTTAATCATTGTTTATTGGTAATAGGTGTAGTTGTTGTCCTGTTTCTACACTTCATCACATTGCATATACCCTAGACACTTGCTAGACAACATACACACACCATAACACTTCAGTAGGGGAAGATATACAATCGGGTGAGGTCATTGGTGGAAGCAGACAGGTTCCCTGTAAACTTATCTGAATGTAATAAACCTCAGAGGCTTGCATAGCTGATCTCACACCAGATAGAATTAACATTAATAATATTTATAGAATAACACCAAATCCACCACACTTATAAGAGGGTGTTTATCTCTATACCTCATTTGTGGGGTTTTTGTGCTTTATTGGTGGTGCGTTATTTGAGGCTGGGGACTGCGACGGGGACACAGCTTAGGAATTCGTGTTTAGTATTTCTAGTACCCATTGTGGATTTCCTTTTTGTTATTTTTTGGGTTTTCTTTGTGTAAAACTTCGGTTGCCATTTTGGATTATTAACCAAAATCGGGTTGGGGTTGTCTGTTGTTATTCTTGTGTTTATTGTTAGTGAAATTCTACTGTTGTTTGGATTGATTTTTTAATTTCTGCCATCGTGCAGATATAGTAATTTATATATATATATATATATATATATATATATATATATATATATATATATATATATATATATATATATATATATATATATATATATATATATATATATATATATATATATATATATCCTAATAAACATAGACAACTATTTAGCAGCGGAACAGAACTTTCTCCCTACCTTGAAATCTGTGACGGTTGAATGTGAAAACCACTCGGTGTGTATTAGTCCCTTACTTCATATATCTATTCATTTGTTGATAGGTGAGAAAGAGAGGGTGAGTGGAGTTGACATCTAAATAAGTCCGGGTCATCTTTGTACGCCTGAATGTCACACTTCCACTGAACATTCACATTCGCTATTTCAGACTTTCCTCTATTTCTTACTCCTCACTCAGACTTTTGTCTTGTCTCAGACAGACTCTTTATTCCACTCGTGGCAACCAGGATAGTAAGCAGCTGAGGGCTCTTACCTCAGGGGTGCATTACCATAGTCAGTTATGACCGAAGGGGCTATTATTATTAATATCATTATGGCAAACTGAAATGTTTTATTTAATGAGTCTGCTTAAAATTAACCAATGGAAAAAGTTTTCCCCCGATAGCACATCAGAAATTAAGCACAGCTTTTCATGTCTCACACTTTTGTTTCAAAAATTTCTCAGTTTTCTTTAGCAGGACTTGTCCCGCGTCTCCATTCACACTGTCTAAGTCATTCACCATTTTCTTTATCACATCTACCTGATCCACAAATAGAACTTCAAGGAAAGTAATTGCACCAGGCAGAAATCCGACATTTGACTTTATGTAGGAAAATTTACAAGCAACATTTGTTTGCAGGGTTTAGGAAAAATTAATAAACAGCATAGGGAAAAACAGTGAAGTAAAAAAATTTGTGAAGACAAAAAAAAAAAAAATAGTAAGAACATGTTAACACTAAAAATACCAATTTTTATTGAAAATGCCAAAAATATGCTACATAATGACTCAAAAAAAAAAAATTTAAAAAATAAGATTACAAATAAAAATTTTAAAAGACCTAAAAATCTTAGAAAATGTTCTTACCTGCCAAAAGTTACCAAAAATGCACAATAATGACTTAATATAGGCTCTTATATCAGCTTAGTTTTTTTTTTATGAAACACATTTATATTCTCCTTCCTTCTTCCTCGTTCGTCCTGAAAAAGACGTTGGTTGCGTTGTGTCCGTTTACAGCGAAGCTGCGATATTTTCGCCTTTCGGCCGACACATCCGACTTCAGCACGGCATTTTTTGGGACCAGGTTTGCCTTTCTTCTTCGATCCCTACTCTCTCGGTCAGACTGCAGTGATGCAGCCTGTTTCCAGGACCACCACTATGGGTCGCTGACTGCATTTATCTCGTTTGCTGCGTCTTCTGACCCACATTTATATTCAACTGAGCTACGTTTCGGTTATGCCCCCAACAAAATGCAAAATCATTAAAATCCTAGCCCTAGTAATTGTTTTTTTTTTCCCTTAACCAGCGGCACTTGGGCTTTCAGCCCTTCGGCCCAATGACATGTCATTGCGAGGCTGGGGAACCTGAGGACTTTCCTTCCAACCCGGTCAGGAGCTTCGCTCCTTCCCATCCCGAGAGGGTTTATCTCAGGAGCCGTTCAGGTTATCCAGTCAAAATCCCGGTCGTTGACACTCCTTCAAATGCTGACACCCGGGCTTGAAACTTGAACACCTGATCGCCAGCGCAACGTTGTAACCATTACACCAGCGCGGCTCCCAGCCCTAGTAATAAACTATGTTGTTGTTGTTATTTTGAAACGGTGAGAGCGGGCACTTAACAGCTGACCGTTTTTGCCTCTTCTCATTCCATCTTGGTCTACCCTGTTCAACCTGAAAGTTGGTTATAATTGGGGTATTTAGTGTCATTTTATTTACTAATTTTGTACTCAATTTAAATAACTATTGTCTTTTGCAGTTGCTGATTTTAATTTATATTAGTATTTGTCCATTTTATTTTCTCTTTTGTATTGTTTATAGATAACTATTGTCCTTTACACTTGGTTTTAATTTTTTATTAGTATTTGTTCTTTTTGATTGGTTGTTTTTTTTGTTTTTTTAAACCTCGTTGTCTTTCCTTGTCCTATGAGTAGTTAGTAAGTTGTTTTTTTTTTTCTGTTGTTTTTTGTTTTTATGATTTGTTAGTTCTTGTTGCTTAATTTCTGTTTGGTTGAATGTCTTTTCTGAAGTACTAACCTTATATGTTTTCCTTTGTTTTATGTATGTATCTTTTAAGTATTGATTGGGCATCTCTTGGTGCATATATACTTAAAACCTTATCACCTGTCATGTCTATATTGTGATTTCTATAGTAAGTTTTTAATTCAAGCCTTTGTTGTTCATACTTTTTACAGTGGATCAGGTAGTGGTCTATGTCATTCTCTTCCTGACATTCTTGGCAGTGTGGTTCTTCTATCATAAAGTATGCTGCACCGAGCAGAAGTCAGTTTGAGGCTATTTGAATCCCCGTAAAGCTTTTCCACGAAAGGAACTGGCGTCGGCCATCTCCGCTTTCTCTGTATCGCATATAAGGGGCAACTTTGAAGCAGATGTTGAGCAGTCATTTTATCAGTGCTACAGTTACACTGATCGGTAGTTCCTATCTTTAGCTTGTAACTATCCAAAACTATCCTTTGAGTTTTTTTCACTAATCTTACTTAATTTTCCAGCAAACTTCAACTTTCTCGGCCAAAAGTGTGGGGGAGTGTACGAATATCAAACCACTCGCCATGGGTGCCGAATGCTCAAACGGCTGGTCCTGTACTCTCATGTCTCCAGGAACAGCAACCCAGCAAAAGATTACTGCTATATTTACACCAATCGTTCGTTATCAATGTTAAATATGGGGAGTCACCAAATCGACACAGTATGAGTTTTCTTACAAAATAAGCGAAACGTAACAAACATTCCCACAAACATTCGGAATGGCTCGGAGGTGTGGCGTCCGCCTCTAATTGTAAAGATACTGGGTTCGCTCCCAACACAGGGAATATATACTACTGGACCAAAGTTAAGGGCCGTCATTCAGTTTAGACAAGGTTTATATAATTCTTCCTGAGCAGGGTCGATTTTCCAAATGTCCGGTAGCTTGAAATCTCTCAAGAAGTCTCTGAATGGTAGAGTGGGACACTGCTAAACGTCTTGCAACATGACGAACAGATTGACCATCCTGAATCCATGCCATGGCTCGACCACGGTCTACAGTGCTGAGACTTCTCCTTGGTGGCATGGCTAATGCAGTGATCTTTTCGACCACTTGTCATACTGATTTATTGCATACCAATGGTGAACACTCTTTACCGACGATCATTTTCCACGTGCATTCAAATTCAATTCACTTTTTCACCTTTTGAACTAGTGGGACGTGTTGCACAGTTTTTTGACATTTAAAAAAATTTAACCTAGTGCACACAGAAATGAATACACATTTCTCTGAGCTCAGTTTTAATGACATTTTCACTTGTCTTTACAGTTTGCCAATCAATTATATATAAACCTTGTCTAAACTGAATGGCGGCCCTTAACTTTTGTCCAGTAGTATAGTTGATGGAAATTTTTTTCGGAACCACTGTCATACTCTCCCCCCAAATCGCCTCGGTAGTGAGATAGGATACCTAGCCTTTTCAGATAAGAGTGACAAATTAGGAGGTCCCATGTGGAAAGTTGCGCATAGTTAAAAATTCCTTGGCAGTTATAACTCGTAAAGAGTAGACCATACAGCCGCTGTCCTGGCAACATATTTAAAAAAATAAGGAAACTTACCTACCACAAAAATATTTATAGAGTGTGCGATTCCTGTATAGACACATTGAGGTCTTCGCCGGTGCTATGAAATTCATGCACTGTGCTGAGATCCACTTTGTGTGACCTAAGGGAGGAGATCGAAGCAGTTGTCCATTTGCAATGAAGATGGTCCTGAAAGCCAAACCAAACCAACCCGCCAACATTTTAGAAAAAACACGCGCAGTGCAGTGTGAAAACTAAATTGAACACCTATTGAACAAATTCGCAGGCTTTACAACTTTTTCATGGTACAATATTGATATACTTACTTAGTTGTTCCCCTTCTACCGTGAGGTGTAGAGGTTAGGAAGAGAGAGCGCCAGACTATCCTATCGACTGTCTTCCTCCTGGCCTGGTTCCATTCTAGTCCTCGATCCTTCAGAGATTGTCTAATGTTGTCCTCCCAGCGGACTCTGGGTCGTCCTGGGGGTCTGGATCCCTGGCTCTTTGTTTCCCATGCTTGTCGTGGTAGCCGATCTTCTCCCATTCTGCAGACATTGCCAAACCATCTTAGTTGGGACTGTTCTACTTGGGTCTGCAGGGGGTGGGATTTTAGGGCTTGACGTATCGTCTGGTTGCGGACCATGTCTCTTCTTGTTACTTCAACCACCTTCCTCAGATACCTCATTTCTGAGGTTTGGATCTGGCTTTTTAATATTGATATTACATAGATGACTTCGAAAAAAAGTGTAATGTATATATAAATATGCACCTCTATCTTGGATTTATACATTAAAGTAAACAACGAATACATTTCATGACAATGTATAGTCAAAAGGGATCTAAACAATACAACATACTTTGCTGCATGTAAGAAATCATCATAGTTATTAATTTTTAAAAGTTGAACGGAATTTCAATGAGAAATTTCATTGAAGTAACAAGATGAGATATAATCCGCAGTCAGAGGATAGGCAAGGCCTCGGTACCCGGCCACTGTGGGCTCGGGTGGAGGGGTCCCAACTGCGATGGGAGAGTGGGAGAGGATCGGCTGCCGCGACGGATATGGAGAAGTAGGAACCAGTGAACCGGACCTCCATGGCGACCAAGCGTCCGTTGGGAGGATAACATTAGACAATATCTGAAGAACCGTGGACTTGATTGGAGCCGGGCTAGAAGGAAGACAGCCAATAGGATAGTATGTCGCTCTGTCCTCCAAACCTCTACACCTCACGCGTAGAAGAAGGATGACTAAGTAAGTAAGACAAGAATTTCAAGGGGGGCATATATCCCATTTCGCCCAAATAGTTATTAATACGTCTACCTATTTAGTCGCACGTGTCGACACGCCCTTAAATTAGGATTCAGAGTTACGAAAGGTTTATTTTTGAATTTATGTTGCGTGTGGGTTTTTTTTTAATACGTAACAAGCAAGATTTTAAAAGATATCCGTACACTTACAAAACATGTGATACAAGAGCTTGTTTAACAAGATCTTTCCTTCCCAGGATGTCTGACAATATATCTGAAAATTCCTTAGAAAGTTCACGGATTTGAAGTTTCTGTTCCTCCCGAAGAGAAGAACAGATGTCCACATCTCTCCGTAACTCAGAAGGACACAGGGGAAGAAGAATCGGAGATAAATATCCTCTCCTTCCTCGCTGCTTTCTTTTACGAGTGCCGAACATCCAAATCGATTTCTGCTTCTTGAATCCTTAGCCCTTCCCTGACAAAGCAGTCAGTGGCCATTACGCCTTATGGTGTCTTGTTGGGTAGCAACTGTCCCCACTTTGCTCTGTTGGTGGTCATCCTTCCTGCAGTGTCCCAACTCTGATTCACGCTTTGCATCTCGGCTCCCACAGTTCTCCGCCAGGTTGCTTTTGGTCTGTCTCTATTTCGTCGTCCGTCTGGGATGCAAAGCATAGTTCTTGTGATGATGACAGGGTGTCTTCTGAGACGCAGCTCGATTTCTACTGTTACAAAAGGCTTCCGTCACTGCCTGCAGCTGAGCTGGACACTAAAATATGGCAACAGAGGTGTTAATTAATTAATCAAATTTCATTCCATTGGCTTTCATTTTTTAACTCCTTCCCACGTCATTTTTGACGGATTGCTTCGTAGCTTCATAGACAAAGCATTCAGATAAGTTTGAATATAAAGATTCAACAAAGGTGGAATTAAACGGAAAGGAATAAAATGACCGCGGGAGAGATAGTACTGTCTTCAGGACAAACAGCAGAAACAGCACATCATAATTCATTCCCTTCATTTTTTTGGCGTGTTACTTCCTCGTCTGAGCGTGAAAACTCCACATGGGAGTCATCACAAACATGTGGGGGGTAAAAATTCCAGCGCTGAAATGAGATTATAAGGGATATACTGAAAAATGTGGTCATGCATGAATAATGCGTGACGCACGGTTCACGGTATCACGCATATGTTGACTAGCTTAAGGTCCAGGAAAAAATTGGAAACCCATTGATTTTGGTTGAATGTATCGATTGAAGATCTTGGTACTTTAAACAAAATCGGATTTTCCGTTATGAAATCCTACAGGCCATAAGCTTTGAAAATGAATGTAATCATCGTTTTCATAATTATCGCCATCCTCAACCGTCAACGATAACATCGTTAAAATCATCTTCATCATTAATCTTATCATTACTTTAAAACAAGAGGACAAACAGAGTAGCAGAGGCAGTCACTGTAATAGATCAAGAAACTCTCAGAATATCTAACATGTACTCAGAGCCAGCCCTAGGAGTTTCTCAAGGCGAGGTGCCCCCCCCCAATCATGTGCCGAACCGTATTTGCTCATCTTCTTTTTTGGTCCTTAACCACTGATTGGCGAAGCAGGTAGTGACCATCTCGCCTGATGGCGACTTGTAGGCAACAGTCTCCAGTTTGCTCGGTCGGCGGCCATACTTCGTTTGATGCCTCAGTGCAGGTTAATGCTTTCTATCTCGGCTTCTACAGTTCTCCGCCAAGTGGTTTTTTTTTGGGTCGGCTTCTCTTTCACCTTCCTTCTGGGGTCCATACTATGGTAGTCCTGGTCACGGTGTGGTGTGTATTCTTCAATCAATATCCTGTAGCTACCCATGGAGCATAGACCTTCAACCAACATATGCCAAGTCCTCCTGTTACTTGCCATCAGCTCAAGTTCTTTCCATATTTTCCTCATCATTTTCACTTCTGTATCTAGTTCTCTCGCCACGTGTTTTTTTTTTGGGGGGGGGGGGGGGGGGGGGGGGGTCTACCTAAGGACTTCCTTGTAATGTTACTAACAGGTTTCCTCAACGTGCGTCCTAACCATCGCTGGTGTCTTCTTCTCATCTCTTGTTTTATGTAGTCTAACGTGAGTCAATTTCATGCTACTGATTTGGACCACAATGTAGTTTACGCATGTGATGTTTACTGTAGCATTTTCCAAAAGTATAATACGTTTCTGTTTTCTTTAAATATCATTGTAGGTATTATTTTTGTCTTTCAGACATTTTAAATAACAGATAGACGTTCAGTGTGCTGAAGGAATAAAATAAATATAGAAAAGATAAAGGTAGTCAAATAGCAGATACTGACGCTGGGAAATGAAGTGTTAGAGACTTCACTATACTAGGTCCAACATCGAGAAGAGTTCACTTCCTCGCTGCCTTTTTTTTCCTTCCCAGACTTAAGAGAAAACGTAGGTACTCATTTACATTTGGGTAGATTGGAACTTGTCAATACGGTGAATCAAACCCGGTACCTTTGCACTGAGAGATCAGCGCTCTAACAACTCTGTCAATCGAACGCTCAATATGAACATACAGCAATGTAAAATGATACGCCTCATATAAACAAATACTTTGTTTACTTTAAAATTGTTTACTTTAAAATTGTTTACTTTAAAATTGTTTGTTTCATTTGTCGTTGTTGCTACCTCCGATCTATGGATTGTTAATGAGATTAGCAGGGTACAGTTAGTGTTCACTGCTGACAAGGGTGTCGTCAGCTAAGGATTCTTTTAACGCGAATAGATATTGATGTGGGTTGAAAACAGGTATGTCAATGGTGCTCAGGTCAACAACACTGAAAAGGATGGGTCTTCAACTTGACCAACGGTTAGCAATGTACACTGGATTAAGCAGACTGGACCCATGTAGTACATCGACAATATTTATTATTCGCAGACAGGAAAAACGATCATGGTGTGACATCATGTGTAGGTGAAGTTGCATCAATATATATACATCATGGTAGGAGCATTTCATATTACGATTGCGTAGTAGCATAAAACATAGTTAAAAATGTATGTTGACATGACCTCTGGTTGAGAACACCGGTCGTTATAATAATATGGTCAACATCTTGACCGATTCGAAGATTTCATCGATTGAAATAGAATTTATATTACTTCGATTTACAATCCCGCTCCTAGTGTCAGAGGGACACACTAGCCATTGATCGTTACAGATACAATGGAAGTCCTGCCGTGACACGTAGGGCTATAAGTCTCTTGAGGCAGGAGACAACGAAGAACGAGCCACTATCCTGGCTAAATATATATATCTGGAAGAAGATACTTCAAAGGATATGTTTCCTTATTATTCAGAATTATAAATATATTAACTTGCATGTCTTCCCATTTCATTAGGGCAAGAACGCCAAAGTACGTCCGTCTTGGACGATTACTATATCATAAAGCCTCAAGGGTATGATTTGTATCGCAACAAATCAGCGCAACAAAGTGCGTCATCTGCATTCATTGATAATGCAGAAAAGTACGCAAAATTATCTCAAATATATATTTACTTTCAGATGCGCTCACATGTGCGTCTTATCAAAACTAGACTGGCATGTGAAAGTCTCACACACTTAACTCCACGCGTAAAAAGGACTTAACAGTCGTGTACTGTAAACATTTGAATGACATTCTTGTTTTTATTTTTTTTAAATAAACTTGGCATGCTCTTGCAGCGGTTGGTTCTCTGGAAATTCGTTATACGTGATGAGGTTGCTAGTCCCATGCTAACACTGTACAGTACAGAACAAATATGTATTAGAAACGAACGCGAGTTTAGTCGGAGGGGAGTTAGATGATACAAGCGAGAAAAAAGAAATAAATACGAGTAAGGTGAGGTTACAGATGGATTTGCGAGAGTGATATTACTTACTTACTTAGTCGTTCCTCTTCTACCGTGAGGTGTAGAGGTTTGTAAGAGAGAGCGCCATACTATTATATCGGCTGTCTTCCTCCTGGCTTTGTTCCATTCTAGTCCTCGGTCCTTCAAAGACTGTGTAATGTTGAGCTCCCAGCGGACTTTGGGTCATCCTGGAGGTCTGGATCCCTGGTACTTCTTCTTCTTCTTTGATCCTTAGCAGCCGACCGACAAAGCAGTCAGTGGCCATCACGCCTAGTGACGTCTTGTAGGGCAACAACAAATTGATTCCACTTTGCTCGGTCGGTGGCCATCCTTCGTACAGTGCCCCAACTCTGGGTCATTCTTTGCATATCAGCCTCTACAGTCCGCCGCCAGGTTGTTTTTGTTCGGCCTCTCGTTTTCCTTCAGGGGTCCAAAACATAGCTGTTCTTGTGATGGCATCGGGGTCTCTTCTGAGGACATGGCCAACCCAGCTCCAGCGTCTGCCAGCTTTGGTGGTGTGCATGTCCTCTTGCTTGCTCAGAGTAAGCAGATCTTGGTTGGTGATGGTATTCGGCCAAAAGATTCGGTGAATTTTTCTTAGGCATGTTGTGTCAAAAGAGGACAATTTCGACATTTCCTTCTCTGTAACTCTCCAGCATTCCGCACCATAGAGAAGCACAGAAAGCACACAGCTCTGATATAATCTTAATTTTGTCCTTGTGCTGTATTGAGAGGACTTCCAAATGTTGTTTAGGCTAAGAAAGGCTATTCTTGCCTTATTCATTCTGATGTTGATGTCTTTGCCCGCCCCGCCGTCTGGTGTTACTTTGCATCCTAGGTATGTGAAGGTGTCTGTCTGTACCAGTTGCTAATTCCTTACTGATTTGGGTTCAGCGTTGCTCACATTGAGCGTCATGACCTCTGACTTCTTTAAATTGATTTTCAAGCCCACCTGCTGGCTAAACTTATTAAGTCTATCCGTTTTTTCCTGGATGTGTTGATGTGAATGTGCTAGTAGTGCAATGTCATCTGCATATTCCAGATCTTCCAGTGTAGAAAATGTAGTCCATCTTATTCCTCTTGGACTGCCCTCTGTTGTCTGGCGCATCACCCAGTCTATGACTGTTAAAAATAGAAAAGTTGATAATGGGCATCCCTGTCGTACTCGTGTCTTCACCTCAAAGGTTAGGTTTCTCTGCCCAACACTACACGTAAAGTTGGCATAGAGGCTTTTTATGATTGACACTATGCAGCTTGGAATTCCATAAGCCCTCAGTATTTTCCATAAACTGTCCCTATGTATGCTGTCAAAAGCCTTTTCAAAATCAACGAAATTAATGTACAGCTGTCTTTGCCATTCTGAGCACTGCTCTATAATGTTCCTGAGAGTGAATATATGATCTACACATTCTTCTGTTCTTTCTAAATCCTGCTTGTTCTTTCCTCAGTTTGTGGTCTACTGCTTTTGAAATTCTCTGTATAATTATCCTGCCTAGTATTTTGCTGGGAACTGAGAGAAGAGTGATTCCTCTCCAATTATTGCAGTCTGCAAGATCTCCCTTCTTGGGCAATTTGACAATTATTCCTTTGTTCCACTCTGATGGTGTTGTCCCCGTTTTCCAGACTTGGGCAAATAGTGGTTCTAATAGTTCTGCTGCTAGCTCAGGGTCTGTCTTAAGTAGCTCTGCATTTAAGTTATCATGGCCAGGAGCTTTTCCGTTCTTTAACCCTTTGATTGCTGTGATGATTTCTTCTTTTCGTGGAATGTCTGTATTTACATCTAGATCGTTTTCAGCCTCAGGAACATTCAGTTGTGTCACTGGTGGTTCCTTGTTCAGAGGTTCTCTGAAGTGCTCTGCCCATCTTGTTTCCTGTCCCTCTGCTGTCGAGATGAAATTTCCTTGCTTATCTCTTACTAATGTAATATTGTTTGCACCTCGTTTTCCGCTGATGAATTTAGTTATTTTGCATACTGTGCTTTATTCATTTCTCAGTGCTGCCTCTTCTGCCTGTCTTGCAAGATCGTCTAGGAAATTACTTTTGTTGGCTCGGGTTTGGCGTTTAACTTCCTAGGCCTTCACGTATCGTCTAGTTGCGGACCATGTCTCTTCTTGTTACTTCAACCACTTTCCTCAGATACCTCATTTCTGAGGTTTGGATCTGGCTTTTATGGGTTGTAGTCATTGCACATGACTAGCATCCATATGTCAAGACTGGGACTTAGGTGGAGCGGTATACAGCCATCTTCGTTTTCTTACCAACTTCTCTTTTGCTGAGGAATCCTCGATCTTTGGCTTGAAATAGTCTCCCAGCCGCTGCCCCCCGGGCAGCCAACCCCTCCCTGACGCCCCCTCTCCGGCCCACGACAGCCCCAAGGCATTTAAAGTGGTCGACCTGCTCCAGGACCCACCCTCCCAGCTTAATCTGATGTCTTCTTTCCCCTCGCGATATCACCATGGCCTTTGTTCTCGAGCTGCCCAGGATCATCCTTCTCTTCTCCAGCCCCTCCCTCCAGACATGCAGGCCGGATTGAATATGTGCCTCTGATTCAGCAACATCACCAGCAAATGCCAGCTCTGAAATACAAACCTGTCTCGTCTTCCAGTGCCCCACTGAATACTTTCCTGTCCTCTACTTACATGGCTTGGTGACATCGTCCATGAGGAGTATGAAAAGATAAGGCGACAGGATATCACCTTGTCTTACACGAGTAGTGGTCCTGAATTATTATGAACCATGGTTTGCCGTCCTCACACAATCTCTGCAAGAACTGTAGAAGCTCTGTATAGCATGAATCAGAGGTGTTGGAATGTTCTTCCTTGCCAAACAGTCCCAGAGTTTGTTCCATTGGACGTTGTCAAATGCCTTTTCCAGATCTAAGAGGCAAAGATGGATCTCACTCTTATACTCAAGAGCCTTTTCACTCAACTGTCTGAGTGTGAAGATTAGGTCTTGAGTGCTTCGATTTGCTCGGAAGCCACACTGAATCTCATCCAATTGTGGCTCAGCTAGGTGTCTGAGTCTCTGCTCCAGTATTCTAGAGTAGATTTTACCAGGGACACTGAGAAGGAATATGCCTCTATGGTTTCAACATTGCTATATATACAACGGAAATATAATCTCTCGTTCTCTCCCCCCCCCTACCCCCCCCCCCCCCCCCCCCCCCCCCCCCCCCCCCCCCCCCCCCCATCCCCAACCACCACCAAATCGATTTTAAATAAAAGGAAAACTACTTACGATGAAAACAGAACAGACTAAATCAAGGAGTATATATAAATCTAAATATATATAAATATAATCTTATAAATATAGAAGAGGTGTTAAGAATAGACAGTCCTAGGGAACTGCATAATATAGTCAAACAAAATTTAATACGAACAAATATTAATATACCCTTCAAAAGAAGTTAAGGACCATTTTTATTAAGGGTGAAAAGTGAAATGAAAATGAAAAATAAAAACACAGCACTTCAAAATATAACATGACAAGCTTATCAGTGACAAACAACACTATGTTCATGTCGGTTGTATTAACGTGTGTAAAATGACAGCACAGCAATCAATACAACCCTCATTTTCAAAATTAATGAGTGTGACAGACGAACTCATTGACCCTGAAGTGACCCTGAAGTGTTGGATGATATGGTACGACCCTTCGTAGCGACCCCTTGGATAACATCAGTGCCCCCCGAATATTGTAACTTTTCGTCAAACGGGATTTTTCTTTTCACCTGGACTCATTAGCTATGCAACCGTTCCACACAGAGGGCAAACACGTTTGCTGATTAATATGTGGACAGTTTATCTACCGTTCATTCTGGTCATCGCATTGATTTAAGGAGAGATTAAATCACGCCCATGGACATCTCTTGAGCAATCATATGCAGTAGTTTCATTAACTTGGCCCAGAGGGGGCGGCGCCAGAATCAAACAGATAGCAGCGACCACGATCAAAGACACAGACTGGGGGATTTCAGGAAAGACTAGCGCCACGATCAAAGACAGTATTGGTCCCTGAAACGAGCGACGCAAGTTCCTACAGGTATTTCGCATCTCGGTGTTAAACACAGAACCGATCGCAGCAGCGAGCGGAGATACGAGGACCAGGGACGGCATCTCTCTTTAGTCTGGCGGTCAGAACCCCAAAAGTGTCCTGAGATCTAAAAAGGTGTCAGAAATTCTCATGTCCCACTCATCTTGCATTTGAGTTAGATATATACAGACCACGTAGAAATACACTTTATCACTCGTTGGCCAGACCTTTACAGAAGCACTAGCTATATTTGAAATCTTGTTATAGATTTTCCCCTGTATTTTTTATATATATTTGCAGTGAATTCTATTTCTGTGCAAAACGGTAAAATATATATTGTGTAAAGTGATCAGTGGTCTAGTTCATTCATTCTATTTCACTGGATTTTGTGTTAATTTAAATCTATTAAATAAAACCATCTCAATAGTTCCAGTTATAAATGTAATGATATATCTGCTATATTATTTCCAAAAGATAATGGAGGCTGAAATGCTTTAATCAACTTTTAAAGTCGCGAAGGAATTTATAATTAATAAATTTAGTTAAGTCCTATATTTATTGATGTGTGGTTTAACCATTAGAACTCGCGCAGTATTTTATTGAATACATAATTAAATACGCGAATATATATATCTATGAATAGTCTTAACGGGAAATTCATCGCGCTTTAGAATGTTATTTGATTTTTCGGTATATTACATGTTTCTTTTTCTTTCATTCAGAGTGATCGTAACCTTTGCAATCCCAGCAATAAAGAAATCCTCTTAAGAACTTCCAGACATATTGATGAAACATTTTTTAAATTTAATCGTATGGCGGTTCGATGCGACCTAGCTATCATAATTACATGAAAGAAAGCCTACCCAAGACTATTTAAAGAACAATCATCATATTAAAATTCCAAATCTGTAAGATAAACTGGAAGTTGAACCGTGCCAGTAGCGATACTTGATTTACTGCCCTACTGTGAGAGAGTACATATTTTCCTGAACTGTGACGGCTTAAGTTTTTCCTCACTGGATTAATAAACTTACCGGTCAGTTACTATCATCACGCATTGAAGGAATTTTACCACTAGCGGAAGATTAAAGAGACCACTTCATTTTCACCCCTGTGTCGAACTGTGTCAGTGCCATCCCATAGACTCCTTTTATATAATAAAACACACTAACTCTTAGGCTTCAAGTCCGGCGATAAGTGTGGAATAGTTGCTATCAGCAAACCTCGCAACATCTGGGGCGGGACACGGAAGTACCAGACCTTTTCATAGTTCAAGAGTATAATTGCTGTTTATATAATTCTATTGGAGTGTCTGATGCTGTAATCGGTAAGTGTGTGAATATATGAGTGTGGATCCTCACGCGCGTGTATGAATGACAGGAAATTAAATCGTTTTTTGTAACCATTTTGTTAACTTGCTTACCTGGTAATATATCTTTCTGTATACCCTGCATTGTTCCTTTAAGTGGGATAGTTGATAAACTCTGTTTAAAAACCCCTCCTTTTCATTTGCTTAGTAAAGGGAAGAACAATTGGGAAGAACAGGATTCTTTCTACCACCCATACCAAATTTTGAAACACCTCTTTCAGATTAATTAACTTCACTGTTAGGTTAACTTACCTATGTTCCTGATAACTATCTATCTTTGGACTGGGTTTATCTTTGTCTAATAAGCGGGACGGGCTTAGTCGATACCAATCTTCTTCACCCCCTCCCTGCCTTGTTATTTGCATTTTTCTGTACTTATGATAATTCTTGCTGTAAACACGTGATTATTGTCGTGATTGTTTTTTAACTTTAATAAACAACATAAACTTAATTGTTACGGTGTTGGACTACCCAAAGCCCAAAAGTTTCCCCTATTTGTTTAAGATAGTTTGTATCCACGTCGTCTGTGTGTTTGAAGCACCAAATCGGTGTGAGCGCAGATGTGTGTCTGGAAACTGGCAAATAATTGTTTGACCAGGTGAGCCTGAAGAGTAGATTGAGAGAAACGATTTGTCGTAAATAAGTCTGTCTTTACTCTCCTCCAGCACTCTGCGAAGCAACTATTTACTCTCTACATTTCTATCACTGAGCTTTCCACCTTCATTATACACTCTAAACCGGACCACTATTTCTAAGACTCTTTCTCTCAAAATAAATTTACGACAATATTTGTGGGCTGGTTCTGGGATCTTGAGCTACAATTGAGGCAATCGCATAGCCGTGATAAAGATATTTTGAGTCTGATCTAAGTCTGGGTCTAACTAGATAGAGTGTGAGTGATCTGTCTTTGTGATTTAGGGAAATAAATAAATAATTAATTACACCCCTAGACAACGCCTTTTAGTATTTTGGTCGTCCACACAGCATATTTACAGGTTGTTTTCTTTCCACAGCAGTAGAAAGTACGGATAATCATAAATTCGGTTAGCTAAATTATCCTCTGGCGGAGAAAATTAAATTTTTTCTTTATAAGATTTGCTGGGATTGCGTGATTGGTTTTACAGTCACTAAAGGTTTTTGAAGTTAAAAAGAGTTGAGCTTAGCTAAAGACGCCTTGTTTTGACTTTTTAAGTCTAGTTAACATCGTCTCTTCTCATAAATTGACTTCAGGGGCGAGTTTTGTGACGGAGAATTAAAATTTTAGGGAAATTTTTTTTTCCTTTTAAATTGTTTTAATATAAATTTTTCTCTACTGTTAGTAAGAGTAGATTCTTTTCTAGTGTAACTTACCATTTTAGTGGCATAGTCGCTTGCGTTAAGAGTCTTAAGTGACAATAATAGCAGCGATAAGTTTGCACATGTCAAATAAGAGGTAACACAAGTAAGTTTAGACTTTGTGGTTTTTTTTTTCTCGTAGCGGCTTTGAGTTTTTCCTTTCTTGTTCTTTCGCACTATTCTTTAGTCATACTTCATCTTATTCTTTGACAATGGCAGAGAGGATAAAGATAAGATCCATCTTGAGGCTGGAAGCGAAAGAGGCAGGACTAGACGCAGAAGCCGCGAACCTGTTTGTCAACAAAGAACTTGAAAGATATGACGCGGAGCAAGAGAGGGCAGAGAGGAAGGAAGCACAGGATAGAGCAGAGAAGAAGGAAGCGGAAGAGAGGGCAGAAGCTAGGAAGAAAGAAGCGGACGATTGTCAATTGGAGCAGAAGAAAATTGAGGCAGAAATGGAAGCTCGCAGGGAGAGAGAGAGAGAGAGAGAGAGGAAAGACAGCATGAACTGGCGCTTAAGGCTTTAGAGAGTCGGGGCGCCTCTACTTCGAATAACGGAGAGCCGTCTTCGCCCCAGTCTCAGTCAATGGACCTCTCCAGCACTCAATCTGCCCAATTAACTGCGATGTCTTTTGCTTTAGAGTCTTTTCCTAGTCCCAATGAAAAAATTGACAGCTATCTAGAAAAATTCGAGAGGCTCGCCAATCTGTATGGGTTAGAGAGTTTCCGTTGGGCACTTAAACTCTCAACGTCATTAAAAAGTACTGCTTATGACGTGTACACAAAGCTGGGAACCAACCAACATGATTACGACATGCTGAAAAAGGCCTTGCTAGAGCGGTTTGAGATGACCGCCCGAAAATTTCTGCAAATGTTCAGAAACAGCCGAAAAGAGAGCACGGAAACATTCGCACAGTTCTCTTCACGTCTCACGGGCTATTTGACAAAGTGCATGGAATTATCTGACCTACCTCTTACATATGAGGGACTACTTGAACTTGTTCTTGTGGAACAGATAAAGTCAACTTTGTCAAACGAAACCCGTAGATTTTTGGCTGAACAGGGAGCAGTCAGGCTTGAGGACATACTCAATAAGGCAGAACGCTATACCAATGCAATGGCCGAACTTCCCAGCACTAAACGTAAACCCACAGATGAGCCATCTCGTAAACAAAATCTAGAGCAGTCATCCTATTCCTCTAATTTCTCTCAGAATTATAACCAACGAGAAAATAATACCCAGAGACCTCCCCAGGAAAAATCGAAATTCTACAAAACCCGATACCCCCCTAACAACAATTCTGATCAACCCACCAAGCCTACGTGGCAGCGCGGCCACCAAGGTCAAGGAAAAGGGAAGACCCCTACACCAGGAACGTCTGATCAGGGCAAACAAACCGGTCCAAACCGCATCGGATGTTTGCATACAGCCTCGAAAGGTAGAGTCAATGTCAGTGATTCTCAACCTGAGGGGGACCGACCCTCAACTCGAGGAACTGTAATTTTGAATGGTACCTCAACTACTTGTCTCTTTGACACTGGACTAAGCTTTAGTTGTATTGTCGCTAGGCACCTAGTCAAACCCGGTCAGGAGACAGAGGAAACCGTCAAACTTAGTGGAGTTTTCAGGAGTGATGCACCCAGGACGCTTCCTATCGCACTGGTAGAAATACGCTCTGGCTTTGTCAGAGGGGTTATTAAAGCGGCCATTATGGATGATCCTATCTACCCAGTTATCCTGGGATGTAGATATGTGTTTATTGGGAGACCAAAGGAGCCGATTGTGGCAGCGGTAACCACAAGAGGGCAAGCCAAGAAGGAGAGGGAGCCTGCGCCAAATTTGTTGCCGAATGAACTGAAGGAGGCGCAACAAAAGGACCCTACTCTGGAGCTCTGCTTTAGAAAAACGCCCATGGCTAAGGACCCCAGACACAACGAAGACATCTTTTCTAAGGATGGCGTAGAACGAGCAACCCGGACACGGGGAATAACCAGCTCCTAGTACCGACGCAGTACAGAAGCCAGATCTTAGAAATGGGGCACTCTCTTCCTTTTAGCGGACATATGGGACAAAACGCCACTATTCAGCGAATAAAACACCACTATTGGTGGCCAAGAATGAACTCTGACATTATCAGGTATGTGAAATCCTGCGCCCCGTGCCAACGGGTAACACCAAAGCACTTGACACCCCCAGTACCTATGGGACAAATGCCAATAGTAGGTACTCCATTTGAACGGGTTGCTGTCGACATCATTGGACCCCCTGAAAGGACCAAAAGAAAGAACAGGTTCATCCTGACTTTAGTCGACACTTGCACAATGTGGGCCGAAGCTATACCGCTAACAAGCACATATTCCAAGCATGTCGCAGAAGCCCTAGTGCAAATTTTTACACGGTTGGGATTCCCTCAACAAGTTTTGACGGACAATGGATCCCCATTCCGTAGCCTGTTAATGGAGGAGATCTTTAAGATCTTGAGGGCCAAACATATCCACACAAGTCCCTACCATCCGGCTGGAAATGGGCTCGTGGAACGTTTTAACGACACCCTCACCACCATGTTACGTAAGCTGGGTCAGGAGAAACCAGAAGACTGGGACCTATATATATCGGCTGCCTTATTCGCCTACCGAGAGGTACCCTAAGCGTCTACGGGATTCGCGCCAGCTACACTTTTATTTGGCAGACCTATAAAGGGGCCACTAGAAGCCTTACTTCGGTCCCTGACAGATCAAAAGGCTGACGAGACAGTCGTCTCTGCAAGCAAGTATGTATCTGAGCTCAAGGAAAGGTTAAAGCTAGGAAGGGATCTAGCTACTACCAACCTTAAGAAAGCCCGCGCTAAACATGCTAAAAGATACAACAAAGCTGCAAAAGAGAGAGAACTACAACCAGGGGAGAAAGTCTTGTTGCTACTTCCAACCGGAAGATATAAACTTCGCTTCGGATGGCAAGGACCCGTTACCGTCCTTAAAAAGATCTCACGTACTAATTACAAGATCTCGATAAAAGGAAAGGAGAAGGTCTTCCACGTAAATCTCCTTAAGAAATATTTGGAGAGACCAGTGCCATCCTCTGAGCATCTTCTGGCTGTCGCCATAGCAACGGAAGACGAGGAAGATGATGATGGTTGCATGGAGTATCCATTGCAACCCACAGAATCCTTTAAAGATGTCAAGTTCGGCGACAATCTCTCACCAGAACAACAAACAGAAACCATGGCTCTACTAAAACAGTACAGTGCAGTCTTAACGGATGTACCTGGTCGAACAAATCTCATTGAATTTGATATGAAATTAACAAACGAGACCCCTGTTCGAACCAGAGTTTACCCCATCCCGTACGCTAAAGCTGATGCACTTCGCGGAGAAATAGACAAGCTGCGTCAGGCAGGAATTATCAGTGAGTCTACATCTCCTTACAGTTCCAGTGTAGTGCTGTTGCAGAAGCCCAATAAGGAAGTTCGGCTGTGTATAGATTACCGGCTGCTAAACGCTGTAACGGAATTCCAGCCCGAACCTCTCCAAACTGTTTCTGAGTTGTTCACCAAGCTCAGCAAAGCAAAGATTTTCTCCAAGATTGACCTCAGTAAAGGTTATTATCAAATACCAGTCAAGGAGGAAATTAAACCTTTGTTAGCTTTCAGCACTAGTCAAGGATATTACACATTTAATGTGATGCCATTCGGTTTGCATGACGCACCAGGAGTGTTCACCAGGATGATGAGGAAGCTTCTAGAACCTTTGCAAAGTCCCCATATCCATAATTTTATGGATGACATATTAATTGCATCGGAAACCTACGAAGAACATATTGCTACGGTTGCTATGCTCCTCAGGAGACTACAGGAAACTGGTCTCACAGCCAGACCTAGCAAATGTCTCATCGGGTTTGAACAGTTAGACTTCCTGGGGCATACTATTTCTCACGGATGCAGTTGGCCTATTAAGAAGAACGTGGATAAAATAGTGGCAGCAAAAAGACCCCGAACGAAAAAAGACGTACGTTCCTTCATATCACTATGTGCATACTATCAGAAGTACATCCAGAACTTCAACGGACTGACAGCACCTCTGACTGACCTCACTAAGAAAGGACGTCCGGATAAGGTCATGTGGGATCAAAAGTGCGAACACGCATACAGCACTTTGAAAGGACAGTTGTCTGCATACCCCATTTTGAGGTTGCCTGACCTCAAGAAACCTTTTGTATTACGGGTCGACGCGTCAGGTCAGGGCATCGGGTCAACGCTGCTTCAAGCCGAGGACAGTGACCTGAACATGCTATTTCCAGTTGCCTATGGCAGTCGGAAATTAAATAAAGCTGAACGGAACTACAGTGTAGTCGAAAGAGAATGCCTCGCTCTGATTGACGGTATCAGACGCCATCATGAGTTTCTCTATGGTACATCTTTCACAGTGCAAACAGACCACGCTCCGTTAGCATTTCTTGGTGCCAATAAAGAATTTAACGCAAGGATCATGCGTTGGGTCCTTCTTCTAAGCGTTTATTCTTTCAAAGTGGAATACATTCCGGGAAGAAAGAATGTCGGGGCTGATTTCCTGAGTAGAAACTGGACTACGGAGGAAGAGGAGGAAGTTAAAGATACCAATCATCCTAAAGCTACCGATCGGGGCAGCTTCATTGTCATAAATCAAACATGAAAAGAGGTTTTCATGTCTCAAAAGAGGGGACGATTGTGACAGACGAACTCATTGACCCTGAAGTGTTGGATGATATGGTACGACCCTTCGTAGCGACCCCTTGGATAACATCAGTGCCCCCCGAATATTGTAACTTTTCGTCAAACGGGATTTTTCTTTTCACCTGGACTCATTAGCTATGCAACCGTTCCACACGTTTGCTGATTAATATGTGGACAGTTTATCTACCGTTCATTCTGGTCATCGCATTGATTTAAGGAGAGATTAAATCACGCCCATGGACATCTCTTGAGCAATCATATGCAGTAGTTTCATTAACTTGGCCCAGAGGGGGCGGCGCCAGAATCAAACAGATAGCAGCGACCACGATCAAAGACACAGACTGGGGGATTTCAGGAAAGACTAGCGTCACGATCAAAGACAGTAGTGGTCCCTGAAACGAGCGACGCAAGTTCCTACAGGTATTTCGCAACTCGGTGTTAAACACAGAACCGATCGCAGCAGCGAGCGGAGATACGAGGACCAGGGACGGCATCTCTCTTTAGTCTGGCGGTCAGAACCCCAAAAGTGTCCCGAGATCTAAAAAGGTGTCAGAAATTCTCATGTCCCACTCATCTTGCATTTGAGTTAGATATATACAGACCACGTAGAAATACACTTTATCACTCGTTGGCCAGACCTTTACAGAAGCACTAGCTATATTTGAAATCTTGTTATAGATTTTCCCCTGTATTTTTATATATATTTGCAGTGAATTCTATTTCTGTGCAAAACGGTAAAATATATATTGTGTAAAGTGATCAGTGGTCTAGTTCATTCATTCTATTTCACTGGATTTTGTGTTAATTTAAATCTATTAAATAAAACCATCTCAATAGTTCCAGTTATAAATGTAATGATATATCTGCTATATTATTTCCAAAAGATAATGGAGGCTGAAATGCTTTAATTAACTTTTAAAGTCGCGAAGGAATTTATAATTAATAAATTTAGTTAAGTCCTATATTTATTGATGTGTGGTTTAACCATTAGAACTCGCGCAGTGTTTTATTAAATACATAATTAAATACGCGAATATATATATCTATGAATAGTCTTAACGGGAAATTCATCGCGCTTTAGAATGTTATTTGATTTTTCGGTATATTACATGTTTCTTTTTCTTTCATTCAGAGTGATCGTAACCTTTGCAATCCCAGCAATAAAGAAATCCTCTTAAGAACTTCCAGACATATTGATGAAACATTTTTTAAATTTAATCTTGTGGTGGTTCGATGCGACCTAGCTATTATAATTACATGAAAGAAAGCCTACCCAAGACTAGTTAAAGAACAATCATCATATTAAAATTCCAAATCTGTAAGATAAACTGGAAGTTGAACCGTGCCAGTAGCGATACTTGATTTACTGCCCTACTGTGAGAGAGTACATATTTTCCTGAACTGTGACGGCTTAAGTTTTTCCTCACTGGATTAATAAACTTATCGGTCAGTTACTATCATCACGCATTGAAGGAATTTTACCACTAGCAGAAGATTAAAGAGACCACTTCATTTTCACCCCTGTGTCGAACTGTGTCAGTGCCATCCCATAGACTCCTTTTATATAATAAAACACAATACCTCTTAGGCTTCAAGTCCGGCGATAAGTGAGAATAGTTGCTATCAGCAAACCTCGCAACATCTGGGGCGGGACACGGAAGTACCAGACCTTTTCATAGTTCAAGAGTATAATTGCTGTTTATATAATTCTATTGGAGTGTCTAATGCTGTAATCGGTAAGTGTGTGAATATATGAGTGTGGATCCTCACGCGCGTGTATGAATGACAGGAAATTAAATCTTTTTTGTAACCATTTTGTTAACTTGCTTACCTGGTAATATATCTTTCTGTATACCCTGCATTGTTCCTTTAAGTGGGATAGTTGATAAACTCTGTTTAAAAACCCCTCCTTTTCATTTGCTTAGTAAAGGGAAGAACAATTGGGAAGAACAGGATTCTTTCTACCACCCATACCAAATTTTGAAACACCTCTTTCAGAGTAATTAACTTCACTGTTAGGTTAACTTACCTATGTTCCTGATAACTATCTATCTTTGGACTGGGTTTATCTTTGTCTAATAAGCAGGACGGGCTTAGTCGATACCAATCTTCTTCACCCCCTCCCTACCTTGTTATTTGCATTTTTCTGTACTTATGATAATTCTTGCTGTAAACACATGATTATTGTAGTGATTGTTTTTAAACTTTAATAAACAACATAAACTTAATTGTTACGGTGTTGGACTACCCAAAGCCCAAAAATTTCCCCTATTTGTTTAAGATAGTTTGTATCCACGTCGTCTGTGTGTTTGATGCACCAAATCGGTGTGAGCGCAGATGTGTGTCTGGAAACTGGCAAATAATTGTTTGACCAGGTGAGCCTGAAGAGTAGATTGAGAGAAACGATTTGTCGTAAATAAGTCTGTCTTTACTCTCCTCCAGCACTCTGCGAAGCAACTATTTACTCTCTACATTTCTATCACTGAGCTTTCCACCATCATTCTACACTCTAAACCGGACCACTATTTCTAAGACTCTTTCTCTCAAAATAAATTTACGACAAAGAGAATAACACCAAAGGTCAACATTGTCAGTAGCGTGTGTGTCCTCCATTATTGGCGATACTTTCAAGGCACCGCTGTCGCATGGAAATGATGAGCTTGCGAATGAAGCATTGGGGCACTGCCTGCCACTGATGCTGAAGTACCAGAAGCAGTTCATGCAGAGTTGCAGGAGATGGCTGATGTTGCTTAACTCGTCGCCCAAGCTGCACCCAAAGATGTTCTATGGGATTCAAATCAGGACTCTGTAGGCTCCAAGACAAATCGGGACTTATCCGTGAACATAACGTTAGCCCACTGTGCACGTCGCCACTGCACGTGCTGCATACGGCATGCTAAACGAGCTGCTCTGTGGGCAGCAGTCAATTGTGGTCGAATGGCTGGACGACAAGCACGAAGGTTGGCATCGTGAAGGCGATTCCCAATAGTCTGATCACTGACTACAGTGTTGGTAGCATCTCTGAGGAACTGTCTGAAAACTTTTGCACTTGCAGTTTTCTGTTGCAGTGCTTGCCTCTGAATTAAGCGATCTTCTCGAGGTGTAGTGACTCTAGGACGACCTGTGCGTTGCCGTTCCTCGACGATTCTAGTCTGGGCAAAGCGCTGCTGCAGTCTGACAATAACTGAATGAGATACTGCAAGCCTCTGAGCGACATTTCGGACACTAAGACCTTCCTGCAACCACGCAATGGCTCTTCCTTTATCCACAACACCCAGCTTTCGTCGTTGAGGCATATTGTTGTGCAATGGTTATGCAGCACTTGTGTTGCTAATAAAGACAATTTTGTGAGTACAGCTCAAGACCAACACTATAGTCTCCCACATGCATCACGCATTTTTGGAATAGCAGGTATTTTTTTCATGCTCAGACATAATTAAAAACACCCACATTTTGGCGTCTCAGCAGCATTTTTTCAGCGTGCTTGCTGAGCTGATCACTAGCCAAACGGTATGCTGGTGGCCCATGCAGCACGTGTTGAATGTTTGTCGTTCGAGAAAAATCAATGTCAGATTAATTGCTTATGAAATATAATTTTTATTATTTTTATTATTTATGGGTCATTTTCACCTACTGGTCCTTAACTTCTTTTGAAGGCTATATATAGTGACTGGGAATGTGAAGGTCTGATGCTGTTCTTACAATACACATGACTTTTAATAGGCGAAAGTCAATTAAATATCTGTTAAAGTCAGTTATATAACTGTAATCACCAGGTCTTTACACTCCTCCATTTTAATATTATTCTTGTTCAGAGTTTCTTCTTTTTTTATTTTTTTTATTTTCTGTTTGTTTGTTTATTTATTTAACGTAAAAGCATAATTGTGATTGTCCCTATTTACTATGATTTGACAAATGTGATGCCACTTTCTCTTATCGGCAGTTGTTCATATTATTTTGAATTGAAAACAATCCTAATTATAACCCATCAAAGGTTGAACGGGATATTTATTTTCATTAATTAAAAAAAAATAAATCTTACTAGATGCTTATTCTCGCTACTAGCCCTGGTATTGTCCAGCCGAAAATGGCGTCTACGTCGTTCAGCCTCGTTTTCGATTCTGACATAGTTCACGTAACTCTATATACTGTATCAAGGGGCACTAGATCAGACCAGCTTACCATGATTCTCCAGACATTCAGTAATCGGGGGCAGAATTACAAAAAATCTTGACTGGAATACTTACATGAACTCTAAATCCGATCAGATCAGCTTAAGACACCTCTGCAGTCATTCATCTATCAGAGGCGGAGTTAATTATTAATTTGAATGGAACACCCAAGAAAATATAAATCAGATGAGCCCAGCTAAGAGACTTCTGTAGACATTCATCAATCAGAGGCGGAGTTACTTACACATTTCATTGGAACACCCAAATGAACTCTAATTCGGATCAGTCCAGCTTCTCACGTTTCTTTAGGCATGCATCCATAAAGATCATCATTTCAATTTGTGTTCCCTATGGAGCGTGAAGCCTTTAATGCAGTCGGTCTCCTTACAGGAAACCTGCACCGGAATATTAATGTGCTTTTGCAGCAGTGGTTTCTATAGCAACATGTTTTACATGAAGATGCTGTCAGCCATTCAACACAACCTCATATTAGTTGACTCTCGTGACATGCCTGAGGGAGCAGTATTCCTTTTCTTATATTTTTTATCTTCTCAAAGACCCTCCCTTTCCTCTTTCCGGGGAACTAGATAGAGACAGGGCCGGATTATCCATTAGGCTAAGTAGGCTGAAGCCTAGAGCCATGGAGATCTAGGGGGGACCGTGCAAAAGTTAAACAAAATTTAAAATGCATAGATTTATGTACATAAAGAAAATGTTTTCACTTTGCAATTGCATTCATAATGTTCTATAAAGACATTAAAAACAAAAATAGCTTAAAAGACATAATGCACGCCCGGCAAAATCACAAATAATACTAGTATAAACCATCACCATGCTAAAGGGTTTGATGAAAAAATATTAAAATTATTGCCTATTTGGTGAAGGGGGCCCAAACCCCACAAAGCCCAGAAGCCTAAACCCCACACAGCCCAGAAGCCCTTCTTGGTTTAATCCGGGGCACTACATCGAGAACGACACAGCCAGACGTTGCAGGGTAACACCTGCAGCAAACTAACAGGAAACAAAAGGCAATGTTTGAAAAACATCTCGCTGTTGCCTCGCAACGCAAAAGTTGTCGAGCTCGGCGGCATTACTGTTCGGAAATTCCCAAAGAAAGAGAATATCATTGTTACGTGTCTTTTTAGATGTGAATGTTAATATTTTACTAACAGGATGGTTCATGTGGCCAAGATGGCATCTAGGGTAGTAAACTCTCTGATACCGCAACCAGCCCACACCACTCAGAATGATTTGATTCACAATGGACGAAATGGACGATATATACTTTATTTAGGACAGCACGCAGCTCTACAAATAAATAGTTCAAGCCAACATGTAATGGCAGGTAATATGCAGTAGACGAAATGCCGTAGGCAGTCAGTCCATGTCAGGAAGGCTGTCCTTTTGTTCTCAATAAGCTTTATTCACTTAACACTCGACACTGAGCAATTACACTTCCTGTCAATACAGATACTAGATACTAGATACATCTCACCGAAGACCTTGATGTATTAGTGATAACAGAACTCCATTTTAAACACTTTTCAAGCAGGAGCTCAAATACATACGTCCACTCGCCATCACACACAATCGAATCTCGCACTTCTGCCCATCTAGTTTCACGTGAGCCAGCCAAGCATATCGGCTTAACGTCACTCACCCGTCTTTTTCAGTGACCCATAATAAATAAACAAACAAACAACCTTGTTAAGCTAAACCTATAATATAGGCACAATCGTTATGAATTTTAATCATAACAATCATCATCATCCTCATCAGCCAGAGGCGTATTTAAATTATTTGGTACTCGGGGCGGATCCTGCGTTTAACACACCCCCTAATAAAGAAACACACTTGCTAACATAGTTTCAACAATGTACTATTGTACTATTATAATAGTGTCCGATGGCGCACCCCCCCCCCTTTTACAAGCTGTCACCAGGGTTATACCTCCCCCCTCGCACCACCTTCCTCAGTACGCCACTGGCATCAGTTGCCATCTCCACAGCGAAGGTAGGCTGCAATAGATCTTCAACGTCTTCTGTCTCTGGTCTTTATGGTACACTCTGATAGACCATTTCATGTCAATCTCTTGATGTTACCTTCAAACTTTTAGCACTGTCTTGGTCTTGCACGTTTGTCGTCAACTCTGCCTTCTATTACGGTTTTCAGCAAGGTGTTTTGTCTTTTTTTACATGGTCAAAATATTTTAGCTGTTTAATTCTGATTTCCTTCATTAATTCTCTTTTCATTCCTAGGTTTTCTATGATTTCTTTATTTGTCTTCTTCTCTTTCCTCTTTCCATGAGAAGCACCCATATATATATATATATATCTGCTCAATCATTTTTGTGTACGTCACCAAGTACTGTGATCCTTTTCATAATTTTGTGTAAACGTCACCAAATACTGCGATTCCCTTCGCAGTATATGCCTTTTTCGGCTTTAATTTGTGTAAGTCGAGCCCGGAGGTCACCCAAGGTTTCTTAAAATTTGGATATTCTAAAATGTACCACGACAGAGAGTCAAGTGCACAATCACAGCTCCGTCTGAAACCTAGTGAACCTAGTTCTCAAAGATTTGGAGCACACAAACAACGATTATATCAAATTTAATTTAAAAGTTTTAAACACAGGATAGGCAGAAATTGTGTTCTTGAATATCCCCGTGCTGGATAAGACTTCGACATTTTATTATATCCATTTTTAAATATTATTTTTTGGATACTTTATTTTTATTTTATTTAATATAATTTAAATCTAACAAAACAATCTTAGAGTCTGAGAAAGTTTATATAAACATTTCGAACCCAAGTGTTAATGTCATTACGTATTTGAATTGTTAAACCACTGTAAACTCAAAAGATCATTCATATAATAGAATAAATCCAGTGAATAGTGCGAGGCTGTGGGTCCATAATAAACTTAGCTTCATTTGCAGACGACCTGTACTGTTGGTTTAATACAAATTACTTTGGACTTCTGAACTTCCCGACGACTTCAGAGTAATGCACTGCTGGATCTTAAGTGTGTGTATGTATGTATGTATATGTGTATGTGTGTGTGTGTGTATATATATATATAATTTTACCGAAAAAGACACGGAGAAATGAGCTGGAGACATGTTTGAAAGGGATGAGAAAAGCTGAAGGGCAATGATTGTTGTGATGATGATGGTTATGATGGTGGTAGTGATGATGATGACGGTGATGGTAGTGATGATGATTGTGGAAATGATGATGTTGACGATGCTGATGATTGTGGTGATGATGATGATACAGATGATGGTATATTTCATTCCGTCAATCATAAGCCTTCAGCCTCTCTGTGGTTAAACTATTCTGTCCTGTGTCATTCGTTCTACATTTCCCCGTGTCTTTTCATCCTTTGTCTTTCTTTCTATTTTATCTTTTATTTCCTCTTTCATCTTCCCCTTCTTCTTCTAGTATCTCGGCCTATTTATCTGTTTGTTCTTTCTTGTGTTATTCTTGTTAAAATTGTTACAAATTACACTAGTCAACAAATTTTCAGACATTATTTGTACCAGAAATTAAATATACCATTTCTTATTGATTTTGACATGCTGATTTCAAATATCATAATGAAATTCACCAATTGGCTCTGGGGTTTTTTTTTTTTAATGATGAATTTACAATACAGTAATACAAATAATGTATGCTTGTTTAATTCTCTGGGGTGAACAGCTAGTCTTTCTACTTTATCATTATAAAAATTGTGGTTACATACCCAATTAATTGATATTTCAACATAAAATGATAGAAAAAAATAAAAACATTATTTAAAGTTCACATATCATGTTTTAAAAAGGCACATTTGAACCCATTCCGTCATTATTCAGTCGCTGTTCGAGCTCTCTTTGCTTGCTTCTTGTAGTCAATCGATGTCACTTGTCTCCTGTCACAGTCCAACAGTAATCAGTAAGCATTGAAGGGCTCCAATTGCCTTGATACCTTGTCTCCATAGCCGCAATGTCCTGGTGAAATCGTTCACCATGCTTATCACTGACCGCTCCACAGTTTGACGTAAAGAAATCCAGATGAGAATCCAGAAAATGAATTTTCAAAGACATGTTGCAGCCAAGACTCTTATACTTCAGAAGGAGATTTTCTACAATTTCATTGTAATTTTCTTTGTGTAGTTGTTAACTCATACTGGCTACTAGTTGTTGAATCATGCTTTATTTGCTAAATGATGTGAATGTCCACCAGTGGATAAATGTAGATGTTGGGACTGGTGTAGTAAAGTGTAACGATTGTCAACTCATCAAACCCAGCACAGTTTTGGTCATACAGGTCATCTTGTCCTGGAACATGATGAGGCTCCGACAAGAATGTGAGTGTAAACAATGAGTGTGTATCTGAATGTCAGTACGCGAATGGTAGAATGATTCGATAGAGTTGACAGGTTGGTAGTACATCACTCATACTCACACTGTTCGAATTCAAGAAGTACTGGAACTACGGTGGTCTTTTTATAACATTTAATGGGACGCACACTTGGACAGTACGTGTATGGTTACAGGAACAAATGTCGACATAGACAGCATAATGTTGATCACAGGAATATCATCTTAAGTTAGCATTCATGCTTGGCAAATATCATAATGGAGCATTCGTAAATAAGCATTCAGCGTTCCATCATGTAAATCATCTGGCTTTACTGACTGGGCACGTCAGACCATAACCAATACATAGGAAGGCTCCTAGACCTAACCTCGTCTAGCGAATATTCCTTCACGTAAAGTTCAATATATATATATTTCATAATATAGGAATCCCAGACATGGGTTCTCACATGTAGCAGTGATCTCTTGGTTCATCGAGCGATAGTACAGGCATCCCTTTTTCTCACTCGATAAATACAAAGTATATGAATTTCAACATGGCTGTTCTCTCTCTCGTGAGCTTCACTCACTATAGAATATAGACCAAAATTAGTCATTCATTAAATGTCCTCATTTCTTCATAGGTTCTCTCATAGAGGTAATTGAATAATATCATACAATCCAGTGCTGATACATAGGAATGTCTTCTTCCTTTGAATGGATATTCTTTTTAAAAGTACCACTGTGCATCTGCTTATCAACAACGATGGCGAAGCCCAAGTTCATAATAAATTGTGGTTTTACCTTTTTATGCGAAATATAACTTTGCCATTCCTTGGCAAAAGAGAATAAACACTGGGGTAAAGTACATACAACATGTCTAAATGATTATCACTTTTCCCCATCCATATATAGATCACTATTTCGGCAAAAAAGCCTGCTACAACAAAACTCGGCATCCTCACAGGATGACAGCCATGGATCACACCCTTTGCTAGCGATACTTCCGCTGCATAGCCTTTGACCTTTTCTAGCGACAACCAAATTAGTTCGACTTAGAAATGCAAAGATATCCATATATAAGACAGACTCGTCCTACTCATACAAACACTACGTATAAATTCAGGCCATAGATATACTGAAGCAAGAACAATCTATTCCTACCCAGCCACAGAATAAATCGCAGTAGGCCTAGAGTCGTCTGCGGAGTCCGATCGAAGATGACAGAACTATTTTCAAGGGAAGCAACCCAAAAATGACTTCTCCTTAAGCACTTAAAAAAGGAAATACTTTGCTTCCAAAATATTTGCGAACATAATAAGAATATAAATGTATTATATTGCAAGATAGTAAAAATTGCCCTTTACAGTCTTACCACACCTCCCGGGAAAAAAAAAAAAAATTTTTTTTTTAAAATACATCTAGGAGCACCGTAGAATAGGCTCACAACGCAAGAATACTGCGCAGATGAAAATATCAGGAATAACTATAATTCCTAATATGACTGGTGAGAATATATATCTCAAAATCTGAGAGAAATTGTTTCCCTACGAATAAATGTTTCCAGGAAGGTGTGATGTACGTATAATACAATTCTGGTAATTATACAATGCATACCAAAAATTCACACTACAATCTTAAATTTATGATTTATGAAGAAACAATCATCAAAGAACAGCGGTGAATTAACATCAAAAAACCGCTAAGTAGCGATACCATCATTCTATTATTAAATTACAAATGTGTATCTTAGTAAAGAAACAAAAAATAACTGTTGTAAAGTTATACATATTAAAAAGATCCAATATTTAACAGTTAAGTGGCATCATGTGGGCATCTGGACAGAATGTCCGCCATCACATTTTCTGAACCACGGATAGCTCGTACCGAAAAATGAAAAGGTTGAAGAGCGATTGCGTATCGAGTTGATCTCGAGCTCTTCAAGTTCTTACTTTGGATAGCCGTAAGAGCTTTTTGGTCAGTTTCCACTACGAAATGCGCGCCCAGAAGGAATCTTTGGAGTTTGAGAATTGACCAAACCATTGCCAATAATTCACGGTCTAAAACCGAGTAATTCCTTTCTGCAGCATTAAGTTTTCTGGATATGTACATTACAGGATGCAGAGTTCCAGAGTACTCTTGCATTAGTGCCGCTCCAATCCCAGTGGATGAAGCGTCACTACGAAGAACAAATGTCTTATCTGTTGTAGGTAACACTAAAATAGGTGGTGATGAAAACATAGTTTTGATCTTCTCTAGTGAAGATTGGCATTCATGAGACCAGTGAACCATGTTAGGCGACCCTTTCTTTAATAGTGTAGAGAGAGGTGCCATGATAGAGGACAGATTCGGAATGAAACGTCCATAAAATTGTATGAGACCTAAAAGACTTCGCACTTGCTTTTTAGTCCTAGGGATAGAGATGTTAAGTATCTTAGTGATATTATGGTCTTCTGTCTTCAAGAAACCGTGACCTACTCGATGGCCTAAGAAAGCAATTTCGCTAAAGCCAATACAAGCTTTAGATGGTTTTGCTGTCAGGTTATACTCACGCAGAGTTGATAATAATTCAACTAATCCTGAATAGTGATCTTCCCAAGTATCGCTGAAAAGACAGATGTCGTCTAGATAAGCAATGACATCTGACCGATACGATAGGATTCGACGCATCATGCGTACAAATGTAGCTGGTGCGTTCATAAGGCCGAAAGGCATAAAATTCCATTGGAAAAGGCCTCTGGGAGTAGAGAAAGCGGTAAGAGGTTTGGCGCGTTCGGATAATGGAACTTGCCAATATCCTTTAGACAAATCAAGTTTAGTGAAAAAATGCGATTTAGAAAGACGAGTAAGTAACTCTTCTAGTAAAGGCATAGGTTCAGCATCGAACTTCGTAACTTGATTCAATTTGCGATAGTCAACGCAAAGACGTATGTTATTGTCTTTTTTTCGAACAATAACCATCGGCGAAGAATATGCAGAAGTGGATGGTTCGATTATTTGTAAATCTATCATTTCATCCAACTCCTTTTCAACCTGTGTTTGGAAATGTATAGGGATAGGATAAGGCCTAACCCTAATTGGAGTATGTTCAGTTAGAACAATGTCATGCTCAATGACATGAGTTTGTCCAGGGATGTCAGTGAGGACATCCTGAAATGTTTGTAACATAGACGAAACTTGTCGCCGTTCTCCTAGAGACAAATCAGGAGAAACAGTAACGTCTTTCCATGATTCACTAGAATGAAGTGGGATCATTGGAAGCGGGAGATTAACATCCGAAAAACTTGTTTCCTCATCCTGTATTACAGACAGTGATGAGTAATGACCATGTTTGACATGAGAATCGTCCGTTGCCTGGAAAATAGGCTGTAGATAGTCAGGACGTTCATGGAACTCCGTAAGCATATTGATGTGGAAGGTTTTATGCTTCCCGTTAATATCGACGATGTAGTCAACATCTGAAATTTTCGATATTATATCGTACGGACCTTTCCAACTAATAAGGAGTCTATTTTCACGACAAGGTAGCAAAACAAATGCTTTGTCACCAGGACAAAGTTGTCGTAAAGTTCTCTTCTTATTAGCAAATTGTCTTGCCTTCTGCTTAGCAAACTCAGAAGAGGACGTTGCCAATTTGCATGCTTCGATAATCTTTTGTCTCAGCGCGATGACATACTCGTAAGAAGATTTTGTGTCATCGTCAATATTGTCAGCTGTTATAAGATCATGCAGCAAAGACATTGGGCCGCGCGGTCGCGCGCCAAAGACAAGTTCAAAGGGCGAAAACCCTGTATGTTCATTGGGGACCTCTCTGTACGCGAAGAGGGCCGCGGGTAAAACCCTATCCCAATCCTGAGGATGATCCTCAGTTATCTTCCCTAATAAGTTCTTAAGTGTTCTATTTAGTCGCTCGACCATCCCATTGGACATAGGATGATAGATGCTACTCAAAGATCTCTCTATCTGTAGAGTAGACATTACTTGAGACATGGTATCCGATATCAGTTGGGTGCCATGATCTGATAATATTTCTCCGGGGAATCCCAGCCGAGAAAATATAAGCCAAAGAGCATCTGCAATGTCAGCGGTAGTAATGCTCTTTAGAGGGATAGCCTCTGGCCAACGTGTGCACATGTCTACACACGTTAAGATAAACTGATGTCCTCTAGCAGATTTGATCTTGAATGGACCAATGATGTCTATCGCCATTTTCTGGAATGGACGAATAGGAATATCTGCAGCCTGAATAGGCGCAGCATGACGAGGACCTTTGGATTTGACTTCTTGACATACTTTACAGGATCGACAATAGATCCGTATGTCCTTGTTCACAAAAGGCCAAAAGAAAGCCGCAAGAACTCTTGACTTAGTACGGGAAAAACCCATGTGACCAGCACACTGAGAGTCGTGTGCATGTTGTAAGATCTTAACTCTCAAATTCTTGGGTACAAGAATCTGAGAATGACTTGACTTAGTGGAGTCTTGCACCATACGTACAAGTACGCCATTCTTCATTGTAATCCAAGATTTACAATTTGAATCTTTATTCGGATCACCTTTTGTTACAAGAGTGAAGAATTTCTTAAGAGTCGGATCTTCTTCTTGTTGTTTTATAAACGAGTCACGAGAAATTACCAAGGGATCATCTTGGTTATGCACTTCATTATCTTCAACAGATGAAGTTTCAGGCATATTGAGAGCTTGAGCTCTAGTGACTACTGCATTAGCAGATTGCATATTTTGATTTTCCCAAACGGAAATTTGCTCCGGAGTACATTCTTTGACTCCGTGAATGCGACCGATGATAAGATCAGCGATCGGATCCGGCAAAAGACATGCGTGTACATCTCCTGTGAAGAAAGGAGTAGCAATCCTAATGATAGCGGTAGAGTATTTCTCTATGGTGCCGCCAAATGTTACGCATTTGACTACTTTGCCTGTAGAATGAGAAGGATCTATGAGTGACTGCCTAACCCCAATAGTTGTGCATCCAGAATCAAAAAGTACTGAGACTGGATTGTCATTTACTAAACCTTTGTGTAAGACAAGAGAACCTCTCCCATCATGCGCGATTGACGCAGGAAGAGCGGGAAGAGGATGGCCACAGCTTAAAGTAGACACTGTGGTTGGCTCAAATAATGTTTTGCATTGGGGGCACTGAGATGCTCTCCCAAAATCAAAAGCGGCACATGCCATATTATTAGAGTCATCATTATCTTTATTTTGTTTATAGGCTTCGTGGGACTCTTGCTGTGCAGAGTTCGCCTGGTAATGAGCTTTATGTTTTTTGAATTGTGCTCTACCTCTGTTATTATTGCCTCTGTACTTATCATTGTTTCCACTATTATAACCTCTACTCGGGTTTGAATCATAGCTCCTTTGGTTACTATCATCATATTCATTATAATGAGTATCTCGGTAATTATGATCCTGTTGTCTCCATGAAGGAAAACTTGGATAGTTTCTAGAATGACTTCCTTTGCGAAAGTTCCTGTAATTATGACCACCCCTGAATCGAGGGCTGTCAGCTCTTCTCCAGGTATTCGAAGAAGAACCCTGAAATGATTGGTTACCTTGGTTCTGATAACTGTAATAGTTACCTTTTTTATTAAACCTATTTTGAGGTCCTTGGAATTTGTGAGAGTGATTAGGGTTGTATGGTGTTGCAGAAGCAACTGGCATACCTTCTTTTAACCTTACTGTTGCTAATAGCTACGTCCGGATGTGCAGTGACGTATTGGGTACAATACTGTTCCATTTCTTTTAGAGACTTAGGTTTACGCTCATGTAAGAATTCGAGGAAAGGTTTATTTATACTTGACATAATCTTGTCTCTGAGTATCAAGTCCATAAGGGCTTCATAAGTCTTTTCTGTTTTGGATAGCTCAATCCAACGATCAAATGTAAGTCGTGTCCTTGCAATGAATTCTGAGAATTCTACACCTGCCTCAGGCACCATTGTCTTAAACAACTTCCGATAACCCTCTTCAGACAACTGATACTTCTTTAATAAGGCTGCCCTAATAACATCATAGTTATCTTTGTCAGCCTCTTCAACCAAACTTAAACTAGTCAGAGAATCACCTTTCAGATTTTCTGATAACTGGTTAGCATATTGTGATTTGTCCACATTATGTGCTCGACACGAGCGTTCAAATCTGTTTAGCCAGAATGTTATGTCATCACTGGAAGGGTTGAACGCTGGTACCTTGACCTTGTAAGTAAAGGGTTTACCATTACCACTAGATGCTTGATTAACATTACTTATGTTTGTTAACTTTAACTTTTCTAACTCAAATGCTAAAAGTTCTTTTTGGTGTTCATGTTCTCTTATTGCTTTTTTTTTCTTGAGCTTCAGCTTGTAATTTTCTCTCTTCTGCAGCAGCCTGTAATTTTTTCTCTTCAGCAGCAGCTTCATCTTTTCTTTTCTCTTTTTCCATTTCCATCTGGAATCTTTTTTCATCAGTCTGTATCTGCAATTTCTTTTGTTCATCCTCTCTTTGTAATTTTCTTTCCTCAGCTTCTAATTTCTTTTCTTCAATCAATGCTTTTCTTTCTTCAGCAGCCAATGCTTTGTCATATTGAGCAACTGCCCATTCTTCTAACTGCTGACCAGTCTTATCAAGAGCCCTGCCTTGTGTGATAAAATAATCCAAGGTAGACATCTTGTCTAATAAGATCAGTAATTTGCAAAAGTAAATAAATTTACTTTCTTAGTCTTAATCAAAGACTTTGTATGATAACTTTGTAACCTGTGAAAAATAGTACTTAACTATCCCAATCACTGTGGGAAACAAGCCTTACAAAGGTCTTGTATAAATCCTTATATAATAACAGCTATAAGTTGCTGGTTCACTCTATAATATAAGTGCAGTGCACCAGAAATAGTGTTTTATATCATCAACTGTGTACCTTTAGTAATAGCAATTAACTATCAGTTGATTCTTGTACATCAATTTATATGATCAACTATATTTTAAATAGTGTATGTCGATCAGGCACAAAACAAAACAGTTATACAGAAAAACATGAAAACATTTGCGGAAATGAAATAAATAAAATTGGAAAAACAATAAAAGATAAACCGCAAGAGGATAACAAATACAAATAACGCCACAGTATATAAATATAAATTGAGAATAGAACTGAAAGATAGAATAGGGTAGACCAACAAATTACAAACAAATCAAAACAAACTAAAGAACAGAGGAATATTACAAAAACAACAATGAGTACAGACTTCACAGCTAACACTAATAGCAACAGCTGTCGCAGCAAATTTCCAATGAAGAAAATTGCACCTATAGAAACGCACACATCAGACCCTCTATTACGTGGGATACTCTGCTGTGTGACACCGCCCAACCGAAACAACAACCCGCTGGATACAAACAAATATCACATATAAATAGTTAAACATAAATACATAAATGCATAAATAGTATGGCAATATGATGTAAATAGAGTGTTGCAGAAAGAATGTGTTGGAATGAAGGCTCAGTTACACTGCCTAATAGTACAGTACTGTGGTACTTTATTAAACAAATACTTCTGGTCTAATTATTTTAAATTCAACACAGAAATAGAAGCTCCATCGTTGATTTGAATGATAACAATCAATGTAGGACTTCTCAGTTCAATAACATTTTCTTTCGCAAACACTGTCAAATATTCTCCAGTCCTGATGTGTAATGTTCTATGTTTCAACCAAGCTTGCTGTGTAACACTGTCAGTTGTATGGCAAATGTCCAATGAACCAAATGTCAACAAACCCTGACCTAGTTACTGCATACTCTCGACAGGACAGGTCACGCTGACATCACTGTAGAGTTGTACTGCTGATGTATTTGTGTGTCGTAACAGACCCCAAGGAACGTCTGGTCTCAGTAGTTTACTTCTCAATATGGTCACTGTGCAGGTTGACCCAGGAAGCTGGCACACCAGTTGTTAAACTCTTTCTTTGTGTAGTTGTTAACTCATACTGGCTACTAGTTGTTGAATCATGCTTTATTTGCTAAATGATGTGAATGTCCACCAGTGGATAAATGTAGATGTTGGGACTGGTGTAGTAAAGTGTAACGATTGTCAACTCATCAAACCCAGCACAGTTTTGGTCATACAGGTCATCTTGTCCTGGAACGTGATGAGGCTCCGGCAAGAATGTGAGTGTAAACAATGAGTGTGTATCTGAATGTCAGTACGCGAATGGTAGAATGATTCGATAGAGTTGACAGGTTGGTAGTACATCACTCATACTCACACTGTTCGAATTCAAGAAGTACTGGAACTACGGTGGTCTTTTTATAACATTTAATGGGACGCACACTTGGACAGTACGTGTATGGTTACAGGAACAAATGTCGACATAGACAGCATAATGTTGATCACAGGAATATCATCTTAAGTTAGCATTCATGCTTGGCAAATATCATAATGGAGCATTCGTAAATAAGCATTCAGCGTTCCATCATGTAAATCATCTGGCTTTACTGACTGGGCACGTCAGACCATAACCAATACATAGGAAGGCTCCTAGACCTAACCTCGTCTAGCGAATATTCCTTCACGTAAAGTTCAATATATATATATTTCATAATATAGGAATCCCAGACATGGGTTCTCACATGTAGCAGTGATCTCTTGGTTCATCGAGCGATAGTACAGGCATCCCTTTTTCTCACTCGATAAATACAAAGTATATGAATTTCAACATGGCTGTTCTCTCTCTCGTGAGCTTCACTCACTATAGAATATAGACCAAAATTAGTCATTCATTAAATGTCCTCATTTCTTCATAGGTTCTCTCATAGAGGTAATTGAATAATATCATACAATCCAGTGCTGATACATAGGAATGTCTTCTTCCTTTGAATGGATATTCTTTTTAAAAGTACCACTGTGCATCTGCTTATCAACAACGATGGCGAAGCCCAAGTTCATAATAAATTGTGGTTTTACCTTTTTATGCGAAATATAACTTTGCCATTCCTTGGCAAAAGAGAATAAACACTGGGGTAAAGTACATACAACATGTCTAAATGATTATCACTTTTCCCCATCCATATATAGATCACTATTTCGGCAAAAAGCCTGCTACAACAAAACTCGGCATCCTCACAGGATGACAGCCATGGATCACACCCTTTGCTAGCGATACTTCCGCTGCATAGCCTTTGACCTTTTCTAGCGACAACCAAATTAGTTCGACTTAGAAATGCAAAGATATCCATATATAAGACAGACTCGTCCTACTCATACAAACACTACGTATAAATTCAGGCCATAGATATACTGAAGCAAGAACAATCTATTCCTACCCAGCCACAGAATAAATCGCAGTAGGCCTAGAGTCGTCTGCGGAGTCCGATCGAAGATGACAGAACTATTTTCAAGGGAATCACCGCAAAGCGACCAATGATGATGATCGTAGTTTATACACTTCAAAAGCTGCTTAATGTTTTCATAAGTTTCTTTCATATGAACTGCGTGACCAACTGGAATTGACGGTAACACATTACCATTATTCAACAAAACAGCTTTAAGACTCGTCTTGGATGAATCAATGAAAAGCCTCCACTCTTCCGGTATGTAATTGATTTTGAGGGCTGCCATTAAACCAGAAATGTTGTGGCACGCAGAAAGGTCACCCTCTTTGAAAAATAATGTAATAAGCGGCTTCTGGCGGTTCCTATATACAGAAATTGTAACATCTTCTGCCAGGAGATTCCACTGTTGCAATCTGGAACCCAAAAGCTCCGCCTTGTTCTTCGGTAAATTCAGATCTCTTACAAGATCATTCCGTTCACCTTGGGTTATTAAGTGTGGTTTAGTGGATGTAGTTTGCTCAAAATCAGGGTCGCTTGAGGTTGATGGTTCAGGACCACCAATGTCCTTTTCTTCATCAGTGGAAGCAGCTGAAAATGATTCTGGCACTTTGGGAACTGGTAGGTCATCGCCATGTGGTACCGGACGTATTGCAGAAAGGATGTTTGGATATTCCAGAGTCCATTTGTTCTTCTTTGATATGCCTTTCCCAGTTGGAGGGACCATGCAAAAGTAACAGTTGTTGAGATGATCAGTGGGCTCTCTCCAAATCATTGGGACTGCAAAAGGCGTAGCTTGCCTTTCGCCAGTCAACCACAGTTTAAGATGTGCTGCACATGTATTGCAACATATGTGTGGCGCCCAACTCTTATCTTGATCTTCTATTCTGCAGCCAAAATACAAACTGTACGCCTTCTTAATCACTTTAATTATATTTCGTTTTTGTGATAGAAATGTCACCTCACCACATATATAACAGAAATTATTAGCACTGTTCACACATGTCCTAAGCATTTCTAACTACGATACTGTTGATAAGGACCAATGCACTAACTAATGGCAAAATTTTATCAGAGATAAGATATTTATACACAAAGGTGATGTAATCATAGGTAGCATTGCATCATCAACTTCTAGTTACATTTTTATTGGTCATTAGAAAAAAATTATGCAAGCGCCCACAACAGTTGCGTCATATATATAAATTGACCGTAATTAAATAAACTAGTAGCATATATCTTGAAAACTAGAGCCAATCAACATTTTTTAATGTCATTTTCGTTTTCAGCACACCAAAATTAGTTAAGATCAGCTATTTTCATTTCTGGTACATTTTGGTTGTTGACTAGTGTTATTATCCTTTTCCTTTTTTTATTCTTCCTCTCCCACTTTCTTCATAACCATGTCTCTTTTAATCGCCGTCATTTTCTCTTCTATAATCTTCATAGTTCTCAGCGCTCCCTGATAAGACAATGATAGAACAGATCTACTGTTCACTCAGGCAGCCGTACGTGGCGATTAAAATGAGTTTGTGCACAGGGGTGGCAGCTTCATCATGTAATACAAGTTATTACACAAACAACCGCTGCTAAAACACGTAAATCCTTTGTGTAGGCTTCCTGTAAGGGGACCAGCTGTTGTGGTGGTTCCATGTCCCATGTACCGGTTATAAGGAAAATTATATCCTATATATAAAATCCCAGCTTTTTCTGTCAGTGCGTAGCGCTAGGGGATGCAACTTTGGTTAAAAGCTAGACATGAATTGTATTGTTTCCCTTATATGTACTCTCCTGAAAATAGTAACACTTACCAAAGAAAAGTGCGCAAATGACGGTGTGCACAAAAATACATGTATAGAATGTGTGTATACACATATTGGGATCCTTGCTGCTGCTACGTAGTTCGTGTACTGTAGTGATGCACAGTGGTTTTAAAAAATACTTTTGAATAAGTAAAATTGCCGTTGGGTATTGGTGCTTTTGAATTTAATATTTTTGTTGGACTGCTAACCCGATCAGCGTTGATAGATACTAAGTCCTGAAAAGGACCAACATTATCTATCTGCTAGCTTGAAGCCCTAAAAAGGACTCGCCAGCTACGCCAACGCCCGAGCTAATTGTGTAGTCATTCATTGCCGTTTGACTGTATTTTTTTTTCAATTACTCTTCTATTAATTTTTATATCTGCTCTACCACCTTCTCGTAACTCTTTCGCTTGAACAGCCATCTGTTTCTTCTTTCCTAATCTTCTTCTTTTCAACATTTCTAGTTGTTACGAATTTCTCTGTTTGTTTTTAGGTTCTTGTTTGTGACGTATACTTTTTTTTCAGCATTACAAATACTTAAATATCTACATGCCAGAGGCAGGAACAGTCTTTGTCGATTCTACTCTCTCATCGACCGTCTCTCTACACTTCTCTATGTGTGACCGATCTCCGCGCAGTTTGGTTCATCTCGGTCGTCGCCTTAGGCGTGTCATCTTTTATCTTTAAACCGGCCAGCCAATCAGACGCTCATGTCAAACATACGTTTTCTAAATCACGTCTAGATGAGAAGAAGACAGTGACGATAGATTTGATACACTTTGAGGACACCTGCTGACATCATTACCAATCAGTCCTTGTTGTGGAATCTATATTCAACAAGCGAAAGACAGGAACTACTGACGATTTAACTGTGGCACTGATACAATGACTGCTGAACATCTGCTTCAAAGATGCCCAACATTTGCGGAACAGAGAAAGTGAATATGGCCGTCACCAGTACTATTCCTGGAAAAACTCAATGGAGAGTCAAACAGCCTGAAGCTTACCACCGCTTTCTTTGACAACATTCAAGTACACGTCTGATAGTATACGTAGAAGAAGAAAAGAAGAAAAAGAAGAATCCCCTGGGGAAGAGACATAGGGGTAGACTGAAAAACACATGGAGAAGAGAACTGGTGATATAAATAAATGATGGCACGCGACAGAAGGACTTGGCATCCCTGAAGATCTAAGCTCTTTACGGGAATTGAAGAGCAATGAATGAGGTCATGTCTAACATAGAAATAAAGTCTTCAGTTCAAATGTTAAGGCTTGCCCTACTGTGTGGTTGTGAAACATGGAGAACGACAAGACCAACACAAACGACAACAAATAAGTTATCAATCAATCAATCAATCAATACCCTTTAGCTCCCTAAGGAGCATAGGCCTTCAACAAACACATGACAAGTCCTCCTGTCACGTGCTATCAGCTCAAGTTCTGTCCATGTTTTTCTCATCATTTTCACTTCTGTCTCCAGTTCTCTTCTCCATGTGTTTTTTGGGCTAACTCTACCTCTCTTTCCCTGGAGATTCCAGGACCGCCTTGTAACAGGTCTCCTCAATGTGTGTCCTATCCATCACCAGCGTCTTCTTCTGATCTCTTGTTCCATTGGCACTTATCTGGTTCTTGTCATTTGTTCCACACTGGTAACTTTGTTATTCCATTTCAATCCTTCTATTCTACGCAAGCATCCATTTATGAAAGTCTGTAGCTTGTTTGCTGTTGTTTCTGTTGTTCTCCATGTTTCAGAGCCATACAATAGGACTGACTTGACATTTGAGCTGAAGACGTTTTCATGTTGCATGTGATTTCTTTTGATCCCCATGTGTTTCCCAGTACAATAAAAGTTCCTCTTGCTTTTTGTATTCTTATTTTGATACCATTGTCTGTCCCTTCAACTTTGTCTATATTGTTGCCAAGATATGTGTTAAAGAAGTTACAGACTTCCATAAATATGTGTTTGTACAGAATAGAAGCATTACCCTTGTAGGACAATATCATGAATGTGAAACTATGGAAACACACCAGACAAATACCATTGGAATAAAAGGTCAGGAAAAATGACACTGATGTTGTGCGGAAAATGACTGAGTTAATGAAACTATACGTTCTGTGTATTGTAATGAGAAAATGACTGAGTTAATGAAACTATACGTTCTGTATATTGTAATGAGAAAATGATTGAGTTAATGAAGCTATATGTTCTGTGTATTGTAATGAGAAAATGATTGAGTTAATGAAACTATACGTACTGTGTATTGTAATGAGAAAATGACTGAGTTAATGAAACTATACGTTCTGTGTATTGTAATGAGAAAATGACTGAGTTAATGAAACTATACGTTCTGTATATTGTAATGAGAAAATGATTGAGTTAATGAAGCTATACGTTCTGTGTATTGTAATGAGAAAATGATTGAGTTACTGAAGCTATACGTTCTGTGTATTGTAATGAGAAAATGATTGAGTTAATGAAGCTATACATTCTGTGTATTGTAATGAGAAAATGATTGAGTTAATGAAACTATACGTTCTGTGTATTGTAATGAGAAAATGATTGAGTTACTGAAACTATTACGGCTGCGAGACATGGACACTCAATAAAACAGTTGCAAAAAAGATTACATCATTCGAAATGAAATGCTACAGAAGGATGTTGAGAATACCCTGGACAGAAAAAAAGACCAACAGAGAAGTACTGCACTCACTAAATGTACAGGAACATTGGCTCCTAAATACCATTGCAATAAGGAAGCTGAAAATTTTCGGTCATATAAAAAGACATAATAGTCTGAAAAAAACAGTGATGGAAGGCATGGTCCCTGGAAAAAGGGGAAAGGGTCGACCTAGACGACGGTGGACCCAGGACATCACAGAGAGTCTGAACTTGTCTTTGGCTGATGCAGGTCGACTTGCCCAGAATCGTGATGCGTTCAGAGCAGCTGTAATGGAGACAACGTTCTGGAAAGAATACGTCACATGATGATGACTGAAGCTATACGTTCTGTGTATTGTAATGAGAAAATGATTGAGTTAATGAAGCTATACGTTCTGTGTATTGTAATGAGAAAATGATTGAGTTAATGAAGCTATACGTTCTGTGCATTGTAATGAGAAAATGATTGAGTTAATGAAGCTATACGTTCTGTGTATTGTAATGAGAAAATGAATCAGTTAATGAAACTATAAGTTCTGTGTATTGTAATGAGAAAATGATTGAGTTAATGAAACTAAAAGTTCTGTGTAATGCAATGAGAAAATGATTGAGTTAATGAAACTATAAGTTCTGTGTGTTGTAATGAGAAAATGATTGAGTTAATGAAGCTATACGTTCGGTGTGTTGTAATGAGAAAATGATTGAGTTAATGAAGCTATACGTTCTGTGTATTGTAATGAGAAAATGATTGAGTTAATGAAACTATACGTTCTGTGTATTGTAATGAGAAAATGATTGAGTTAATGAAACTATAAGTTCTGTGTAATGCAATGAGAAAATGATTGAGTTAATGAAACTATAAGTTCGGTGTGTTGTAATGAGAAAATGATTGAGTTAATGAAACTATAAGTTCTGTGTGCTGTAATGAGAAAATGATAGATTTAATGAAACTATAAATTCTGTGTACAGTAATGAGAAAATGATTGAGTTAATGAAACTATAAGTTCTGTGTGCTGTAATGAGAAAATGATTGAGTTAATGAAGCTATACGTTCTGTGTATTGTAATGAGAAAATGATTGAGTTAATGAAGCTATACGTTCTGTGCATTGTAATGAGAAAATGATTGAGTTAATGAAGCTATACGTTCTGTGTATTGTAATGAGAAAATGAATCAGTTAATGAAACTATAAGTTCTGTGTATTGTAATGAGAAAATGATTGAGTTAATGAAACTAAAAGTTCTGTGTAATGCAATGAGAAAATGATTGAGTTAATGAAACTATAAGTTCTGTGTGTTGTAATGAGAAAATGATTGAGTTAATGAAGCTATACGTTCGGTGTGTTGTAATGAGAAAATGATTGAGTTAATGAAGCTATACGTTCTGTGTATTGTAATGAGAAAATGATTGAGTTAATGAAACTATAAGTTCTGTGTAATGCAATGAGAAAATGATTGAGTTAATGAAACTATAAGTTCGGTGTGTTGTTGTCATGGAATATCCTAATCCACATATATAAATTATTAGGTAAATATAAAGCCTAACAAATAAAATTAATAAAGAGAAGAGCAATGGGAAAATGACAGTGCTGTCACAAAGAATGTACTCGAAATCCCCCTTGTTTTCTGCTTCGTCTGCAAATTGTAACGCTTTCACGTTGATAGTAAAGCTTACTGTATTATTACCCGCCTTCTTCAATGAAACGTGTGCTGTAATTCTTGGAAAAACATTGAGACGTACTGCGTAATGACCTAAATTAACCCTAACATTAATTATACTGCGTTACCAAAACGAACGAACAGATGGACTAAAGGGATAAAAAGAGAAGGGAGAGGCAGAAAGCCGAACACTAAACCCGCTTCGCGCGATACACAATTACTACCATCACGCGTGTAAGTCTACATGCACTAATTTTTTTTTCAGACGGACAGTGATAAAATACACTACCCTTTCCCAGAGTTAGGTTTATAAATCATAACAGACTCTTATTAGAAAAGACAACATTATATGGGTTTACGTTTGAACACATAACAGTACCCAGACAGCACATCTTCTAAACAGGAGATAGAAGAAATTGCATATTTTGAACGCAGCCACGTAGCTCCTTTAAATTAGTATTTTTGGGTTCCTTAGGGTTTGCTGACAAATAATATGTAAAACGTTACGCAAATAGTCCAGGAATTAATAAATTATACCCAAAATAAAATATTGGGGGTGCCTGACAGCATAAAATCATTTCTGCTCATAAAATTTTTTTTATAACGTGTTTGAAAAAAACCTTACGTTACATAAATAGCCTACCATGTAAACTCCAAATTGATTGGAGCGCAACAAATGAAAGCCTAACCACGATTGGTCGGGCTATAAATACTATCTTGGTTGTTGGGGGAGACGGGAAAAGATAACATTTTTTCAAACACTTGTCGAAACGTGGCTCATTGGCCAGTCTCGCTGATATACACACTTGGGAGCGTTAGTTCGAGACCACTAATTCAAATAAGCTTGATAAAGCGACAGTACGTTGAAGCTAGCTCACATTTTTGCTAAAATAAAAGCCTGGAACATAGGCAGAACGGAATTTGTGCCAGTTTGTGCCAGAATTCATTGCTAATCAACGTATCTGTGTTTATTTCCATGAAATTGTGGGACAGTGGTCTTGATGGTAGTGAGCAGCATCTGGTCAGAGATTTGCTGAATCCAGAGTCGGACAGCATACTCCTTGGTCTTTTTAGCTATCAGTGAGGTGTCTCCTGAGCCCAGAGGAGAATTCGAGCAGAGGAGTCCTTTCCTGCCGCCATCACTAAAGATAAGCAGAGTTGGCCAGCTGAGCTCAACATTATGTCCCCTCATCTAGAAATAACTTTATAAAAATACCATTCAGAGGGGAATTTACTTGTCTTAAAATCAGGAACTGTGAACATCTCCAATACTGATCCCTAAAGACAAACTATTGAAGTCATGATGACAAATACCAACAGAGCTTGAACAAAACAAAACCAGTATTACCTCATTTTACTACTACACAACTGACACACATAGAACATTTGTAATAATATATGTCACTACAATATTCATATTAAATACATTCTGTACATAACTTGTAATTTAAATTGATTGTGATTCCTGATTCCCTTGTAGTTGAATCAGGACACATATTCATTCATGCCAGTAATGAATACATATTGTTATTTGAAAGTTATCAGTGCCTCCTTTAAGATATTCTCATAGAGTGTTATATGTATGTGAGTGTCACAGTGTTGTCAAGAGTAGTGGATTACATTAAATTGTTTATCTGTCTGTTGTTGTGACTTACACTTCTTCATACACATACCCTAGACACATAACGTAGCATCACACTATTCCAGAATAATTCTGACTGAGATAAAGAGATATGTGGTAGCAAGTAAGGTTATCTATAATACACTACTTTTAATAGATATAGATACCTTCACAGCTGATCTCAGTCAGTACACTAAGTCCCCTATAAATATTTATAACATCCCACTTCACCACATATATTGGGGGCTCGCTCTTGGGATTTTGAATCTTTAACTATTAAAAATATTGGGGGTAATTCACTTCAGGGAATATAAGAATTAAAAGGTATCCTTGGGTGGAATTAAATAAGGTTGAGCTCACGGTGCCTGTGTTGTCCATTAGAGATTGAATTGTTGGTTAGACATTGTATAAATTTACATAATAGACAATGGCGGACCTGGCCAAATTTCGATCTGCTGCGGTTCAGACTGCAAAAGAGTTAGGATTAGATGGGCAAGTTATGGTTGCCTATGTCACAACGGAATGTGACAAATTTATTGAACGCGAAGAAAGAAGATTAGAAAAAGAGGCCGAAAGAAAGTTAGAGGCTGAGACTAAGAGGTTGCAAGCTGAGGCTGAGACTAAGAGGTTGCAGATTGAGGCTGACAAAGAGGTTAAGAAAAATTGGAGGCAGAAAGAGGAGACAAAAGATTGGCTGCAGAAAGGGAAGAGAAGAAATTGGCTGCAGAAAGGGAAGAGAAGAAATTAGCTGCAGAAAGGGAAGCAGAAGATAAAAGATTACAAAGGGAACATGAGTTACGACTAAGGGAGTTTGAGTTTCAAGGCCATGCTCCTGAAAATGGTGCCAGTCCCTTTGCCTCTGATGCTACGGTTACTCAAGGAGCCTCAATCTCAGCTATGAATTTTCATTTAGATCATTTTGTTGAGAAAGACGATGATATTGAGAGCTATATAAATAGGTACGAACTATTAGCTACCACGTATGGGTTAGAGAGAGAAAGGTGGAGCTTAAAGTTATCTCAGGGACTTCGTGGGGCAGCTTATGAAGTTTTTGCAAAAATGAGCAGAGGTGATCAGGAAAATTATGACATGCTAAAGCAGGCTCTTTTGTTAAGGTATGAAAAGAATGCAGAGTTTTACAGGAAAAAATTTAGGAATGCTAAACTACTGTCAGGTGAAACCTATCACCAGTTCTCTGCACGAATAGAGACATACTTGGAGAAATGGACTTCTCTGGGGAAAACCCAAGATCTTAAGGAAATGGTCCTTATAGAGCAACTAAGAGAGTCCATGGCTCCAGACCTGAGAAAGTTTCTCATGGAACAAGGTGCAGAGAGGCTGGGTGAGTTGCTAAATGTTGCTGAAAGGTATCAAGCAGCTCAAGCAGAGGTAACAGGTAATAAAAAGAAACAGGTGGACAACTTTAGGGCACCACAGAACTTTAATAAATTTGATCCTAAGGATCAAAATAAAGGTAAGCACCAATTTGATAGGCCACGGTATGAAAATAAAAAATAAATTCCCACAATTCGATGAAAGGAAATATAATGAAAGAAAATCTTTCAACCAAGGAAAAAGGTGGTGTAAGAATTGTCAGATGGACAATCATGACACTGACCGTTGCAGAAGGAAACCTGTGTATATGGCAACCCTTCAGGTCAGGTCGACCTCAAGACAGGAGGAGGATATTATGTTAGATACCACTCCAGAAGAGATGAGGAAGGCACAGGCTGGGGATAAAACACTCAAGCCTTGTTTCAGAAAATTGTCAACTTGTCATACAACTCCAGGCAAGGGAGATTTTTACATGAAAAACAAGTTGATGTATAGGAAGACTGGAGCTAGATCCAATGGTCACGGACAGCTGGTTCTTCCAAAAAGATACAGGACAGAATTAATAAGGAGCCTACATGTGAAACCAGATGGGGACCATGAGAAGATAGGTACCATCATTCAAAAGGTGGCTCACAATTATTATTGGCCCAAAGCAAGATGGGACATTGAGAACTTTGTAGAAAGGTGTAGCATAGCACATGAGGGAACACCCACAAGTGGGAACATGGATCAGGACCTGGACACGCCACGGGGCAAAATTAGGCCTGATAATAAAAAGAAAAAATAGATTTGATAAAGTGGACCAAATGGAATGGGAAGCCCCTTTTCACGGACAAGCTTCACTTAACTGTTTTACAATGGCCACTATGCGGAGAGTGCAAAAAGATGTCTTACCCCAGGATAAGCCGACAATCCCTCAATCGGACTTAAACAAACTGGAGGAAGAAGATGTAGAGAGGAAATCTCTCATCAAGAATTTTAAGAGGGGAGAAAGCCCCAAAAGAAAAAATTGGTAGCGGTCGTTTTGTGAATGAAAATTCTGGGAGGAAAAATCATCACTATAAAGCTTCGAGTGGAAGAGACCATACCGGTGCATGGACAAATAGGTCCACACAATTAAAGGTCCATATGTAGCTTTGTTAAGAACGTGGACTGATGAAAAGGCAGAGGAAAACATTACATCTTCATACCAATATGTGAATGAGCTGACCACTCGGTTAAAAAACTGGCTGGAAACTTGCCAATGAAAATTTGAAACAAGCCAGGAAGAAACATGCTGCCTATTATAACAGGAAGGCGAAAGACAGAAATTTGGCTGTGGGAGAGAAGGTACTGCTTCTTTTGCCCGGGAGTCAGAATAAGTTACAAATTGGATGGCAGGGTCCATATACAGTTCTAGAGAAGGTGTCTAGAACAAATTATAAGATAGATAAGAAGGGGAAAGAAAAAATCTATCATGTGAATCTCCTGAAGAAATATTTGGAAAGAGAACATCAGGAAGAGACACACTTGTTGACCTTGTCCATCGCCATGGAGATGAAAAAGGAACCACTTTCATCATTTGAATATCCATTACACCCCCTGTGAGACAGCAGCACAGGTGAAAATCAGTACACATTTAACGAAAACTCAGAAAGAGAGAGTGCAACAGGTTCTAAATAATCATGCAGAGGTGTTAACAGACCGACCAGGGCATACAAACCTATTGGAATATGATATGAAACTCATAGACTCCACACCTGTCTGTATGAAACCATATTCGATTCCGTTTGCTAAGGAAAAAGCTTTGAAGGAAGAGATAGACTATCTGTTGAAGGAAGGAATTATTTCGCACAGTGAGTCTTCGTATAGTTCCGGTGTTGTACTCTTAAGGAAGCCCTCTGGAGAACATAGACTCTGTATAGATTACAGGAGACTGAATGCTATTACAGAAGGACAGGTGGATCCATTGCCGGATACAAATCAGCTGTTTGCCAGACTAAATAAAGCTAAATATTTCTCAAAAGTGGATCTGAGTAAAGGATACTATCAGATTCCAGTAAAGCCTGAGGTTAGACCATACCTAGCTTTTAGTACCTCAGAAGGACACTATGAGTTTAATAGATTGCCATTTGGATTGAAGAATGCGCCTAGTGTCTTCTCTAGAATGATGAGAAAATTATTGGATCCTCTGAATAATCCCTGTATAACAAATTTTATGGATGATATCCTTATAGCAACAGAAACATTTGAGGAACACATTGACTCTCTGAACATGCTGTTTGATCGACTTAGGGAGGCAAATTTAACAGCCCGACCAACCAAATGTTGCGTTGGATGTAAAGAATTGGAATTTTTGGGACACACAGTTTATCAGGGAAACATGACCCCTGACCCAAAGAATTTAGAGAAAACTACAGAAAGCCCCGAGACCACAAACCAAGAAGGACGTGAGATCCTTTGTCTCATTATGTGGTTTCTACCAGAAGTATATCAAAAACTTTAATTCCATATGTGCACCTTTAACGGAATTGACACGTAAAGGACTTCCAGATCGCATTACATGGACACCACAATGTGAAATGACTTACCAAGAATTGAAGGAAAAGCTCACAAGTAAACCCATTTTGAAATTACCTGACTTAAGTCAAGAATTCATAGTAAGGACGGATGCAAGTAATATTGGGCTAGGTGCAACTTTACTACAGAAATCAGATGCATTGGATGGGGAATTAAGCCCAGTGGCATATGCTAGCAGAAAGTTGAATAAAGCTGAAATCAACTACTCAACTAGCGAAAAAGAATGTCTTGCAGTAATATGGGCAATAAAGAAATTCAATATTTATCTATATGGGAAGGCATTTAAGTTGCAAACTGACCACAAACCTTTATCGTTTTTAGCACAGGCTAAGCATGAGAACTCTAGGTTACTCCGATGGTCTTTGCTTCTGGCTCCATATAATTTTAGCATTGAATATATATCTGGAAAAACCAATCTGGGAGCGGATTTTTTAAGCCGCCATCCGTGTGATGAGAATCACCGTAAACCCCAGAAATAATAATAAATTTCTATATGTGTATATGGAATAAAGGACTGACATATAATGTCTGTTTTAAGAGGGGAGGTGTCATGAAATATTCTAATCCACATATATAAATTATTAGGTAAATATAAAGCCTAACAAATAAAATTAATAAAGAGAAGAGCAATGGGAAAATGACAGTGCTGTCACAAAGAATGTACTCGAAATCCCCCTTGTTTTCTGCTTCGTCTGCAAATTGTAACGCTTTCACGTTGATAGTAAAGCTTACTGTATTATTACCCGCCTTCTTCAATGAAACGTGTGCTGTAATTCTTGGAAAAAACATTGAGACGTACTGCGTAATGACCTAAATTAACCCTAACATTAATTATACTGCGTTACCAAAACGAACGAACAGATGGACTAAAGGGATAAAAAGAGAAGGGAGAGGCAGAAAGCCGAACACTAAACCCGCTTCGCGCGATACACAATTACTACCATCACGCGTGTAAGTCTACATGCACTAATTTTTTTTCAGACGGACAGTGATAAAATACACTACCCTTTCCCAGAGTTAGGTTTATAAATCATAACAGACTCTTATTAGAAAAGACAACATTATATGGGTTTACGTTTGAACACATAACAGTACCCAGACAGCACATCTTCTAAACAGGAGATAGAAGAAATTGCATATTTTGAACGCAGCCACGTAGCTCCTTTAAATTAGTATTTTTGGGTTCCTTAGGGTTTGCTGACAAATAATATGTAAAACGTTACGCAAATAGTCCAGGAATTAATAAATTATACCCAAAATAAAATATTGGGGGTGCCTGACAGCATAAAATCATTTCTGCTCATAAAATTTTTTTTATAACGTGTTTGAAAAAACCTTACGTTACATAAATAGCCTACCATGTAAACTCCAAATTGATTGGAGCGCAACAAATGAAAGCCTAACCACGATTGGTCGGGCTATAAATACTATCTTGGTTGTTGGGGGAGACGGGAAAAGATAACATTTTTTCAAACACTTGTCGAAACGTGGCTCATTGGCCAGTCTCGCTGATATACACACTTGGGAGCGTTAGTTCGAGACCACTAATTCAAATAAGCTTGATAAAGCGACAGTACGTTGAAGCTAGCTCACATTTTTGCTAAAATAAAAGCCTGGAACATAGGCAGAACGGAATTTGTGCCAGTTTGTGCCAGAATTCATTGCTAATCAACGTATCTGTGTTTATTTCCATGAAATTGTGGGACAGTGGTCTTGATGGTAGTGAGCAGCATCTGGTCAGAGATTTGCTGAATCCAGAGTCGGACAGCATACTCCTTGGTCTTTTTAGCTATCAGTGAGGTGTCTCCTGAGCCCAGAGGAGAATTCGAGCAGAGGAGTCCTTTCCTGCCGCCATCACTAAAGATAAGCAGAGTTGGCCAGCTGAGCTCAACATTATGTCCCCTCATCTAGAAATAACTTTATAAAAAATACCATTCAGAGGGGAATTTACTTGTCTTAAAATCAGGAACTGTGAACATCTCCAATACTGATCCCTAAAGACAAACTATTGAAGTCATGATGACAAATACCAACAGAGCTTGAACAAAACAAAACCAGTATTACCTCATTTTACTACTACACAACTGACACACATAGAACATTTGTAATAATATATGTCACTACAATATTCATATTAAATACATTCTGTACATAACTTGTAATTTAAATTGATTGTGATTCCTGATTCCCTTGTAGTTGAATCAGGACACATATTCATTCATGCCAGTAATGAATACATATTGTTATTTGAAAGTTATCAGTGCCTCCTTTAAGATATTCTCATAGAGTGTTATATGTATGTGAGTGTCACAGTGTTGTCAAGAGTAGTGGATTACATTAAATTGTTTATCTGTCTGTTGTTGTGACTTACACTTCTTCATACACATACCCTAGACACATAACGTAGCATCACACTATTCCAGAATAATTCTGACTGAGATAAAGAGATATGTGGTAGCAAGTAAGGTTATCTATAATACACTACTTTTAATAGATATAGATACCTTCACAGCTGATCTCAGTCAGTACACTAAGTCCCCTATAAATATTTATAACATCCCACTTCACCACAGTTGTAATGAGAAAATGATTGAGTTAATGAAACTATAAGTTCTGTGTGCTGTAATGAGAAAATGATAGATTTAATGAAACTATAAATTCTGTGTACAGTAATGAGAAAATGATTGAGTTAATGAAACTATAAGTTCTGTGTAATGCAATGAGAAAATGATTGAGTTAATGAAACTATAAGTTCTGTGTGTTGTAATGAGAAAATGATTGAGTTAATGAAGCTATACGTTCTGTGTATTGTAATGAAAAAATGATTGAGTTAATGAAGCTATACGTTCTGTGTATTGTAATGAGAAAATGATTGAGTTAATGAAACTATACGTTCTGTGTATTGTAATGAGAAAATGATTGAGTTAAAGAAACTATAAGTTCTGTGTAATGCAATGAGAAAATGATTGAGTTAATGAAACTATAGGTTCGGTGTGTTGTAATGAGAAAATGATTGAGTTAATGAAACTATAAGTTCTGTGTGCTGTAATGAGAAAATGATAGATTTAATGAAACTATAAATTCTGTGTACAGTAATGAGAAAATGATTGAGTTAATGAAACTATAAGTTCTGTGTAATGCAATGAGAAAATGATTGAGTTAATGAAACTATAAGTTCTGTGTAATGCAATGAGAAAATGATTGAGTTAATGAAACTATACGTTCTGTGTATTGTAATGAGAAAATGATTGAGTTAATGAAACTATAAGTTCTGTGTATTGTAATGAGAAAATGGTTGAGTTAATGAAACAATAAGTTCTGTGTGTTATAATTAGAAAATGATTGAGTTAATGAAACTATAAGTTCTGTGTGTTGTAATGAGAAAATTATTGAGTTCATAAAACTACAAGTTCTGTGTGTTGTAATGAATAGAGGAGTGAGTTAATGAAACTATAAGTTCTGTGCATTGTAATAAGCTAAGGAATGAGTTAATGACACTATAAGGTCTGTGCATTGTAATGAGCTAAGGAATGAGTTAATGACACTATACTTTTTGTGCATTGTAATGAGCTAAGGAATGAGTTAATGACACTATACTTTTTGTGCATTGTTATGAGCAGGGGAATGAGATGAAACTATCAGTTCTGTGCACTGTATACCCCCCAAACACTGTCTGCAGAAATGCTAAATTCGATGATGTAAGAACACAACAGGACGTTCAGAGAAGACATTATATAAAGTTTAATTCCTGCTTATGAATTCTAAACCAAACAAACTGTAAAATTTTAACTTGTAGTAAATTCTACATAAACAAACTATAAATTTAAAGCATTGAAGAGGCTGACAGATGGGCAAAGGAACGCAGCAAGCTACCTCAGCCTATACAAGCATAGCTTTCGAAGAGGCAAAGTAGTTTTATCAGAAGCAGATACAGTAACAAATGGGATGCAAAGTATCCAGGCCACCAAAATAAAAAAAATGATGCATATTACCAGCTCAGCAGAAGAGAACAAATGTAATCGTCAGACTCCGCATGGGCAACAACAGACTGAGATACCATCAATTCAACAAGTTAAAGATATGAACTGCCGATCAGTGTAACTGTGGCACTGATAAAATGACTGCTGAACATCTGCTTCAAAGATGCCCAATATATGAGGAACAGAGAAAGCACATATTACTGTCACTGGTACCATTCCTGGAAGAAAAAAAACTATGGGTATACCAACAGCTTCAAACTGACCATCGCTTTTTTTTTTTTAGTAAACGTTTGAGAGTGTACGAAGCAGAAGAAGAAGACCAAACGAACAAATATGTGTAAACCTTACACGGAATTCTACGCCAAACGAACGATATGCGTACGGCAGCAGTAGGCCCCTTCTTTCTTTGTCTCATCGAGGAAGGAAGAATGCAAGAGAGGACTGTGTGTGGAAAGTAACTGTTTACCCCACCTCATCTTGATGAACTTTAAAAAAAAAGTCCCTGAGTTATTCAGTTGAACACCGTTGAATATTTCACGAGTTCTTATAACATACTTCTGAATATGTCTCAAATCACTAATTTACTGTACGAAGAATTCGATTTTTATGTCTTGTTGTTGTTGTTGGTGGTGTTGTTGTTTTTTTAGTTTTTTTTATGTTTATGTTTATTTTTATTTATTTTATTTTTAAATTCATTATTATTATTATTTTATTGTTTATTTTTTATTTTTTTATTTTATTTTATTTTAAAAACATACTTTAATTATGATGATTATTGCAAATGTAATATTACTTTTATAATGAAAAATGCCTTAATAATGCTTACAGTAAATGTGAGGATGAAAGGATACAGTATACATGATGAGAGAGAGAGGAAGGGCAGAATGTCAGACGGGCCTGCGTGCCCAATTCTTAACCCTTTGAAAATAAAGTTCGTTCGTTCGTTCGTTCATCACAGACGACCCCCTCCTTTCCCCCGGGACTACACGGCTATTTAAGAGTTACGGATACCATAATTCAATCTCAAAATGAGAAATTTAGATATTAATTTCTTGTAACAGGAAAACAACGCCATCACAGATTCGTTGACCTGGATCCCAGAGCGAAAGAAAGCAAGGAAGTGAGACAAAGAAATAAAGAGGTAAGGGGAAAATTATAATAGCCAGCTTGAGAAGACACCCTTAGGCTAACATTCTCAGAGAACAGCTTGTCAATGATGGCCTATGTGTCACGGTCATTATTGTCTTATTTCTCCTTCTCTCAATTCTGATTTTGCTTTTCTTTTCTCCCGGTTACACTGCCCAATTCATAGAGTTCTGGGCCCCTACATTAACCAACAATTTACAATTACAAATTCTAAAAAAAAAAAGAAGAGTATTTGTCATGTTTTGAAGAAATTTTAATTCAATTAATTAATTAATTTCTTTTTGACATGTTGAAGACGCCGATCTTTATCTCTGACCTGAGAAAAATGTCCTAAGGGGGAGAATATTCGTTTGTGTGAAGCAGAAATCTAATTGCAGGGAGATAATAGGTAAATTTCCTGGGCTGGTACATCTTTAAGGGCCATTAATCTTTTATTCATGAATTCCACAGTGAGACAATTGTTTTATTCATGAAAGACATTTTTTTTTTCTTTTCAAGTGAGATTTAGAACTCTTAAGGTCACTGTGATCAGAGTAATCATAAGCGTCACGTAATTTAACATGCTAAAACGATTTTAATTAGTTGGCCTATGGGCCTGGAATATCAACAAGTTGTAAGAAGTTCGTTTTGTGAAATTTCAAGGCGTCTGGAGCCCCGGTTCATCATCATCAGTTGCCATATACACATCGAAGGTCGGCTGCGATGGATCTCTGTGACAGGATGGATTGGGGTGACCTCTCCTCGATCTCTTATCCACTACGGCAGTACTCATTTTCAATTGTTGTACTGATTGACTTTATTGCGATTTTTGTCAATGGTTGCCACCTTTTTCTTTCTCTGCTATGTAGCAGATATTTTTTATTTACAAACATTCTTACACTCCTCTCAGTGATAAGTCGTCATGTCTGTTTGGTTACCGTTCATCCCTGCTTTGCAAGGAACTGAAAAGATAATATTAGCCGACAACAATGTTGGTTAATTTCGGGTGTACCCGACATCAGGCTATGGAGTAACATTAAAATCGCTCAGCGCAGTTGCTTAATCGCTGATAAGGCCAGGGTGCGTTCTCTGCAGAGATAGTAAAGAGACGGATTTTGTGTGCTCAAGCGACAGATAAGGAGATTACTCGTCTGTGCGACACATTTTGGACAGACATGCATGACATCATCGTTTCCGGCACACCTTGTTACAAAGACATTACTTTATATTAAAATAATAATAAGTTATTTGTAAACATGGCCGAGAGAGGATCAGATGTTTTCATTCCATATATGGGAAACGTGACTTTTTGCATCATGCATAATATTTCAGGCGGAAATAATTTTGAAATTACCCCACACAACACACATGTTTGAAACGATTAGAGCTTTCTTAGCATCGTAACAAAACAAATGCGGTGGAGGAACAGCCTTATAACCTGACCTTTTCGCAGTTTTAAGACACTGTGAAGATCGCTTACCAAGACGAAATCAGACTGCCAGAAGTTAGAATTCAGAATTCTATTTTTCAGACCGGACTTTTGTCGGAGTATTTTGAAGGACTTAAACAGCCCAGGAAATCTCTATCATTTAAAGAGGAACCGGGATCTGAGGAAACTGAAAGCACGGAGTCATAGAGGGAATCTAGTGTTAAAATAATGATCCACAAGAATACGTGTAAGAGGCCTAGTCAAGTGCCTTTATTCCTCTGAGCAAACAGTCTGTGAGCCAAGATTGGCGTAAGTTGTGCATTTTACATTTTATAATTTTCATTACTAACATGTAAACTAATATATATATATATATATATATATATATATATATATATATATATATATATATATATATATATATATATATATATATATATATATATATATATATATATATATATATATATATATATATATATATACAGTACTTTGCAAAAAAAAAATGGCAGTCATATTGCTCAGCTAAATAAGCTGAAATCTAATTAAATATGCATGTTCTGCCCCAAATTTGCACTCCACTTAAGTGAGCAAACACTACCAAAAGTAAAAAAAAAATTAGCGTAGAGTAACGTCCCTTGATATAAGAGCAGACGACAATTTCTAATGCTAGTGGCAGAAAATGGATACAAATTCAAAGTGTATGTTAATTTCACAGCTTTGGAATGAAGGAAATCAAACATGTTCCAACATTTCTAAAACCTTGAACATTCCTGAGCGGACTGTCTACAGAGTTGTGAGTAAATTAAAAGCAGGTAATGGAATCGAGCGAAAAGAAGGTAGTGGGAGGCCAAGAATTTTGGACACAAAGGACCATCGGCGTCTCGCCCAAATCGTTCGGGCTGGGCCAATGAAGAATGTAGAAAACATACGGCAGCGCATGATCGAGTTGGGAAGCCCAGGAGTATCTAATGCTATTGTCAACCGGGAGCTACACAGGATGAATTACACAAAAAAGCGGGTAATTTCGTCACCATTGCTCACAGAGACTCACAAACAGATGCGCTTGAACTGGTGCCACGAACACCAAAATTTGTCATGGGACAATGTGATTTTTTTCAGATGAATGTTCTCTTTGGTCTTATCCTGCTCAAATAAATATTTGGACGAAAGGCTCTGTAACGCCTGTGTACCAGCGACCAAAATATACCTAGAAATTCCATCTTTGGGGAGGGGTGTCAGCAAGAGGTGCCACCCCACTGTGTGTTTTCACAGGAATTCTCACGAAAGAAAGGTACATCGACATACTAGAGGGACACCTTCTGCCATTTATGCAGGTCATGTATCCCGATGGGTGCACATTTCAACATGACAATGACCCAAATCATACAGCTCATACCCCCAAAGCATGGCTGCAAGAGAAGAATGTGATAGTGCTGAAGTGGCCCAGCAACAGTCCCGATCAAAACCCAATTGAAAACATTTGGGCACTACTCAAGAATCATTTAAAAAAGAGTGGACTCAGAGACGTTGAACAATTGAAGAAGGTAGCTGAAAAATACTGGGACAGTCTGACTCTCAATTACCTACAAACATTTGTGGGAAGTATGCCTCGCCGCATCCAGGCTTGCCTTGCTGGAGAAGGCAACATTATATTGTACTGAAACCACTGTTAATAGATAGGGGAGATACCAATCTTCCTCTGGACATACAGTTTTTATTATTATTTGCTTCTATGAGTGTGCTGCGTTGCGAAAATATGACTGCCATTTTTTTTTGCAAAGTACTGTATATATATACACATACATACATACATACATACATACATACATACATATATATATATATATATATATATATATATATATATATATATATATGAATATATATATATATATATATATATATGTATATATATATATATATATATATATATATATATATATATATATATATATATATATATATATATATATATATATATATATATATATATATATATATATATATATATATATATATATATATATATATATATATATATATATATATATATATATATATATAGCCACGTGAATATTGATAGGCGAAAATTGCTAAATTGATGTCCAAGTCATTTGACGCTAGCAAACTCATCATATAGAATAATGAATTCATGAACCACCACTGCGAGGGCTGGTGACTGCTTTATTGCTAGTTTCTTAAAGAGAACTAAATAGCATAGGTAGTCCCGAGTTCCATATGAAGCAGGGAGGGAAAGATGAAAGAAATGATGTACATTCTAATTATAATATTTCATTTTCAAACCAGTGTAAATGTCTATTTAAACATATGCACTTTAAAATTAATGAAAGTTTCAAAGCTTTCCAATTAGTGTAGATGTAAATGAAAAAATATTCAATCTATATTGTGAACCCTTTCCAATCAGTGTAGATGTTAATGTAAACGTATTCTATCTTTACTATTAACCTTTTGATTTGAATGTAAAGTAAATATAAAGATATTCAATTTAAATGTAAAGAAAGTTTCCTCTCGAGGGATTAAGTTTAATTCTCATTGAGATAAAGTCTGAGGTAGATGGGATGGTGGAATAGGAGAAATGGACCCATAACTGTGCGTCGGAGAACGCAATACTCGGGAGAGCGTTTGTTTCTATTCTTTTACCATGGTTGTTGGTGGTATCAGTTGAGGGTACTATCTCTGGAACAAGAACGGAAAAGTGGCCTGAGCTTAAAGACGAGGGACTAACTTCGTAGACACTACCTGACGTTTCTGGGAACGTGCTGCGCCCTACAATCTTGACCAGTTACGCGAGAACTCCAGTGACCTAACTGTACAGAACTCAAATAACCTCGCATGAAAAGAAACTACCACTGGCAGCTAAGAGAAACCTATAAGCTGCCAAGTGACTTCTGACATAAATTAACCAGTCCATCACAAAAGTGATTATATTTTTCCTGATCAATCATTATTCATTTTTTTAACTGTTAAAACTTAGATGATTATTAAATTTGTTATTTGTAATTATACAAATGTAACTTCGATTTAATCATTTTGTATGTACTGCATGTTTGTCTCAGTCAATTTACTAAATACACTCTAAACAGAGCTATACTATTATAAGAATCCCACTGAGTAAATCAGGGTGGTAACTTGAACGAGCTGAAATTAATAATTGCTTAATTCTTCATAAAAGGCGGCGGACAGAAATAAGTTAACAATTGCCCTGCCAATGCAGCATTGTTCTTGACTTCATATTACAAATATTATTCTCATAGTGGCTATCCGGTCTGTACAAATATCTTATGAAAACTCACTTCATATAGAAGCATCATTATCTTTCTATCTACAACTCTGCCAGGAGTAAACTTGTGCAAAGGTAGACACCTTTGAAGGGCCATATTAGATACTCTTGAGTTTTGGCCACTGTTGGACCACCAGTACTGCAAAGCAGGGGAGGCAAATCCGCGACAAATTGTGGACCTCGTCCCGGATTATACAACCTGTCCTGTAATTCCTTAGACGTGTTTGATATAAATTTCAGATTTTCTGAAAGAATATTGTCAAGAATGTATTAATAGTAAGACTGAGCATACGAAGCATTCATAAATAATTTACTTACTTAGTCGTTCCACTTCTACCGTGAGGTGTAGAGGTTTGGAAGAGAGAGCGCCAGATTATCCTATCCTATCGGCTGTCTTCCTCCTGGCCTGGTTCCATTCTAGTTCTCGGTCCTTCAAAGATTGTCTAATGTTGTCCTCCCATGCCAATTCCTCCTGTCACGTGCCATCATCTCAAGTTCTTTCCACGTTCTCCTCATCATTTTAACCTCTGTTTCCAGTTCTCTTCTCCATGTGCTTCTTGGTCTGCCTCTGCCTCTCTTGCCCTAGGGGTTCCAGAACAAGGACTGGCTTATTGTGCTATCAACAGGTTTCCTCAGTGTGTGTCCTATCCATCGCCATCGTCTTCTTCTCATCTCTTGTTCCACTGGCACTTGTCTGGTTCTTGTCATCAGTTCCACGTTGGTAACCTTGTCATACCATTTTAATCCCTCTATTCTACGTAAGCACCCATTTATGAAAGTCTGTAGCTTTTTGGTTGTTATCTTTGTTGTTCTCCATGTCTCAGAGCTGTACAATAGGACTGACTTCACATTTGAGTTGAAGATTCTTATTTTCGTGTTGGATCCGATTTCTCTTGATCTCCATATATTTCCCAATGCAATGAAAGCTCCTCTTGCTATTTGTATCCTTATTTTGGTTGTCTATATTGCTGCCAAGATATATGTACGATTCTAAATCATGTAGTGGTGTTTCTTCAACCCTGTTATCATTACTTGCATTTATTCTCATTATTTTTGTCTTTTCCCTGTTTATTTTCAGACCCAATTGCTGTGACCTCTCATCGAGTGTTTTCAATTTGTCCTGCATCTGATTACAGTTATGGGACAGAAGAGCCAAGTCATTAGCAAAATCCAGATCATCCAACTACTTAGTCAGAGTCCACTGGATTCCATTTGTGTTGTGTGTTGTCGATGTTCACATAACTCAGTCTATTGCTAGTAAGAAAATACATGGAGACAAGAGGTATCCCTGCCGCACTCCCGTTCTTATCCCAAACGGTTCTGTAAGCTGTCCTTCATGAAGAATTCTGCATGTCATGTCTTCATATGTTTCCTTTATTAAATTAATGATCTTCAGGGGAACTCATCAATTTCGAAAGTGATTCTCTGTCTACACTGTCAAATGCCTTTTCGTAGTCTACAAATCCAATGTATAGTGGTTGTCGTGTAACGACTTCTCATCGACTTTTTCTTCTGTCTATTACTTTATCCTTCTACAAATTTCTCCTATCATTAGACAAGAAACCAAAAGTCTCTCTGTCTCTAGTCTTAGATTTCAGAGTATTCGCTAGCCTCAGGATTCACACGGCCAAAAGGTAATAAATTAGTCACTTCGCCAGTGAAAGTCATTCCACTTGAAAGGTGAAAAACAGGCTACGAACAGTCCGGAAGTCGACTCTTTGTTTGTTCACGAACTGGACGCATGTAAAACAGACATTTTCACCGTGGATGCTAGGGCCAGTTAAAATTGAAGATACTTAATACCCCTGGGACCAAAACAGAATTTGCATCAAGGCCACCCAAGACAGCCCACCCCTGCACGGGAACAGCATCCTGGAATGGGGAGGGAATTTTAAGCCATTAGAACGCTAACCATCATTCAGCGCAGACGGACTCTATGGGCCCAAGTGGGCATTTCTTGTTGCAAATATCCGTAGTGAATTCAGTTTTTTCCTCTAGATATTATCTGTTATCCATTTCATCCAAGCTGTCCGTTCTCCTCAAATCTCCTTACGACAGTGGTGAATTCCATTCCAGACTTTATTTAAATATTATTCTCAAAGTGGCTATCTAGTCTGTACAGGATCTGTTTTCTCGAAAACATGCTTGTTTATCTCTCATATAAGTTTATAAACTAATAAAAAGGTATTGAATCAGTTTTACAAATAACAGTTCACATGAGACAAGAGACGTTTCGGGTTTTACCCTTCGTCAGCCACAAACAGGTGACAAAGACAAGAATTACATATAGTAATAGGTACTACAAAAACATACAATGATAAGAAACAATACAAAATGAGCGATACAAGCAGATGGAAAAAGTACAATGATAACACAAGAAAATCGAAAAACCTAACAGAAATACCGAAGCAAGAAATTAAATAATAAACGAAACGAAAAAAAAAAAGAGAATGAACAAAACTTTGGAACAAGTCACTTAGCTAGAACTGTAAATGCTAGGAATACACAAGATCGCTGTACTCTCTCCAAGATATGTCGAAGGAAGTGACCTTATTTATTGTTTATCTCTCAGTTTCTTGTCTATGGACTCTTGTAATCTCTAGAGGATAATCCTGTTTAATACTTTTCCTAGCACTGATAGTAACATTATTCCTCTATAATGTGTGCACTCTTGTAAATTTCCCTTCTTAGGCAACGTAACCAGATATCCTTCCTTCCATTCTGCTGGTATCTCTTCGTTTTCCCAGAGTGTTATAGTGTAAGTAAATAAATAAGTGGGCGGCTGGAAAACTGGTAAAGAAATTAATACATAAAGAAAAACATAAAATGGCATGGAATCGGTTTTACAAATTAAAAGTACACATGAAAAACGAGACGTTTCGGCGTTCACCCTTATTCAGGCACAGTTACAAACAGGCGACATGGACAAGAAATATAGACAGGTCAAAAGAAGGACAAGATATATTGATAGGTCAAATGAAGGACAAGATATACATCTCAGGTCAAAAGAAATACAGATTTTTAATAAATGGGTGCTTGTGTAGAATAGAAGGAATGAAATGGTATGACAAGGTCACTAATGTAGAACTGATGACAAGAACCAGACAGGTACCAGTAGAATACGAATTGAGAAGAAAGGCGAAAAAGGCTGATGATAGATTGGACACACATTCACGAAAATTGTTGATAGCATCACCACTCAGTTCTTGATCTGGAACCTAGGGTATCAGAAGTATAGGCATATCCAAGAACACGTGAAGAAGAGAGCTGGAGACACACACGTGACAATGACGAAGAACACATGGAGAAGAGAGCTGGAGACACACACGTGACAATGACGAAGAACACATAGAGAACAGAGCTGGAGACACACACGTGACAATGACGAAGAACACATGGAGAAGAGAGCTGGAGACACACACATGACAATGACGAAGAACACATGGAAAGACCTTGATCTGATAGCAAGCGACAGGAAGACTTAATGTTTTTACTAAAGGCCTATGCTCCTTGGGGGGCTAAAGGGTATTGATTGATTTATTTCTAACACCTGTACTGGCGTATACGCCCGATGTAGTCTCATGCAGTCTCTAAAGAGAGATTGAAAGGATAGGACTACAGCTCGCTCGATCGTGCTTTCAAGGCGACTAATATGAAACTGTGCATGGTCGCTTCGACCTACTGGTAGATCAAAAGGTATCATTTGGTAGATCTCTAGGTGAAGGAGAAAATACAATTTCGTACTAACCCTCCCCCATCGGCACTTACAAGGGCGGTGTCCCCAGGTCAAAGGTACTTTCACAGCATTTCCTATGGAAGACCCTTCAAGATAGTTTACTAAACTTAGCTTTATTCGTCAACAGTATACAATAGAAAGCGCTCATTTGCTTGAATGTTTAAATATCCACCTCTTTGTTGATGGCACTGCAGGAAACAGATCGCGCGGCAGAGAAAAATGTTACATATAAGCTGAACTTAATCCTAATTCCAGATAATTGGAAACCCGAAAACAGGCATGATTTTATCAAGGTAAATCTTTACAGATCTTAGCGTTTTCTAAAGTAGATCACCAAATCTACTTGGTTGCCTACATAGGGTTTAGAGCTATAAAAGACATGATACGAAATATATCAGGCACATTAATAGAAAATTATCTGCAGACTGGAAGCACTCTGAGAAAAAAAAGCACAATTTAATGCAATGAAAGTTAAAAGGAAAGACAAGTCTGTAAAATTGTGTATACCGGTGTTTCTTAACCTTTTAGAGGTCCGGCACCCCTTCACAGCATCTAAAGAAGCCTCACACCCCTTTACAGCATCTTAAGATGCCTTGCACCCCTTTACAGCATCTTAAGAAACCTCGCATCCCTTTACAGAAACCTCGCACTCCTTTACAGAAGCATCGACCCCTTTACAGAACCTTCGCACGATTTACTGAAGCATCGCATCCCTTTACAGAAACTCGCAACCCTTTACAGAAACATCGCACCCCTTTATAGAAGCTTGCACCCCGTTAAAAAAAAGCCTTGCACTCCTGTTGTAGGACCATATGTTGTTCACCAACCGTTGCTGTTTGCGAGTGACTGTTATTGTGGTGTTATTATCGCCTTGGATAATAAACACATCGTAGCCTTGATTGATACCTTGGTTTTGGTTAGAGTTAATAATGTTCACTGACTTAAAACGTTGTCAGTATATGTCGGGCTTACAGGTAGCCGACAACAGTGTCAAGACGCGAATATCGTGTGATGAGTTCGAACACTTAAATCAAGGTTAATTTATGTCCAACAGCAAAATAGGGTCCTTGACCAACTTGGTAATATAATATACTTGACCCATTGGCTGGTAAGTTATTTTCTAACAAACATTTTAATTTTGATGAACAAACGACAACGATGACAAATCCAGAGTGGACAAACTCTTACATTGACGGTTGCATATAAATCAAGTATGTAAATCATGAAGATAATATCCACATTCCATATTCATTTGATGGACCTCATAAATAATCTCGTGGCTTAAAGATTCCCTCCTTATTCAATATCTGAGACGCCGGACATATTCACTGGGAAAACATCAGTGCATTTAAATTCAAATATATTTTCCCTCAGAGGATTCGTCCACACTAGCAACGGGCCATCAAGGACCACGCCGAAGCCCTGACTAGATCTTGCTGGGTATTTATAAAGCGGGTATCAATTTAAAATACATATACAAACGAGCCAGACTTGGCTGAAGCTGACACGTCCTCCTGGAAGGTAACAAAATATATATTCGTAGACTCTTCCCGAAATATGGGACTCTTGGACTAGACCAGCGTCTGCCTTCTTAAGCCGGCATTTTGTCTCTCCCTGACGCGTAAGCGCTCTTTGGCTACCAACGAATATATCGCACCAAATTTGTGCGCTTTAGTGCATAATAAATATAAGTTATTATTGCTTACATGGATGCGTAACTAAAGTACATCCAACAAAGTTAGATTGAAGCATCTGGTAATCTGTTAAGTCCAAACATTTAATACTTATGTGAAAACGGATGTAACAACTCCTTTACAGAAGCATAGCACCCCTTTATATCATGTTAAGAAGCCTCGCACCCCTATAAAACATCTTAAGAAGCCTTGCACCTCATTATCTTCTAACTCGTATGCCAGAAAAATGAAAAAAGAGATAAAATTATGTGTTGAGAAAGCGTTATTTACAAAATGTGAATACGGTAACCATGGGAAACAAAGAGTTAGGGATCCAGACCCCCCCCCCCCCCCCCCCCCCCCCCCCCCCCCCCCCCCCCCCCCCCCCACCACCCCAGGACGACCCAGAATCCGCTGGGAGGACAACATTAGACAATCTTTGAAGGACCGAGGACTAGAATGGAACCAGGCCAGGAGGAAGAAAGCCGATAGGATAGTATGGCGCTCTCTCTTCCAAATCACTACACCTCACGGTAGAAGGGGAATGACTAAGTAAGTAAGTAAGACTAAAGTTCGGTACTGAATTCACGTTGTCAGTAATCTATTTTGTGCAAATACATTTGAGTTATGTGTATTTTATTGTGTTTATTATGATTCGCCTTCTAAAATAACTGCCATGTCTCGCGCCACCTGGAGGTAAGTCTCGCACCCCAAGAGGGTGCATGCACCTCAGGTTAAGAAGCACTAGTCTAGATATAGTCATAGGATCAAAGAAGGAAAACATATATGTTATTTTATATTCATAGAGGGGGGGTTAAATGTTTGAGATCCTTACATGTACGTCTAGTATTTTGTAGAAGCACATTTGAGCGCATATATATATTAAGAAAGGAGTAAGACAAGGCTGTACCCTTTCCCCTTACCTGTTTAACATTTATGCCGAGAATATCACGAGAAACGTAAGAGATGACCAAGAACACACATAGTCTGACCCATTTAACGTCGGCGGGTACCAGATCCTGGAAATCAGATATGCTGACGACACAGTCCTCCTATCGACCAATCCAGAAGGACTTGAACATTATATATATATATATTGGCCAGCAGGTTGGCCTGAACATCAATCTGAAGAAGACGGAGGTCATGACACTAAATGTGGGCAATCCTGAGCCAATAACAGTAAGGAACCAGAAGTTAGAACAGACAGACACATTTACTTACCTAGGAAGCATAGTAACACCTGACGGCGGAACAAGCAAGGACATTAACAACAGAATGAATAAAGCGAGAACAGCCTTTGCTATTCTCAACAACATTTGGAAGTCTTCCCAGTACAGCACAAACACCAAATTAAGACTGTATGAGAGCTGCGTACTTTCTGTGCTTCTCTATGGTGCGGAATGTTGGAGAGTAACAGAGAAGGAAATGTCGAAACTGTCCTCCTTCCACACAATCTGCCTAAGGAAAATTCTCCGAATCTTTTGGCCAAACACCATCAGCAACCAAGAACTACTTATTCGGAGTAACCAGGAGGACATGCACACCATCATAGCTGGCAGACGCTGGAGTTGGGTTGGCCATGTCCTCAGAAGGGACCCTGATACCATCGCAAGAACAGCTATGCTATGGACCCCCGAGGGAAGCGAAAGAGAGGCCGACCAAAAACAACTTGGCGGAGAACTGTGGAAGCTGAGATGCAAAGAATGAACCACAGTTGGGGCACTGTATGAAGGATGGCCGCCGACCGAGCAAAGTGGAATCAATTTGTTGCTGCCCTACAAGACGCCACCAGGCGTGATGGCCGCTGACTGCTTTGACGGTTGGCGGTTATGGATCAAAGAAGAAGAAGAATATATATATATATATATATATATATATATATATATATATATATATATATGTACAGTACTTTGCAAAAAAAATGGCAGTCATATTTTCGCAACGCAGCACACTCATAGAAGCAAATAATAATAAAAACTGTATGTCCAGAGGAAGATTGGTATCTCCCCTATCTATTAACAGTGGTTTCAGTACAATATAATGTTGCCTTCTCCAGCAAGGCAAGCCTGGATGCGGCGAGGCATACTTCCCACAAATGTTTGTAGGTAATTGAGAGTCAGACTGTCCCAGTATTTTTCAGCTACCTTCTTCAATTGTTCAACGTCTCTGAGTCCACTCTTTTTTTAAATGATTCTTGAGTAGTGCCCAAACGTTTTCAATTGGGTTTTGATCGGGACTGTTGCTGGGCCACTTCAGCACTATCACATTCTTCTCTTGCAGCCATGCTTTGGGGGTATGAGCTGTATGATTTGGGTCATTGTCATGTTGAAATGTGCACCCATCGGGGTACATGACCTGCATAAATGGCAGAAGGTGTCCCTCTAGTATGTAGATGTACCTTTCTTTCGTGAGAATTCCTGTGAAAACACACAGTGGGGTGGCACCTCTTGCTGACACCCCTCCCCAAAGATGGAATTTCTAGGTATGTTTCGGTCGCTGGTACACAGGCGTTACAGAGCCTTTCGACCAAATATTTATTTGAGCAGGATAAGACCAAACAGAACATTCATCTGAAAAAATCACATTGTCCCATGACAAATTTTGGTGTTCGTGGCACCAGTTCAAGCGCATCTGTTTGTGAGTCTCTGTGAGCAATGGTGACGAAATTACCCGCTTTTTTTGTGTAATTCATCCTGTGTAGCTCCCGGTTTGTAGTGAAATTGACAGAGATACAACGGTAAAATCCCTCCAAAGATAACATTTAAGGATAAAAACATAATGCGTAGGCTGCGAATAGTACATGATCGCCTAGACCGCGGGTCATCATCCTCCATAATAATTGACTTGCTAAACAGGAGGGGAACGGCGGATCAAAAAGGAAAAAAATATGACTGGAAAGATTGCGTGAGACTAGAAAGGCTAAGGAGACGCAATTGGGGGGGAAACGGAGAAAAGTCACGTTTCCCAAGTTGACATAAAAAGTAAGCAACTCGACAGAAGGGACCTTAGATATAATACGCCACAGTCATTTATTGGACGCTTTTGCAATACCAAGCCCTTGATTTGAATTCAGCGGCTAAAACGCAGATGTTTGGAATATTACAAAATTTAAAAAGTACTTTTTTCTTAATATTAATGTTAGGAATATAAAAATTAGCTGGCCGGATGGCCTATTCTGAGCAGTGAACTAATATGTTCTTACTTTTACAGACGGATAGATAATATTGAAGATAATGACAAAAGACAGTGTTGTTCACATCATCGACAGACTGTATTGAATCTAAAAGTGTCGCTAATTGCACAAAAAAAAACACGACCTCGAAACGCAGGTGTTCAAATCTACGTAGTATGGAAGAGAAGGGATATTTGTGGTGGCTGTGTCTAAAAATAACTTTTAACGACAAAATTTTGGAGGGGAGAGAAAGGTTGGTTCAAAAATCGAGTACATTTTGTAGAAACACAAGTAGAGACGGACAGACTAACAGATAACCATCCATACTTGACTGAAGCATGACTGAAATGACTTTATGGTAGGAAATTTGAATTTAAAATAAACCTAGGCAGTGATTGGCCACAGACAATCATATCATTAGCGCTCAGACGCGAAAGTGGGGCCATTCTTCAATAGTTGTTCAGTGATAGACACAGATTTTAAAGTGTGGTGATTTCCATATGAAAGAAAGTGTAAGAAATTTAGGGACGCCATACTATAGCCAGCAGCTCAGCTGAGTTTTGCTAGCAGTTCTGTGTTATTTATTCATAATCTGAGCTGCGAGTTTCTGTTGTCAACCAAGCCGTGACTATTCAGTTGGTGACTTTACTCGAGTGTATCTGTGCAGTACTTGTGACAGAGACCACCATTATTGCCCGCCAGCACAGAGAGGTGGGACCACCAGATTTCAGCACCAGAGCTACAACTAAAAGATGAGTGAGCCTCTGGTCTGCTGGACATTCACCAACCCCGTTTAGTTACTAATACCCTCATAAAAATTCCCACCATTTTCTGGACACTGTGTAGTCAATATAGACAGGTGTGATGAGGCCACCCCAACAGCACAAACATTACTATCCTCCCAAGTAGATGTCTACAAGAACATTTTAATAAAACTACTAGTATAGTACATATATATATGTACACTATTGCATTTATGATATAATATTCCATGCATTTCTTTCATAATCTCTAAATCCTTTTAAGTTCTGGTCAACCAAAAAAAATTGATCCAGAACAAAATAAATGTAATATAATTTTATCAAAAATTTTACACACGTGAGTTAGTTCAGTGTATTTTAACATTTATTAATATTATTAGTCTTGTTAAATATCTGTGGGTATATCTATAACCTATTACACCACACTACATATCATAACCCTAGACACTTTACGTAGCCACATTCATTAAAAAAAAATTAAGTGTGAGGTCGTAGTGGTAGCAAGAAAGGCCTTCTGACAATTCTCAACTACATTTTATCTCAGGAGCCTTCACAGCTGGCCTCATACAATTACATTTAGTAATATCAACATCATACAATACCATCAACACCACTACATATATTGGGGTCTTGTCCAGGGGATAATTAGCCCAACAGTAATATTAGGATCTCCTGGTGGGAGAAATAAAAGTAGGGAAATAAATTGTAAAATTCCCTTTAACATTAAAAGTGTCCCTGCAGATAAAAGTTGGTGAATCTTCACAGCCAGTAATAATTAATTAGTTAACTGGTTAGTTAGAATTAGTTAGACTATAGTCATAAGAAGTACTTAGTGTATTTACTGGTTAGAGATTTAGCTTGTATATTATTATATTGTCTCAAAAGTATGGCGGAGCTGGCAAAATTTAGATCAGCTGCTGTGCTCACCGCGAAGGAGATGGGAATGGATGGTCAAATTTTAATTCAATACGTAACGGCTGAATGTGATAAATATATTGAACGGGAAGAAAGGAGATTAGAAAAAAGAGGCTGAAAGAAAATTGGAGTCTGACAGGTTGGTTGAAGAGAAGAAGTTAGAGGCTGAGACTAAGAGGCTGCAGATTGAGGCAGAAGAAAAACGACAGCAAAGGGAGGCAGAAGATAGAAGGTTGCAGAGGGAGCACGAATTACGACTAAGGGAGCTGGAATTACAAGGCCAGGCTCCTGAAAATGGTGCCAGCCCTTTTGCCTCAGATGCTACGCCCAGTCTGGGAGCCTCAAACTCAGCTATGGGGTTTCATTTAGACCATTTTGTTGAAAAAGACGATGACATAGAGGGGTACCTAGGACGTTTTGAGTTATTAGCTACTACATATGGGTTAGAGAGAGAGAGGTGGAGCTTAAAGCTATCACAGGGATTGAGAGGTACTTCTTATGAAGTATTTGCCAAAATGAACAGGGAAGACCAAGACAATTATGACATGTTAAAGCAGGCTTTGTTATTAAGGTACGAGAAGAATGGTGAATTTTATCGTAAGAAATTTAGAAATGCCAAACTGTTGTCTGGGGAGACCTACCACCAATTCTCTGCCAGACTAGAAACCTATTTGGAGAAATGGACGGCTCTGGGGAAGACCCAAGATCTTAAGGAAATGATCATGATTGAGCAATTGAGAGAGTCCATGGCTCCAGACATGAGAAAATTTCTCATGGAACAAGGTGCAGAGAAGTTGGGGGAAATTTTAAATGTTGCTGAGAGGTATCAGGCAGCTCAGGCAGAGGTAAGTGGTGCTAAAAAGAAGCACATAGACAATTTTAAAGCTCCACAGCAATTTAATAAATTTGATAATAGAGAGCAGGGAAATAAAGGTAGGACAAACTTTGAGCGGCCAAGAAATGACTATCGCGACAGAAACTCACAGTTCAATGACCAAAAGTTCAATGAAAGAAAACCGTTGAACCAAGGGAAAAGATGGTGTAAATGGTGCAAGAGGGATAACCATAACACCGAATTTTGTAGAAGGAAACCTTCAAACATTGCTGCAATGAAGTCGGGGACGCAAAGATTAAAGGTTAATCCTAAGGAGCAACAGGAACCTTATCAACCCCCATTTTGTGAGGATGTTATTTGTAATGGGGTCACCATAAGGTGCCTTTATGATACAGGTCTGGATTATGATTCAGTTGTGAAGTCTAGCCTAGTGGACCCAAGTCAGTATACCACAGAAACAGTGGAAATACAAGGGGCGACTAAGGACATACCACTCATGACACTTCCCATCGCAAGGATAACGGTGAAAACTCGCTATGTGGAAGGAGAAATCAGAGCAGCAGTGATAGATGAACCAATCTACCCTCTGATATTGGGGTGTAGATACGTCTTCTTGGGGAGTCCCGAGAAACCTGTGATCATGGCGACAGTGCAGACCAGGTCACAGAAGAAGGAGGAAGAAGGTGAACCTATAAATGCTCATCCAGAGGAGATGAGGAAGGCGCAGGCTGAGGATAGGACACTCAAGCCCTGTTTTAAAAAATTGCCCAAATGCCACACACCTCCGAGCAAGGGGAAATATTTCATGAAGAACAAACTATTATACAGGAAGACAGGAACTAGATCCACTGGTCACGGACAGTTAGTTCTTCCCAAGATATATAGGGCAAACTTAATAAGGAGCTTACATGTTGGAAAAGATGGTGACCATGAGAAAGTCGGTACCATCTGCCAAAAGATTGCTCGAAGATACTATTGGCCCGACGTAAATGTCGATGTTGAAAACTTTGTAGAAGCATGTGGCGTATTTCATGAGGGAACACCCACAAAGGGAAAATATGTGCAGGACCTAGAAACGCCACGGGGCAACTTTAGGCCTGAAAGGAAAACTAATTATACTCGGGTAGACAAAGTGGAATGGGAGCCCCCTTTTCACACCCAGTCTTCACTTGAATGGATTAACATGGCCACTATGCGAAGAGTACAAAGAAGAAATTTTACCCAGGATAGGATGACAATCCCTCGGTCAGACTTATATAAACTGGAAGAACAGACAAGAGAGCGAAGATCTCTCATAAGCAATCTAAAGTGGGGAGACAAACCCCAGAAAAAAATTGGTAGTGGTCGATTTGTGAGTGATGATTCTAGGAAGAAAAGTCCTCATTATAGAGCTTCTAATGGACGGGATCCGATGGGTTCCATGAAAAATAAGTATGATAAATTAAAGATCCAGATGTAACTCTATTAAGGACCTGGACAGATGAGAAGGCGGAAGAGACTGTTACCTCATCGTATCAATATGTGAACGAACTGACCACTCGTTTGAAAGCTGGATGGAAACTGGCAAATGATAATTTGAAGCAAGCCAGGAAGAAACATGCAGCATATTTTAATAGGAAGGCAAAGGACAGGGAACTGGCAGTCGGAGAGAAGGTGCTGCTTCTACTACCCGGAAGCCAGAATAAATTACAAATTGGTTGGCAAGGTCCATATACGGTTCTAGAGAAGGTGTCTAGAACAAACTATAAAATTGACAAAAAGGGGAAGGAAAAAGTTTATCATGTAAACCTGTTAAAGAAGTATCTGGACAGACCACTCCAGGAAAGCACCCCCTTATTGACCTTGGCTATTGCAACCCAGATGCAAAAAGAACCACTCACCTCACATGAATACCCATTACATCCTTGTGAAACAGCAGCACAGGTAAAAGTCAGTAAGCACCTGACTAAAAACCAGAGGGAGAGAGTTCAGCAAGTTCTGGAGGAACATACAGATGTATTAACAGATAAACCAGGCCATACAAATTTGCTACAGTATGACATGAAACTGGTAGACTCAAACCCAATCTGTATGAGAGCCTATTCTATTCCGTTCGCGAAGGAGAAGGCATTGAAGGAAGAAATAGAGTATTTGTTGAAGGAGGGGATTATTTCGCACAGTGAATCATCTTTTAGTTCTAGTGTCGTTTTGTTGAGAAAAACCGTCTGGGGAACACAGACTGTGCATAGATTACAGGAAACTGAATGCTGTCACAGAAGGACAAGTGGATCCATTACCAGACACAAAACAGTTATTTGCCAGACTGAACAAGGCAAAATACTTTTCAAAAGTGGATCTTAGTAAAGGCTATTACCAGATCCCAGTGAAGCCTGAAGTGAGACCTTATTTGGCTTTTAGCACTTCGGATGGACATTATGAATTCAATATGCTACCATTCGGACTGAAAAATGCTCCGAGTGTGTTTTCAAGGATGATGCGAAAATTGTTGGATCCCCTGAATAACCCATGTATCACGAATTTCATGGATGATATTCTCGTCGCCACCGAGACATTTGAAGAACACATTGAAGCTCTGGAGATGTTGTTTGATAGACTTCGGGAGGCGAATTTAACTGCTAGGCCAACAAAATGTTGTATTGGATGCAAAGAGTTGGAATTCTTGGGACACACTGTATATCAGGGTAATATGACCCCTGATCCTAAGAACTTGGAAAAACTGCAGAGAGCACCTAGGCCGCAAACAAAAAAAAGGACGTGCGATCATTTGTGTCGTTATGCGGATTTTATCAGAAATACATCAAAAATTTTAACGCTATTTGTGCTCCTCTGACTGATCTGACTCGCAAGGGACTTCCAGATAAAATTATTTGGACTGCACAATGTGAACTAGCGTTCCAAGAGTTAAAGGAAAAACTCACTAGCAAGCCTATTCTCAAACTGCCTGATTTGACACAGGACTTTGTCTTAAGAACCGATGCAAGTAATGTAGGACTAGGAGGGGCTTTGTTGCAAAGATCATCTTCACCTGATGGGGAACTGAAACCAGTCGCTTATGCAAGCCGCAAATTGAATAAGGCGGAACAAGGATACTCCACAAGCGAAAAGGAATGTTTAGCATTAATCTGGGCAATAAAGAAGTTTCAAATCTATCTGTATGGTAGGACATTTGTGGTGGAGACGGACCATCAGCCTCTCGTGTTCTTGTCTCAGGCTAAGCATGGAAACGCAAGATTGCTGAGGTGGTCTTTATTGCTTCAACCTTATCAGTTCAGTATCCAATATATCCCAGGCAAATTGAATGTCGGTGCAGATTTCCTCAGTCGGCACCCCTGTGATCAAAATTAGAGTAGTGGCAGACGTGAGGAGTAATTTTACCTATGTGTATCGCTGGTTTTGGAACTTGCCATAGGCATGTTTTCAAGTGGGGAGATGTGTAGTGAAATTGACAGAGATACAACGGTAAAATCCCTCCAAAGATAACATTTAAGGATAAAAACATAATGCGTAGGCTGCGAATAGTACATGATCGCCTAGACCGCGGGTCATCATCCTCCATAATAATTGACTTGCTAAACAGGAGGGGAACGGCGGATCAAAAAGGAAAAAAAATATGACTGGAAAGATTGCGTGAGACTAGAAAGGCTAAGGAGACGCAATTGGGGGGGGAAACGGAGAAAAGTCACGTTTCCCAAGTTGACATAAAAAGTAAGCAACTCGACAGAAGGGACCTTAGATATAATACGCCACAGTCATTTATTGGACGCTTTTGCAATACCAAGCCCTTGATTTGAATTCAGCGGCTAAAACGCAGATGTTTGGAATATTACAAAATTTAAAAAGTACTTTTTTTTTAATATTAATGTTAGGAATATAAAAATTAGCTGGCCGGATGGCCTATTCTGAGCAGTGAACTAATATGTTCTTACTTTTACAGACGGATAGATAATATTGAAGATAATGACAAAAGACAGTGTTGTTCACATCATCGACAGACTGTATTGAATCTAAAAGTGTCGCTAATTGCACAAAAAAACACGACCTCGAAACGCAGGTGTTCAAATCTACGTAGTATGGAAGAGAAGGGATATTTGTGGTGGCTGTGTCTAAAAATAACTTTTAACGACAAAATTTTGGAGGGGAGAGAAAGGTTGGTTCAAAAATCGAGTACATTTTGTAGAAACACAAGTAGAGACGGACAGACTAACAGATAACCATCCATACTTGACTGAAGCATGACTGAAATGACTTTATGGTAGGAAATTTGAATTTAAAATAAACCTAGGCAGTGATTGGCCACAGACAATCATATCATTAGCGCTCAGACGCGAAAGTGGGGCCATTCTTCAATAGTTGTTCAGTGATAGACACAGATTTTAAAGTGTGGTGATTTCCATATGAAAGAAAGTGTAAGAAATTTAGGGACGCCATACTATAGCCAGCAGCTCAGCTGAGTTTTGCTAGCAGTTCTGTGTTATTTATTCATAATCTGAGCTGCGAGTTTCTGTTGTCAACCAAGCCGTGACTATTCAGTTGGTGACTTTACTCGAGTGTATCTGTGCAGTACTTGTGACAGAGACCACCATTATTGCCCGCCAGCACAGAGAGGTGGGACCACCAGATTTCAGCACCAGAGCTACAACTAAAAGATGAGTGAGCCTCTGGTCTGCTGGACATTCACCAACCCCGTTTAGTTACTAATACCCTCATAAAAATTCCCACCATTTTCTGGACACTGTGTAGTCAATATAGACAGGTGTGATGAGGCCACCCCAACAGCACAAACATTACTATCCTCCCAAGTAGATGTCTACTAGAACATTTTAATAAAACTACTAGTATAGTACATATATATATATATGTACACTATTGCATTTATGATATAATATTCCATGCATTTCTTTCATAATCTCTAAATCCTTTTAAGTTCTGGTCAACCAAAAAAAATTGATCCAGAACAAAATAAATGTAATATAATTTTATCAAAAATTTTACACACGTGAGTTAGTTCAGTGTATTTTAACATTTATTAATATTATTAGTCTTGTTAAATATCTGTGGGTATATCTATAACCTATTACACCACACTACATATCATAACCCTAGACACTTTACGTAGCCACATTCATTAAAAAAAATTAAGTGTGAGGTCGTAGTGGTAGCAAGAAAGGCCTTCTGACAATTCTCAACTACATTTTATCTCAGGAGCCTTCACAGCTGGCCTCATACAATTACATTTAGTAATATCAACATCATACAATACCATCAACACCACTACACGGTTGACAATAGCATTAGATACCTCTGGGCTTCCCAACTCGATCATGCGCTTCCGTATGTTTTCTACACTCTTCATTGGCCCAGCCCGAACGATTTGGGCGAGACACCGATGGTCCTTTGTGACCAAAATTCTTGGCCTCCCACTACCTTCTTTTCGCTCGATTCCATTACCTGCTTTTAATTTACTCACAACTCTGTAGACAGTCCGCTCAGGAATTTTCAAGGTTTTAGAAATGTTGGAACATGTTTGATTTCCTTCATTCCAAAGCTGTGAAATTAACATACACTTTGACTTTGTATCCATTTTCTGCCACTAGCATTAGAAATTGTCGTCTGCTCCATTATCAAGGGACGTTACTCTACGCTAATTTTTTTTTTACTTTTGTTAGTGTTTGCTCACTTCAGTGGAGTGCAAATTTGGGGCAGAACATGCATATTTAATTAGATTTCAGCTTATTTAGCTGAGCAATATGACTGCCATTTTTTTTTTGCAAAGTACTGTATATATATATATATATATATATATATATATATATATATATATATATATATATATATATATATATATATATATATAAACACATACACATTTATATATGTGCGAAAGTATATGTAGATAAAAAAGGTAAAGGATCCCGTTAAATGCTCATTCAGGCATATTGGGAATATGGTGTTAGGTTAGGGTTCCCATTCGTCCCGTTTTTCCCGGGACAGTCCCGTTTTTTTAAAAAATGTCCCGGTGTCCCGAATTTATTCCAAATGTCCCGCTTTTTAAGGGTCCTTCTTGGAAAAAAAATCTTTGGGTAACGGATTTTATTCCGTGTTTTAGTAGTGTTACTTTATCAATTTCTGGTTACAGTGGACCCTCGGTTTGAATCTCGAACAAAAATTCGAAAGTCGACCAAAACAGTGTTTAGTGAGCATCTACCAAATGATTTAATGCATATTAGCATTATTATACAGTATTTTTTTTATCGTTTTTCATTCGCTTAATGCCGAAACGTAAGTGCAGTATAAATGATAACAATACAAGAGAATTTCCCTTCATTAAAGGTGTAGATGAAAATGTGGAATGTACTTTATGCAGCTCTAAATTTTGCATTTCACATGGTGGTCGGTCAGACGTAGTCAACCACGTGGAAACGAAAAAACATAAAGGTGCTGTTGAAAGTAAGGCTTCCAACAGCAGTATAAGTAATTTCTTAAATGCGAACACCCAGAGTGAAAAGGAAATGGAAAAACAGTTATCATTGGCAGCACAGGAAGCAACATTCGCTTATCACACGGCGGTGCATAACTACAGGAAGGCAGAAACGTTTCTTACCACTTCTGCGAGAAATCAGTTGCAAGAATTAGAAAAAGAAGGACACATAACAGTTGAAAAGTTTCAAAGCTATGCAGTAGATTTCTATGACACCTGCATTGAATATATTCAGGAGTGGTGTACAACATTTCTTACGCCTCTTCAGTCTATGGATTGGATCAATTTGAAGGGAAAGGAGTCTGTGACTTGGAAGAACATCCAAGAAAGCTACATATTCATGAAGACAGTGTCATAAAATTTTGCTGGGAATGAAGAGGACTTATTTGATGAGTTTGCATGAGTGAAAAATTATTGTGAAAGCAAATTTGATGTGTGGAGTGAACTGAAGGATCAAAGTGTCAGTGAAAAATGGTGTGAGATGTTCGCTCGTTTTACAAACCAGGATATAAATGCTGAGAACCTGAAAAGCCTAGTTAGTTTTTGTTTGGCACTGCCAGTATCCAATGCAGCTGTTGAACGCGTTTTTTCATTAATAAATGCGCTTTGGACAGACGAAAAAAACAGACTTAAAATTGAGACAGTGAAAGCTTTAACCATTATAAAGACCCATTTTAAGGATTTCTCTTGTGCTGAGTTCTATGTCCAAATATTAGAAGAAAAAAAAACTTCTTAAACGTGCCCATAAATCTGATAAATATTCTAATGAATCCGAAATATAAACTTGACTATTGTGTATTTTTTAAAGGTGCGATTTTTCTAATTAAGTATGTTTGTAATTTAGAATTCTTTTTTAAAGTGGAAGTTCTGTTAGTTAATGTGTGTATTTTATACCAGTATCTTATTTTAAGTGCAACATATAATATATAATAGATTTATTTGTGCTTTACCGTAATTTTTAACATGTCCCTTTTTTTTCGAAATGTCCCGGGTTTTTTAGGTAAAAATTTGGAAATGTCCCGGTTTTTAAACAAAACATTATGGTAACCCTACGTTAGGTGAATATTTTCTTGACCATCGGCACACTAGGTCATTTTCTAGCAAATTTTAGGTAATTAAAACCCTAGCCCTAATAACTACAAAGAAAGAAAATCTAAATTTTATTGTTAAATAAAATGGTCTTTAGATTAATAACATTGACAGAAAGAAAACGTCGTGCTAAAACAACAGCTTTGAAAAACAAGGAAATACAGAGAACAGTGAGAAATAACATCAAAGACTCTGGACAACAAAAACATACAAACGAGCATTCATTGTGAGATCAGCTAAGACCAGCTATTTCTCCCAAAATCCACGTTTCATTAGAAAAAGAATGATTTGAAATGTCTGGATATTTAAACTTTAATCTTAAGTTAGCTGCGTTTTCTTTGATGTGCTATCCGCAGAATAATCATCTCTAGAACAAAGTTAAGTCCTGTTTAATGTTGATTCAAATAAAGAAAGTGAGAGTGATTTGGCAACAAGGATATGAAACAAGACAAAGAAGTGTGAACATCAATGAGCAGAGAGATTGTGTTAGAATATAGAAAATGAAAATAGAGTGAAGGAGTCGGGCGTAAAAGTGAGATAGGAGGTATTGTTGCTGTTGATCAGTATCGACGTCATTGCATGTGGAAAAACCCAGAGGTGTCTCATCAAATGTCGAAAGGTATGTATGCTAATTGCTCTTGTTGCGCGCTGGTTGTATACACGCCGAAACATCCTCTCATACGTCGATCCCTGCTGGTCTTACGTTTGATGCCAAATTACAGTAATCTTAGCCTTGATGATTCATCCATTGCAGTGTCATTCTCTGATAGGTGATCAATAATTGCTCACAGTATCTCTCCCTTGTCCATATCCAATGCACCTTCTATGGGTTCTCTTGAAGCAAGTCTGTCAGCTCTGTCATTGCAGCGTACCCCAGCATGACCAGGACAGTAGATCCACACCAGTTCCTGAAGATTCGAGGCTTCTATGGAGGTTATCCATTCATGCCGGAGCCATCCACTTTGGACCTTCTGAAGCATGGATTGTGAGTCTGATACAATAATTACCTTTTTAATGACGTTTCATGGGAGACGCGCTGGTGTAATGGTTACCACATTGCGCTGGCGATCAGGTGTTCAAGGTTCAAGCCCGGGCGTGGGCATTTGAAGAGATGTCATCTACCGGGATTTCGACTGAATAACCTGAACGGCTCCTGAGATAAACCCTCTGTGGATGGGAACGAGCGAAGCTCCTGACCGGGTTTGAAGGAAAGTCCACAGGCTCCTCAGCCTCGCAATGATATGTCATTGGGCCGAAGGGCTGAAAGCCCAAGTGCCGCTGGTTAAAAAAAAAAGACGTTTCAGACATCCACCTTAAGGCTGCAGTAGCTGCCTTTACCTCCATTCTCATGCTGGAGGTTGTTATCATGTAAGCCTCACCATTTTCGACGACGACTATACCCTTTACTTTAGCAGAGAAGCCGCACCCTGATTTTTCACCACGGATTACAGACCCATCAGTGAACACAATTGCATCATTATTCCCATCATGATCATTTATCAGCTGATCGATTTCCAGCTCTGTCCTCTCAGTGGCTCAAGTTCTGCCCTCTCTACCAAGGCTGATGTTGACTTACTGGTAGTTCGTCCAGTTCTCACCTGATATACTCATGAAATAGGCTCATTCTCATCTCATCTCAACCCGTAACCCGTCATGGGTCGTAGGGGTGCCATGACGGAAGCATCAGCAGACAGGGTCCTCCACTGCTCTCTATTTTCAGCAATGCGTACAAGTGTGGAAAAACCGTGCCCTGCCCATTCTTTGATGACATAGGCTAGTGCGCACCAAACTGTTTGTAATTTATAAATGAATATCCACGAATTGTGTCATACCGATTACCACCTACAAGTTTTTTTTTTTTTTTTTTGTCCGCCAAACCACTGCCTTGACAATGTTTACCATACTTCTTTTTCTTCTTCGATCACTCTCAGACGTCAATTTGAATATGTTCAAAGAAAGCAGTGATCAGGTTTACCATACAATCGCACAACTTTCATAATGCTTACCATAAGCGCTACTGTATGCACTATGTTCGCCGTACAATAGTACAATGTTTACCTCACACGTATACTAATGTCGCAATGTTTACCTCACACGTATACTAATGTCGCAATGTTTACCTCACACGTATACTAATGTCGCATTGTTTACCTCACACGTATACTAATGTCGCAATGTTTACCTCACACGTATACTAATGTCGCAATGTTTACCATACACACGTACTACCTTAAGAAATGGTTACCATACAATCGTACAAACTTCACAATGTTTACCACACAAACGTAAATCGTACAAAGTGTTTACTATACATTCGTTCTACCTTCACAACGTTTACCGTACCATGTACATCCTTAACAAAGTACCATAACCCGTGTACTTTCTTCACAATGTTTACCACACAATTATAATCTTTCATAATGTTTACCATATACTATTTGCACAAACTTTACCACACACACAGCCTTCCTTCCCAATGGTTTCTACATTTTTGTACTTCCTTCACAATGTTTACCACACAATCATAATCCTTCACAATGTTTACCACACAATCATAATCCTTCGCAATGTTTACCACACAATTATAATCTTTCATAATGTCACCATATCCGTATACTATCTGCACAATGTTTACCACACACGCGTACTACCTTCACAATGTTTACTATATTTTTGTACTTTCTTCACATTGTTTACCATAAATGAGCCGATCATTTCTCCTTTGATTTAATTAACTCTTTAACATGACTGTACATTTTTGTTACCTAAATCACTTCTGCCGCAGGAAACCTGCTACAGGTTATAAAGAGTTAAAAGGAAAGAAGCAAGTGGGTGAAGATCATCTTGCGCTATCTGAAAACCTAACATTGAATCAACAGCAACATTTTCTGATATAACTGAAGGACGCATACTTCTGTTTGGAAGCAGTATGCATCATAGAAACGAGGCTAAACGATAATTAAAGAAGAAAAAAACGCCAGTTTTGGGGGAGGGGACTTAGATGATACAAGCGAGAAAAACAGAAATAAATACGATAAGAGGAAGGTGAGGTTACATATGGATTTGCGAGTGTGATATTACTTACTTACTTACTTTTACTTACTTACTTAGTCGTTCCTCTTCTACCGTGAGGTGTAGAGCTTTGGAAGAGAGAGCGACATACTATCCTATCGGCTGTCTTCCGCCCGGCCTGGTTCCAATCTAGTCCTTGGTTCTTCAAAGATTGCCTAATGTTGACCTCTCAGCGGACTCATGGAGGTCTCGATCCCTGGCTCTTAGCCTCCCATACCTGCCGTGGCAACCGATCTTCTCTCATTCTGTAGACATGGCTAAACCATCTCAGCTGGGACTGTTCTACTCGGGTCTGCAAGAGTAGGAGTTTGAGGCCTTGCCGCATCGTCTGGTTGCGGACCATGCCTCTTCTTGTTACTTAAACCACCTTTCTCAGATACCTCATTTCTAAGGTTTGGATCTAACATTTGCGGGTTGTAGTCATTGCCCATGACTCACATCCATACGTCAAGACTTGGATATAGGTGGAGCGGTATACAGCCATCTTTGTCTTCTTCCTAATTTCTCTTTTGCTGAGTAATCCTCGATTTATCACCTGAAAAAGACTCACAGCTGCTGCTCTTCAGGTAGCCAAATCTTCTTTTAGAGAGATATTAATGGGGGGGGGGGGGGGGGGGGGGGGGGGGGGGGGGGGGGGGGGAAACACGATAAGGACAAACATTAGAGAGAGAGAGAGAGAGAGAGAGAGAGAGAGAGAGAGAGAGAGAGAGAGAGAGAGAGAGAGAGAGAGAGAGAGAGAGAGAGAGAGAGAGAGAGAGAAGGGATAAATGTAAATGTGAACGATTTCGGAACGCGTGTAATGAAGAAATAGCGAAATGTCGAAATAAATGATCATGACATGTTTGAATCTGACATGCTCTTTGACCGGAAACAGGTGCTAGCCGGCCCAAGCTAGATGGACAAGATGATTAAACAAAAAACAACAAAAACAAAAAACGAAGTTCTCCGATGGAATAAAAACCTGCTCAATGATTGTTTATATGCTAAACAGCAAGAAATACGTGACAGATGACTCAAAAAGTGTGATGCTTGCAAAAAAAAAAAAAAAAAATACAGAACAAAAAAAAAAAACAAAGTGAGAGTGGCAATTTTCGCAGTGTTACAGTACAAACATTAAAAAGTAATTAACCAAGGTTTTAAATCAAATAGCTATTTCCCATTATAGCTAATTTGTATTGTATTACAGAAACGTAGCTATTCTCTGCTAAAATAGGTCATTGTTGGGAGTGACAAGGCGACAATGAAATATCATTTCAGATAATTATGTTACCACGTGTAAGTAACCCACTGTAACCGCATATTTTAGCAGTAACCTCTTCTGTATTGGTTCCAACTTGACTGTAAACCACCAAATGATACAAACTAGATTTGCTGGTTTATCACTGAAATGTTATTAAACGTTAAAGTTATTAAAGCCTTTGAAACCACCGCTGATAACGGCGCTAAGTCTAAATGTTATAGTCTGTTTACACCCACTGTTACGAGTGTAGTGGTTCGGTCTATATCATCGCCACACAGGCTAATTCAATATATGTGTGCTGCTGTCCTGTCACTGTGTCTGGAATGTTGACCTGGGTGTGTGTTGATATGTTCGCACACCACGGTACGTACATAAGAGTACATGCAGGAGTCAAAAAGGGTTGCAAACGACTGGAACAGTTCGATACACACATTCGACAGCAAAACACGAATCATATAATTTCCACATTGCATTAAATATATATAATACGGCCTGTCCACATCCTGGCCTATAGTAATCTTCATATGGCTTGAACAGTACTCCAATACTCAATAAAGCCTGCTCACACGGCAGCTATAATAATCTTCATATGGCCTACACAAATCTTCATTACACAATAAAGCCTGCTCACCCGGCAGCTATAATAATCTTCAAATGGCCTAAACAGTACTCCAATACTCAATAAAGCCTGCATCACACGGCAGCTATAATAATGTTCATATGGCCTAAACAGTACTCCATTACTCAATAAAGCCTGCTCACACGGCAGCTATAATAATGTTCATATGGCCTACACAAATCTTCATTACACAATAAAGCCTGCTCACCCGGCAGCTATAATAATCTTCAAATGGCCTAAACAGTACTCCAATACTCAATAAAGCCTGCTTACACGGCAGCTATAATAATCTTCATATGGCCTACACAAATCTTCATTACACAATAAAGCCTGCTCACCCGGCAGCTATAATAATCTTCATATGGCCTACACAAATCTTCTTTACACAATAAAGCCTGCTCACCCGGCAGCTATAATAATCTTCATATGGCCTACACAAATCTTCACTGCAGTTTATCACATAGGCTATACACACAGCGAAATATATAAGTCGACATTTTCTCAAGTCCTACGTAGGTATACATAATCCAAAAACCACTGGGACTCGACCTACACGGTCCATGCCAAAAACACAACTCCCAAATCACACACTAGTCCCGCCAAAAAAAACCGTCACGAGACTCGGCTGTCTTGAACACCGCTCTCGATAACACATGCAGACTAGCTGCGAGCTATTCACATGACTCAAAACAGTACAGAATAAATACATTAAACAGCGTTCACACGCTTATCTGTACTCTGTCACCCGAAAAATAGGAAAAGATAATTCTATCCTAAAGTCAAACAAGTATCCGCTTAATCAAGCGTTGCAACTCGAAATTTAATTTGTTCAAAACATTCTAAAGATTACTTCCCCTTCCATAAGTTCCACTTGCAACACCCACCCAAAATAATATTCATTTATTACCCTCTGCGCCCAAGGAGCACAGGCCTTCAACAAACACATCCCAAGTCCTCCTGTCACGTGCCATCATCTCAATTTCTTTCCACGTTCTCATCATCTTCACCTCTGTTTCCAGCTCTATTCTCCATGTGCTTCTTGGTCTACCTCTGCCGTTCTTGCCCTGGGGGTTCCAGAACAAGGGCTGCCTTGTAATGCTATCAACAGGTTTCCTCGGTGTATGTCCTATCCATCGCCATCGTCTTCTTCTCATCTCTTATTCCACTGGCACTTGTCTGGTTCTTGTCATCAGTTCCACGTTGGTAACCTTGTCATACCATTTTAATCATTCTATTCTACGCAAGCACCCATTTATGAAAGTCTGTAGCTTTTTGGTTGTTGTTTTTGTTGTTCTCCATGTCTCAGAGCCATATAATAGTACTGACTTCACATTTGAGTTGAAGATTCTTATTTTCGTGTTGGATCCGATTTCTCTTGATCTCAATGTTTCCCAATGCAATGAAAGCTCCTCTTGCTTTTTGTATTCTTATTTTGATATCAATGTCTGTCCCTCCAACTTTGTCTATATTGCTGCCAAGATATGTGTACGATTCTACATCTTGTAGTGGTGTTTCTTCAAGTTCAACTCTGTTATCATTACCTGCATTTTTTCTCATTAGTTTTGTCTTTTCCCTGTGTATTTTCAGACCCAATTCTATGACTTCTCATTGAGAGTTTTCATTTTGTCCTGCATCTGATTACGGTTAAGGGACGGACAGAAGAGCCATGTCATCAGCAAAATCTAGATCATTTAACTGTTTGGTCAGATTCAACTGGACTCCATTTCTGCTGTGTGTCTTCGAGGTTTTCATAACCCAGTCTATCGCTAGTAAGAAAAGAAATGGAGACAAGAGGCATCCCTGTCGCACTCCCATTCTATTCCCAAACCGTTCAGTCAGTTGTACGTCATGAAGACCTCTGCATGTGATGTCTTCATACGTTTTCTTTATTAAATTAATGATCTTCAGGGGAACTCCATCATGCCTCATCAATTTCCAAAGTGATTATCTGTCCACGCTGTCAAATGCCTTTTCGTAGTCCACAAATCCAATGTAGATTGTTGAATTCCATTCCAGACTTTGTTCAAATATTATTCTCAAAGTGGCTTTGTGGTCTGTACAAGATCTGTTTGGTCGAAAACCTGCTTGTTCATCTATCAGTTTCTTGCCTATGGACTCCTATAATCTCTCGAGGAACATCCTGTTTTATACTTTTCCTGGCACTGATAGTAACATTATTCCTCTATAATTTGTGCTTTCTTGTAAGTTACCCTTCTTAGACAGCCTAACCAGATATCCTTCCTTCCATTCTGCTGGTATCTCTTCCCTTTCCCAGACTTTACCAAGTAATTTATATAACATCTCTGTAGCCATGTCAATATCTGCTTTGATGGCCTCTGCTGGAATGCCATCTGGTCCAGACGCTTTTCCATCTCTTAGAAGCTTTATGGCTTTCTTTATGTTTTCCTTCGCTCGTCTTTTACAGTTAATTTGTAGCTCCTCTTCTGCTGGCTGGATGTCTGGGGGGTTTTGTGGAGCTTGTCTATTGAGAAGGTCCTCAAAATATTCCGTCCACCTCTTCATTTGCTCTTGTATATTGCTAAGCAGTTTTCCATTCTTGTCTTTTATGAGGCAACATGCGTGCATGTATGTCCCTCTTATCTTATTTCTGCTGTTATACAGTTCACTCATATTTCCTTTGGCTGTAGCATCTTCTGCCTCTCTTGCCAACTCCTCAATATTATTTCCTCTTGTCTCTTGATGATTCTTCTTATTTCTTTGTTTGCTTCTGTATTCACTTCTTGAGCCTTGGCTTTGGACCTTCTGGTTTTGCTTCTGTTTAAATCTGCTTTCTTGTTTTTTTTCTGTCTTTTACCTTATTTGATGGTTTCTGTTGTTATCCATGCTTTTTGTTGTCATCCCTTTTCCCCAGTATTTCTTCACATGTCTCATTCCATATAGTTTTGAGATGCTGCGACTGGTCTTCTGTATTCACTACATCTTCTAGCTGTTGGAGCACTTGGTATTTGTTGGATATTGTGATCGTAATTGTGTCTCTTGTTTCTTAATTTCTTAGATGTCCTACATACAATTGTTGTCTATAACTAAGCATTGTTGCATATCTCTTGAATTTTATTTTTACTTTGGCTATCAGAAGATGGTGATCTGATGCCACATTTGCTCCTCAATATACCTTACAATCCTGCAATGATGATCTAATCTTCTTGTTTATGCATATAAGGGGAGGATCTCGTTACACGCCCATTGAAGCATATTGGTAAAATGGCGTTAGGCCCATATTTTCTTGACCATCGGCACACTAATGGTGATGTGGTCAGCATCACGCCGGTCGCCTTAACCTTCCCAGAGTTGCTCTGGTACCCAATTCATGAGGCTGGGTTGACCCCGGAGCCGTTTGCGGTTTAAAAAATCCCACCTCAACTGGGGATCGAACCATGGACCACCGAGCAAGGAAGCCAGAGCACTAACCACTTGCGCCACCGCGGCTCCTTATGCATATATGATCAATCTAATTTTCTGTTCTATGGACTGGTGATATCCATGTTGCCTTGTATATTCTCTTATGTGGAAACAATATGGTTAATAATTATGTTGTGTTCTTTCTGATACCCATCCTGATGAAGTACTAATTCCCCTGATGTCATTTATTTCTTTCCATTCCATTTCGATTTCATTGGATGTTTGTAGTCTTACCATGGCTTATAGTTAATTGTCAATTCACCCTGACAAAATTGAAAGGCGTGTGTGATGTGTGTTTAAAGTAGCTTTAACGGTGTAATGCACTCAGTTTCCGTATTTCCCCCCGAAATGCACAATGAAAAGATTGTAGGTTGGATGTCCTTTTAATACGAGTTCCATTTAATTCTCACGGTGCAATACCCGCCACTTCCGTATTTTCCAGAAAAATTTGTAGGATTGTTTTAATAAACGTTTCATTGAAATAAACTAGAATATCTTCAGACTTCGCACAGGTCATAACAGGTTGAGATACTATCTATTCAACAAATTAAAGATAGGAACTTCTGATGAGTGTGACTGTGGCACCGATAAAATGACTGCCAAACATCTGTATCAAAGGTGCCCAACATATGAGGAACAGAGAAAACGCATATGGCCATCACCAGTATAATTCCTGGAGAAAATCTACGGAGAAATCAACATCCTCAGGTTTACCACTGCTTTCTTTGAACTTATTCAAGCTGACATCTGAGGGTCAACGAAGAAGAAGAAGACACATTCTATAAATATTGTTGTGGTGGGTAGGTTTCCTAAATTATGCCAGGGCAGCGGCCATATGCTCTACTCTTTACGATTTCCAACTGCCGAGGAATTTTAAACGTGCGCAACTTACAATCGGGGCCTCCTATCTCACTACTCACGAGATCAGGGGAGAGTATGAAATTATTAGGAACCACTGGTTTTGAAAAAGATTTCCATCAATTATATTCCTGTACTGGGATCGAACCCGATACTTCTAGAATTAGAGACGGACGCCATAGCCACTCCAACCCCCGGATAATAGCAGGGAAAGACGTCAACAACAGAATTGATAGAGGCACATAGGACATGAGGTTGTGAAGAGACATGATCATCTACGCCAACTGGCATGTTGCTTGAAGAGAAAGAAAAATAAAATATTGTTTATTAATACTGATAACTACAATTACAGTCAGCGTCAAGTGTCACATAATAACAGCCACTTCAGTCATAACTGACTATGGGAAAGCGCCCCTGAGGTGACAGCCCTTAGCTGCTTTTTGTTCTGGTGTTCCTTTCGACGTGCTCTTTTCTCTTCTGCTTCTTGTGAGAACTTCAGTTCGCCCAATCTGAGGTGGCACCGTAGAGAGCATGGGCCACTTGGTGCGATTTGCAGTTTCATCCTCCCAGGTTGTTGGATTTATGTTCAATGACCTCATTTCTCTCTTGCACACATCTTTGAACCCATTGGCGGATACAAGGGGGTGACGACGGGGTTGAAAACCTATATTTCAAATCCAGTATCCTCCCCTTTTTTCCCCCACCCCCACTTAGGACTTATCGTTAAGTCGGACGGCGGACGAATTAAAACATGTCTGGTACTGGACAATGGTAAGTACCCTAAAGGTTACGAACATAATTTGCAAGTAGTGATTTGTGGCGGGACAATGAAAGATAATAAAAGGAACCGCCATACAACAATGAGAAAAAAGACAGCACCAGGCAGGCGACACAAGGGAACTCGAGCCACAAAGACAGAGGACTTTGTCACAAGAGGCAGATAATTTATGTATCGGGTACCGAATCCCAAATCAAAAAATGTTATGCTATAATATAAAATATGTACGCATTATCTAATTTTGTCTCTTTGTTTGTATTTGTACCTTACGTATATGTAATTATGTTATAAATAGTTTTTTTTGCGGTCACCCAACTGGTCTTTTTCCATCTGCCAGTTGTCCGTAGAAGATATCTTTCAGGATGCGACCATCTTCTATGCACCGACCATGTCCAAGCCAGCGTAATCTGCACCGTCTAAACAGTGTTTACATGCTTTAAAGACCAGCACGTGACAACCCCCTCCTTTGACATTTGTCGCTTTGTCCTTCTACGAAATACCAGTGTCACGTATTTGTATCATATCTATAAATTCTGTCACGAGTAAGTTACCTGCCAAAACATGGCGGAAAATGATTATGTTGTGTGTGTTTTTTTTTTCTGCTGCATGTCATAATGACGGCACTAATTCTCCTGTGGTCATTCATCTGGATGCACTGGTTACTAAACTATGGAGCAACGCGTCAGAAGGGCATTATTAACTCTTTGACTCCGGAACAACGCTCAGAGCGTTGGTCAGATTTGACACCCGCGTCAAAACAACTCTCTGAGCGTTGTTTTTAGTCTATCACAAATTAAAATTACGGCACATTCTGGAAAATAATTGCGGAATCAAAGAGTTAAAGATGTGCAAAAAAAAACAAGTAGTGGACTAAAAATTTGAATAATTAATTAGCAGCTGATGTATCACAACATGTTCTATATATATATATATATATACGAATATCTTTTTAAATCTTGCTTTGGTTCTCATTAAAAAAATACAATTCAAAATTTACTATTACTTCGACTTCTAATCATTTTTAAAGAAGTATTGACTTGAGCGACTAAATCGGCAGAGGTACTGTAAATGTAACGAACTCCTTTCATTATTTTCTGCGAAATATAAATATAACATACTTATTCATTCATTCATTCATTCATAACCCTCCACTCCCAAAGGAGCATAGGCCTTCAACAAACACATGCCAAGTCCTCCTGTCACGTGCCATCATCTCAAGTTCTTTCCGTGTTCTCCTCATCATTTTCACCTCTGTTTCCAACTCTCTTCTCCATGTACTTCTTGGTCTTCCTCTGCCTCTCTTGCCCTGCGGGTTCCAGAACAAGGACTGCCTTGTAATGCTATCAACAGGTTTCCTCAGTGTGTGTCCTATCCATCGCCATCGTCTTCTTCTCATCTCTTGTTCCACTGGCACTTGTCTAGTTCTTGTCATCAGTTCCACGTTGGTAACCTTGTCATACCATTTTAATCCCTCTATTCTACGCAAGCACCCATTTATGAAAGTCTGTAGCTTTTTGGTTGTTGTCTTTGTTGTTCTCCATGTCTCCGAGCCATACAATAGGACTGACTTGACATTTGAGTTGAAGATTCTTATTTTCGTGTTGGATCCTATTTCTCTTGATCTCCATATATTTCCCAATGCAATGAAAGCTCCTCTTGCTTTTTGTATTCTTATTTTGATATCGCTGTCTGTCCCTCCAACTTTGTCTATATTACTGCCAAGATACGTATATGATTCTACATCTTGTATTGGTGTTTCTTCAAGTTCAACCTTATTATCATTACCTGCATTTATTCGCATTATTTTTGTCTTTTCCCTGTGTATTTTCAGATACTTATTCATGCTCACCCCTAATGCAAAGAGAGAAAATTCAAGAAAATGTGTCCAGAATCAAACATCTTCAATTATTAAAGATGGAAACAAAATGCACGTTGTTTTAACGCGAAAACCACGTGCGCAACAAACAAAAAAATTGCAACTTTGGTGGGAAACATGCAACATAATATTGTCATTCAGGGTGGGATCAAATAATTGTTATATAATTGAATTTCTTATACTTATTATAATTTTTGCTTACAATGCACTTTTCTCCCCCGATTAAATCTGATAGGTTGTATTAAAATGTGGACTGCATCAAAAATTCATTACCAGAAGATCGTCTTTCGTCTGAGTTGTTTGACGTGATTTATTTCTTGTCTTTGCTTTGAGTATCTTGTTCCAAATCTTTGAAGTTTTTTTTTTTTTTGAGTTTGAAGTTTCTACATAAAGGGTAAACAGTCTCATGCCCAACCCTGTGTAGTAGCCCTTTACGGCATGTTTTGTAGGATACGTTGTTAGCATTTTTAGCTCCCTTTTCTGAACCTGGAGCCGCGATAGCGCAGTGGTTAGTGCACTGGCTACCTAGATCGGTAGTCCATGGTTCAATCCCCAGTTGAAGTGGGATTTTTTAGACCGCAAACGGCCCCGGGGTCGACCCAGTCTCGTGAATTGGGTACCAGAGCGATTTCTGGGAAGGTTAAGGCGGCTGACCACATCACCCCTAGTGTGCTGATGGTCAAGAACATATAGGACTAACACCATATTCCCATTATGCCTCAATGGGCGTGTAACGGGATCCTTTACCTTTTTTCAGAACATACGAGTGGAACAAGACACACACGAGTAGAAAAAGTCACATACCAGTAGAACAAGGCACATACGAGTAGAACAAAACCCATACCAGTAGAACAAGTCAGATACAAGTAGAACAAGACACACACCAGTAGAACAGGACACATACCAGTAGAACAAATCACATACAAGTAGAACGAGACACATAAAAGTAGAACAAGACACATACCAGTAGAATAAGACACATACCAGTAGAACAAGACACATACCAGTAGAACAAGACAAATAAAAATAGAACAAGACATACCAGTACAACAAGACACATACCAGTAGAATGGGACAAATACCAGCAGAACAAGACACACAAAAATATAACAAGACATACCAGTAAAACAAGACACTTAAAAGTAGAACAAGACACATACCAGTACAACAAGACACATACCAGTAGAATGGGACAAATACCAGCAGAACAAGACACACAAAAATATAACAAGACATACCAGTAAAACAAGACACTTAAAAGTAGAACAAGACACATACCAGTAGAACAAGACACATACCAGTAGAACAAGACACATACAAGTAGAACAAGACACATACCAGTAGAACAAGACACATAAATGTAGACCAAGACACATACCAGTAGAACAAGACACATACCAGTAGAACAAGACACACACCAGTAGAACAAGACATATAAAAATAGAACAAGACATACCAGTACAACAAGACACAAACCAGTAGAACATGACACATACCAGTAGAACAAAACATATAAAAATAGAACAAGACATACCAGTAGAACAAGACACATAAAAGTAGAACAAGACACATACCAGTAGAACAAGACACATACCAGTAGAACAAGACACATACACGTAGAACAAGACTGTGACAAAACGTCTGAACATGTCCTTTTGTGTGATCTCTCACACCTTCAACCTTCCGGCTGTATCATTTCTTTTTCTTCATTTTTCTCATTCATCGCTTTTATTTGGCATAAATCTTGCCTTTTCATTCGTTATTTTCCCTATTTTGCTCTGTGCTGGACATAGCATGGTGAATTCTCTAACACGCCACTCCCCTATGGCAGTATTTGCTATGAGAGTAATGCGTATCTTATTGTTTCACACTCCACTCCCAGACTGTTGTTACGATACGCCAGGTTTGGTGACCCGGCCAGCGATAATATTTTATCGCATAATCCGTCTGACCACATGTGAAAACGCGGCCGTCAAACATTTGACCCCATTGGTAAGCGGCTGATCGTGTTGACACAAGCCGGTTTCGTGATCTGATGAAAGAAGACCACACGGGCTGTCCAGACACCTGTCTGGAGTAGGCACGCAGATTATTCTGATAAACAGAGGTGTGTCGGAAGTCTTAGGTAACGATATGACATCACTGTGTAAGAGGCCACGCGTGTATATTAAATTTAATATTTTCAAATACGCGTGGGATGAGTAATGATAAATTTCCCCACCCAAACAGTGCTAGATAGATTGGATTGATTCGCCAATAATCTACTATGATTTGATTGGAACTTTCGCCGGAAACACAACTGAGATTTAAAACTAAGGATTGTGAGATACAATCTAACAAACTCGGAGTCACAGCACACAACACAGACAGACTGCATCGCAGCGTCAACTAAACACCTCCTACAAGCCAGAAGAAAGAGGATAGGGCTTACAATTCCACAACTATAATTACCAGATCGAGTATTGGGCACCTTTGGAATTCACAAGTAAACCCGCCATTTTAATACAAGACTGGAAACTTTGGAATTCTATCACAAGAAGTCATAAGAGGAATTATAGATTTCCAGACCAAGTGTTTCACCCGTCATACGAGGAATTTCTCAGACTTAAGTGAACAGCATCTAACTACAGGGCTGTGGGTCCATTCTAAATCTGTGCCAGGAGACGTGTGTATTCCCAAAATTTTGGGGTAAGTGCAAACAAATTATTTACTAATGTAAATACTACAGGGTTTTGCTAAGTGGTTATATATGAGGCTGGCAACCTCAACATATGAAAATAGTATATTCTTGAACCACTGCTGCAAGAGCTGGTGACTTTTTCTGACTAGTCGTGCGGGGAATCCCGACAGCAGAGATGACCTAGACCCCGACGGGAGTAGCGACGAGTAATGAGTGATGATTACATCACATGTGTCTAAAGTGTATAGAATCATTTTGTAAGATTTATATACCTTTAAAACTGTAATTCAGGCAAATCATTATTCATGCACGGCAAATCATTATTCATGCACTCCGGACGCAATTTCCTAGTTAATACCCAGAAGGATATTGGTGAATTTTCATCCTATTCCCTGAGTTACATTGTGTGCTCGGGAGTTTAATTCTTCTGAGAGGTTAACTTTCGTGGGTGGAACGCATGAAAATGGGCCTGTTAGTTTGCGGAGAACAAATGTACTGAGACATTTGTCTATTTCTAATTTGTCACAGTTCGTGGTTACAAGACATCAGACTTAAGTACTGACGTTCCTACGCCACTAGTGTGTGAAAAGAGTATCCCCACCACCCGCCTACAGTGGATGAGTTACGTGGAGAAGTGTACTCATCACCTAAAAGAAGTGACGGAAACCACAGCTGCAGGACTCAGCTGGAGTTAAGTTGTGTGTAACAGGCTACAGCAAAAATACGGACAATATTAGTCACGCCCTACAACAACCTCAGCGAGGAAAAAAATTAATATAACTTTCACCCCCTTTAATCCTTATTTTAACTTGTTGAACTAATTGACTATTAAATGTGTTGTATGTTATTTTAAACTAAACAATAATAGTTGATTCAGTGTATTTGTACGAAAGCAAACGTGTGAGCCAATTTTTCTTGATACATATACTACTGGACAAAAGTTAAGGGCCGCCATTCAGTTTAGACAAGGTTTATATAATTCTTCGTGAGCAGGGTCGATTTTCCAAATGTCCGGTAGCTTGAAATCTCTCAAGAAGTCTCTGAATGGTAGAGTGGGACACTGCTAAACGTCTTGCAACATGACGAACAGATTGACCATCCTGAATCCATGCCATGACTCGACCACGGTCTACAGTGCTGAGACTTCTCCTTGGTGGCATGGCTAATGCAGTGATCATTTCGACCACTTGTCATATTGATTTATTGCATACCAACGGTGAACACTCTTTACCGATGATCATTTTCCACGTGCATTCAAATTCAACTCACTTTTTCACCTTTTCAACTAGTGGGGCGTGTTGCAAAAACCACGAGTTTTTGCAGCAACAATGGCAATTTTCACGTGCGGGTTAAACTGACCCAGTTTTTTGACATTAAAAAAAATTAACCTAGTGCACACAGAAATGTATACACGTCTCTGAGCTCAGTTTTAATGACATTTTCACTTGTCTTTACAGTTTGCCAATCAATTATATAAACTTTGTCTAAACTGAATGGCGGCCCTTAACTTTTGTCCAGTAGTATATATATATATAGAGCCATTACTTAAAAGAGGACATTCGTTGGATTATTCCAACTGGGGGCTTGAAGGGCCAAAATCATAGCATAACCCCTTCACAAAAGGCGACGGACCAGATAATAAGTTAACAAATTTGTTCAGCCCTTAAGCAGCGTTTTGTTCTTGACTTCTGGGAATATCTTGTGAAGGCTCACCTAAGGTAGAAAAGTCATTCCTCTTCTATCTATATCTTTGCCAAGAGTAATCTTGCGCGAAGATAGATACCTTGGACGACCTACTTTTAGATACGCTTGCGTGGTGACCATTAGTGGACCACTACTGCAAAGCAAGGGGAGGCAATCCCGTGACAAAAACACATAAAAATAGTAAAAGACACATATCAGCAGAACAAGACGCATACCAGTAGAACAGGACACATAAAAGTAGAACATGACATATAAAAGTAGAACAAGACACATAACAGTAGAACAAGACACATAGCAGTAGAGCAAGACACATAGCAGTAGAACAAGACACATAAAAGTAGAACAAGACACATAGCAGTAGAACAAGACACATAGCAGTAGAACAAGACACGTAAAAGTAGAACAAGACACATAGCTGCAGAACAAGACACTTACCTGTAGAACAATTCTCACATCTGTAGAACAAGACACACACCTGTAGAATAGGACACAGTTGAGAAGACAAAAGACGCTGATGTTCAATAGGACACACGGTGATGTTCAACAGGACACACCGTGATGTTCAATAGGACATACGCTGATGCTCAATAGGACATACGCTGTTCTTTTTAATAGGACACACGCTGATGCTCAAAAGCACACACGTTAATGTTCAATAGAACACACGCTAATGTTCAATAGAACCATTAACAGACTAATTAAAACATTATTATAAAATGTTATATATTCATTACTTTATGGTGACAAAACATAGACCGTGAACAACCAATTAGAAGAAAGAATTAAGATTCTTCAAAATTGGATATAGGCCTATAGAAGATAATAGCGTATTTCATGGACAGAGAAGAAAACAAATAAAGTGGTCCTAGAAAAGCTAGGAATGACCCACAAAAATCAACGAAGGAGATTAAAATTAGACAGCTAAATTATTTTGGCCATGTAAAAAGACATAACACCTTACTGAAGACCATAATAGAAAGCAAATGTGGAGGCAAACGTGCAAGACCAAGACAGCGCAATAAGTGGGAAGACAACATCAAAAGATGGACAGGACACAGTCTATTATAGAGTCAAGACTTTGGAGATGCATTGCAGCCGACCTTCGTTTTGGAGATGGCAACTTATGATGATGATGATGAAACCAGCTGATTGTATTGCAAGGCAGTCTCTGTTCTGGAACCCCCATGGCAAGAGAGACAGAGGGAGAACCCCTCCCCACCCAAAACAAAAAAATGTATGGAAAAGGGAATTCGACATAGACACGAAGGGAAATAACAAATATGGAAATACTTTGAATGGATAACACAGGGTAGGAGTTCTTTACCCACCACACGAACTTTTACAAGAAACGGTGTAAAATATACTTTAAGTGTCATGCCAATAACAATAGACAGCAAAAACACAGAAAATATTAAGGACGGAATACCGAAACACGTAAGTAAACAGTAAGTACTTACCAATGGAGACCTGCTCACGAACTCTGTTCCGGATTCTTCAAAACGTTGTGGCTGTTGTTCGGACCTCGCTGTTAGGAAAAAAAAAAGTTCTCATAGCAGAAGCACGTCAAAGACATGTTTTTAGCGAGTATATATTTATAGAAAAAGATTATATACTGAAGCACATTAAAAAACGCACCACTATTATATATACTGATGCCGAGAAGCTGGAAAAAAAGTGTGGGAATGGATTTTCCCCGTGTTTGGCATGAGGTAGAGAGCAAATGCCTGTTCGAATGGAAAGTGCATGATTCAACCCACGGGTTTGTGTACAGACTACATGAAAACCATGAAAGTTACACGTGCAACATGATTCCCAACAGCTATGACCCTGAAAATGTGTACGCGTTGTGGCAGTATACTCGGTATAAAAAGGCCGTTGAGACAAAACACCCGGTACATGTGCTTGAAATGCTACGACTATCTGAAAACGACCGCCAACGAGCCATTGGTATGTTGGAGACTGGCTATTGTGCTGAGTCCTGACACAGACATCGTCAGCAGCGCCTGCAATGGGCAGAGCAACATGTCAGGTGGACTCGACTGCAGTGGAATGCTGTTTTATTCACAGATGACAGCAGATTCACCATATCCTTTGCTGATGGACGTATGCGGATTTGGCGACGGTGTGGAGAGCGCTTTGCAGATTGCTGTGTTCGTCAGCACAACCGATTTGGAGGTGGCAGTATTCACATTTGGGGAGGATTCAGTTTTCACCATCGCTTGCCTCTTCACGTCTTCCGTGGAAATGTTAATGCTGTGACATATCGAGATGAGGTTCTGGGTGCATTGGTTGCTCCTGCGTTCACAAATTATCCAGACTTACAGCTTCTCCAGCAGGATAACGCACGTGCGCACACCGCATGCATTACGCAGCAATATCTACAGCAGCAGAACATTGTGACGATTGATTGGCCTGCCCTATCACTAGACATGTCCCCTATAGAACATCGGTTGGACGAGCTCGGACGCAGAGTCTACAGGCAAGGTTCTCCAGCTAATCTGCAACAGCTCGAAGCTGCTCTTACACGTGAATGGGACTTGATTCCGCGGAATTTCCTTCAGAGACTTGTGCGTTCCATGCGGAGCCACTGCCAAGCTTGTTTGCAAGCACACGGTGGACATACCAGATTGTCGTAGATTTTTGATAGGAGAATTAAGACTTGGGTTGGTCCCTTCTGATTAGATTTGAATAAGTGATAGTCACAGTGAGAGATAGTAATAGCAATAGATTTTTACGAGTGAGATGGTAGACTGATAGAGAAATCTTCTCTCTTTCACCTATCTTCTACGACAGATTTAGAGGAGTCAGACAGTCTAAACATCGCCTGTTGCCCCAGAGTCGCAGCTCTTTCACTAGTACACCAAAAAAACTCAGCGTTGTGGACTTAGAAAAATTTTGGTGTTTTCTGTACCGCAGCGTTTATTGTCACGATTTCCATTGCCCATTGCGGTTGTTCCACAGCCAGCCTGATGCCTTTTCGGCAGTTTCACTAAGCCTCTTCAGTGCCCTTGTTCTAGACTGTCCCCTCAGCCCCAACAGTTTTAATAAATCATACACTGATGCAGCCACAAGCCCTCTTGCGCCCACTTTAACCGCCATGACCCTTGCATTGAACCCATCGTGTCTCAAATCCACGGCCAGATCGCTATACTTGGCCGCTTTGAATGAATGTTGCTCGTCTAATCTGGATACAAATGCCACGGTCAGTTCCATCAGTATGATCTGAAGCGTTGCTGACGAATGAAGCACTATATCCGGCCGTCTCCGCGATTTTCTGATACTTTCTGGATATGCCCCCCGTCCAGGTACGTCTACCGCCATCTCCCAGTCGTTTGCACAGTCAAGAATAGATGGTAAACTGCTACCAGGTTTACTCGGTTTGGGGTGTGCTGACTTTCCTGCCCTCAGAAAGTATGTGTTTGCGGTGTCTGGCCGGACTTTGCTATTCGCTTTCATTCTTGCCTGATCTATTGTCGCAGCAAGCTCATTTAGCACTTTGTTATGGCGCCAAGTGTATCACCCTTGCCCTAATGCCACCTTACACGCTGAGAGCACGTGTTCAAGTGTCTGCCTCCCCTGGCACAGGGGGCACTGCTCATTATCCGACTTTCCCCATTTCACAAGGTTGGTGGCCGACGGCAGCAGGTCATGCATTGATCTAACCACGAAGCTGAGCCTACGAGGTGCCATATGCCATATATCATTCCATGTCAAGGACCTCTGCAGGGCTCCTTCCCATGTAGTCCATTGGCCTTGTTGGACCTGCTGCACTGCTTTTTGCAACCTCTTATCATTCTTATCTCCTCGTATCTCCTGAACTACCATGTCTCTGCGCTCCCTGCTTGATGCCTTGGACCACCAGCGGATGTCATCATGCCCAAATCCCCGTCTATTCGTTTGTGTGTATCCGATTACCTCTCTCAGTTTGAGTGACTCTTGAGCAGCATCAACAGCTTCTTCCACTCTCCACTTCCTTCCCGTTTTCAGTGTGGGCTGAATGGACTTAACCACGTCATCAGCTGACTCGCGTAGCATCATTGCAAGTCTTGCTTTTCCACCTTTGTACTCTTCAACAACTGACTTGAAGGGAAGCAGAAGTTTTGACTTTTTGCAGTACCGTGCTACATCTGACAGACCTGGTGGTACCCCTAGCCATTTTCTCATGAACTTGTTGACCTTCTGCTCTATAGCTTCCTCTATACTTGTGCTTATTTCATATATAAGCAGTGGCCACAGCAACTTCGGTATCAACATGAACTGGAGGCACCACAATTTGAACTTTCCCAGAAGTCTGCTTTGGTCTATGATCTGTAGTCCTCTGTCTGCCATTTCTATTGTCTGTTGCACTGCCTTCGAGTATTTTAATAAGGCATCGTACACCCTGCCAAGACTTTTAACAGGTTCCTCAATGACAGTAGTGTTACGGTATATGTTATTAACGCCGTCTGCTAAAGGTTAGCAGACGTGCAATTGTAAAGGTTAAGACATTTAATATATTGCGATAGATGTTTCAATTATTGAACGCTCCATACACGATCGATTATGACGTGTCTAGCGTTGTTTGGGTCACAGTCGGTAACTAGGAGACGCTACCCTTTGTTACTTGACCGCCAAGCTGAATAGCTGCGTTTTTCTAACCTTCCAATTCAATGGCATGATATAGCCATTTATATGTGCATTTATGATGGACCAGGGTCAGTCCTAGAACTCTATATGAGAGGAAACTTACGGAGGTTAGTGTTTAACTAGAATCCTCAGAAGGAGGAGAATAATCGTCAAATTCGTATGAATATTCAGACTCGCAGTCTCACTGTCGGCAGGTAGCCATGTCTAGCTGCGCGTGCATATAGCTGTGATGTTCTGACGACAATACTGCATTGTATCCTTAAACGGACATTGACACGTAAACCAGCAGTCTACGTTATTGATTAATTTATGCATGACTTATACGGACTTGTGTTCTGCTCCTATTTGAAATGATCATCCGGTGTGTACATGTGATTAAATATTACGGACTCAACCTGAAGGCATTAATTACTTCATTAATGTTGCTGAGTTCAAGTTACATTAATTACTTCTTCATACCATGCTACTGAGTTGTATGAACGCTTCACCCTAATTCGCGTAATAATAAACCAAGCACGATGAACAAGAGATCACTAAAGTAACCATACTCAGTGCATGATCTTCAACCGGCAAATAACTCAGCAACAAAGTGGCGGCCGAATGCGGGAAACGACAGAAAAAAAGAAACAAACTTCTGTTCCTTACGCACATGTTAACCATAATATTTACGATCAAGTTTCGATCACATGATCCAGTCGAAGATGACGTTGTACTCATTATAATGCCTAGCAACGTGACGTCACCGAAAGTCGTGTAGGTGAACTGTCGGAGAAACCAAAGTCGTTCTCTAAGCCTAACCAGGGGAAACATGAGCCATTTGAAGCAGACACAAGATATGGACTACAGGAGCAGACAGTCAGGGGCATTAGCCTAGCTGTTGACGACCTCTAGCACTGATCTAAGCAACGGAAAAGATAAGTCTAGTTGTTTTAATACTGTCGTCATTGCAAACAGTAATACTGAGTCCATGCCTTTTGCCTGCATAGGCATGTCTTTTCTGAATGTGTTTCATGTATTTTTTGGGTTGTTTTAATGTGTTGTTAATTAGCGGGCCGGTTGGAGGGAACTGAAATCTCTGGGGAATGTCGCGAACAGCTGACCACCTAGATTTCAGTCGGTCTTAGGGCAGTTAAACGATTGCACTTTTGGAAGCCCCATTGAGGTTTGCCATTGGACTACCTGTCCAGATCTGCTATCGTTTGACGATTTGTGTTAGCTGTGCCGTTCCGTAGATAACTGGCGTATTTTATTTGTACTAAGTTCACATTTTTATTCAGTTTTGTATCATGTTCGTTAACTATTTCGTCCAGTCTACTCTTACTATCAATTTATTTTATGATTGTTAAATGTTTGTCCGTTATGAGTCCTGTGATGTCATCATTTTTTGCATTCATTTTTTTTTTGTACTTTGAATATTAAGTTGACCTCGGGTCAGACCTTGACCCTTCATTTGGCTTGTGACACTTCCGCTTGTTTTATTTAGTTCATAAATTCATTTTTAATTGTGAAAATGTCTTGTTTGCGTCTTGACATTGTTTGTACCCTTTAGTTGCATCATTGTTTTGTTTGTCCTCATGATATATATTAAATACTACATTAATAATATGATATTATATTCAATAATACACTTGTAATTTAATTTAATTAATTTTTTCTGATATTTAAGGTTAATATGGGACATTGCATAATTATGCAGTGATAGTCCAAGAAATTAGCACTACAATTTATAAGAGATGCCTAGGGCATAATAATATAATATATATATATTGACCAAATAAAATAATCTTATAGTCTACCTTTGAGGTAATAGACCCATTGTATATTATTTAATATACTTTTCTAGTACTAAGAGAGTGACTTAGTACATTGAACAATATAATTACTAGGAATCATACCCAACATTATTGGATATTAAGATTAATTGTGTGATGTAATTACATTATAGTTAACAGATATCATAACTATTTATGATATAGTTAGTACTTAGATACAATATTGTTACAAAATATTGTCTATTGGTTGAACTTAGACATAAGAGTTCAGTACTATTGTGATTATTTATATTGAATATTCCTAAGTTGAGTAAGTATAATAATTACTCTGAAGCTACTATTGACTATTTTAATCAGTAATTATCAATAATTACTTACCAGATAAAAGTCAAAATGCTTACTATAGACCATTTCGTTAAAATTGGTAAGGAATATGGTTATAAATCTCAAGAACTTCGTCAGTTTGCTGAGGCAGAACTGGAAAAACATAAAGCAGAAATAGAGGAACAAAAGGCTGCATTAAAGAAAGAGGAAGCAGAACGTGAGATGAAGCAAATTGCCAAGGAAAATAGATTAAGAGAAATTGCTCAACAGGAAGAAGAGAATAAATGGAAACGAGAGGAAATTATTTTACAACAAGAAATGGAATTGGCGCGTATTAAATTGGAGACAGCAAGATTACAAGCACAAAGTGCTGATGCAAACCAGAATAATAACGCACAAAATGGATCGTCATCCAGCCAAACTAAACATTTCTACAACTTTAAATTACCCACTTTCAACTTAAACGAGGACGACCTTTCATCATTCCTGTCACGTTTTGAACAGACTTGCAAAACAAACCATTTGCCTGAAGAGTCATGGGTACTCAAGTTAAATGAATTCTTGGTTGGAGAACCATTGACGGCTTCTCAAAATGCTGACCCATCAATAGCAAATAACTACGGTGCTATTAAGTCCTTGCTTTTACGAAGGTTTCACCTGGACGAGGAACACTGTAGGTTGAAATTTAAGGGAATTTTACCTGAATCTCCAAAAGATTTTGCAGGATTCATTGCGAACATACGCAATACATTTAATAGATGGGTTGAACTGGCAGAAGTCAACAAATCGTACGACAAATTAGTTGATTTGCTACTACGGGATAAGGTATTATCTTCGGTTAGCCAGCCATTCTTTGCATATTTGCAGGAGCGTAAACCAGGTACTATTGACGAGTTGGAAAAAATTTCTTTAAACTACTGTTCGGCACATCCGAATGCGAACATTTCTAACTCTTCATTAAGAGAACCTCTACCTGTGGCGTCTAATATGGCCTACAATCATAATAACAAACAAAGACATCACAGTGTAGACAGAAGTAGGTTCCAAAGAAATCACAATGTTAACTTTCAGAAGGGACATAATAATGATTTCAACAATAAAAATGAGTTCAACAGAGGTAGATCACGAGATAGAAATTATTCACCTCAAACAAACTACCACAATGGTCAACATAACACTAATTATAATCGATCACATACTCCCAATAATAACAATAACTGGAATGGTAATAATCATGGCTCGAGACATCGAGATAATAGTTACTATAGAGGACGACGAGATAATTCTAACAATTATACTCGTAATCGATCTCATTCTCGGGGATCATCTCAGTACAACCATAATACAGGGGCGGCAGTTACAAATAATACTACCCCTATAGCTCAGGTCCCACTTGACAATAATACAACACAGTCTTCTGCTGCATGTTTTGCTATTAATTATAATGTGGCAAATAGTTGCCAACAATGCAATCTTATTTTTCAGAAGGCGAAAGAAACAGTGCTTAACTGCGGACATATTACACCAGAGGTAGGTCTTGCAGTCAACGATGGAACAGGCTTACTAATTTTTAACAGGGGATTAGTTAATGGATCCGTCGTCTCAGTGCTGAGAGATTCAGGATCCACGACGATTGGTGTACGTCAGTCGCTGGTACATCCTAGCTGTGCGACAGGAGAATATGTACGCTGCATGACATTTGGTGGAACTATTGAGTTCTACCCAACAGCTATTGTTCATATTAGAACACCCTTTTTCACAGGGAACGTAAAAGTATGTATGCTAAAAAAGCCTATAGCTGATCTGATGGTTGGTCGTATACACGGCAGTAAAGATTGTACTCCAGATGAGATCATAGAATGGGAGAAACATAACCTATGCACTGGAAACGCCGTGACGACTAGAGCGCAGACTCAACTCATGGAGAAATTTAATGATAATAAGATGGATGCAGACAACCAAGAGGAGTTTGTAGTCAATTCACCTATTGACAGGGAAACATTTGCAACTAAACAAAAAGAGGATAAATCTTTAAAAAAAAATTTAAGCTGGTTGATAAAGTTGACAATCTATCCTCAGGTAATAATAACAAACATTGTTTTGTTATTAAAAATGACATATTGATTAGATGTTTTAATGACAAATCACAAATGAAACAACAAGTTATGGTCCCGTATACTTTTAGACGGTACATTCTTCAACATGCACATGACTCACAGTGTGCTGGACATATGGGATATACTCGAACACGATCTCGAGTACTGTCTTCATTCTTTTGGCCAGGAGTGTCAAGAGATATTTCGCAGTATGTACGTTCCTGTACTACATGCCAAGAAGTGAAAGCACGTGGAGCTTTTCACACGGCGCCTATTCAGGCTTGCGATATCTCAGTAAGACCGTTTGACAAGATGGCCATAGATATTATTGGTCCATTGCTACCATCGGCCAGAGGACATAGATTCGTCCTTACGTGCATTGATTTGTGCACACGATGGCCAGAAGCTATCCCATTAAAGACCACCACTACCACAGATGTAGCTGATGCACTACATCTCATCTTTTCTAGAATAGGGTTTCCTAGAAAACTTTTATCAGACCATGGATCACAGTTCATATCTGACACCATGAAGGAAGTCATGAAAACTTGGAACATTGATAGGAATTTAAGTAGTATTTATCATCCTATGAGTAATGGTGCAGTTGAAAGACTTAACCGTACACTTAAACAACTACTACATAAGGTTACTGTTAAGCACCCTCATGACTGGGACAGAGCACTCCCAGCTGTTCTATTTGCTTATCGGGAGGTACCGCATGAACAAACTGGCTTCTCTCCCTTTGAATTAGTTTTTGGTGCTCCCCCAAGAGGTCCTATGGGACTAATAAAAGACTTATTAATTGACGCGGAGATGACTCAGGACACTCAGTCATCTTACGAGTATGTGATTAATCTTCGGAAGAACATTATTGAGTCTTGCCAGTTGGCAACAGCTTCTTCTGAGGCTGCAAAAGCTAAGGCTCGATCTCTACAAAATAGGTCTCGACGATTACGCCAATTATTCCCAGGCGATGAGGCTTATGTGTTACTTCCTCACAATAACAATAAATTATTGATATCTTGGAATGGTCCTTACAAAGTCATTGATAAAATTTCCGACGTTGATTACGTCTTAGATATCAAGGGACACAAAAAGATATTTCATATTAACATGCTCAAGCAATTTCATACACGTCCTGAACACTTACAGTCAATTTTTCATGAACTAGATGACACCACAGTATCTACTTGTTATTATTCTAACTTATCCGTCATCCAGGAAGAAGAATCTTCTTTTCCTGAGGTACAGTTACCGTTACCGGTACCAGTAGTTCAACCTACTGAATCTTGGCGGGATGTAACCATCTCTTCAACGGTTACACCGCAACAGCGTCTACAGATTGCTAATCTATTACAATCTTATCCAGATGTGTTGACCGACGTCCCGGGTCGCACATCGGCTATCAGTCATGACATTACTCTCAATGATGATACACCTATTCGTGTACATCCCTATTCGGTTCCTTTACATTTCCTTGCTAAAACTACTAAGGAACTTGAACAGATGTTGTCTCTGGGAATCATTGAGACTAGTAATTCGCCATTCTCTTCTCCATTAGTGATTGTCCGGAAGAAGGACAATAACATCAGACTATGTGTTGATTATAGAAAATTAAATGCTAAGACGATAGTTGACAGCGAACCACATCCACTTATCGACGACTTACTGCCACGTCTATCCAACGCAACTATATTTAGTAAGATAGACTTAACTAAAGGTTATTGGCAGATACCACTGACCGAAAAGGCTAAGTACTACACCGCATTTTCCACTCCACAAGGTCTATACCAGTGGAATGTGATGCCTTTTGGGCTTGTTAATGCGCCAGCTACCTTCATTCGCCTGATGCGACAAATTTTATCAGGTAGACCAGACGTTATTACATATATTGACGACATATGCTTGTTTAGTTCGTCGTTTGAGGAACATGTTTCGGGACTTAGATATGTTTTCGACACTCTAAGGAATTATCATCTAACTGCTAAACCTACAAAGGTTCAGATCGCGTGTAATGAGATAACCTTTTTGGGACATATCATTGGATCGGGATATATCCGAACGTTACCTAGTACAGTCTCCAAAATTCTAAACATAGCAGTTCCTCAGACGAAGAAACAGGTCAGGAGTTTGTTAGGACTTGTTCAATATTACAGTAGATTCATACCAAACTTGTCATCCATCACGGCTGTATTGTCTTCATTGTTAAAAAAAGACATGCCGGTGAAGGTGACATGGACTGGTATATGCAATGAAACTTTCAACAAAATTATAAATTTGTTTTCGCATGAACCAATTTTAAGACTTCCCGATGCTTCCAAAAGATTTTTCTTACGAACAGATGCTAGTAACTACGGCATTGGTGCATGCCTGCTCCAGAACCATGATGGCGTTCTACATCCTACCTTATATATTTCAAGAAAGCTAAAGCCGGCAGAAACAAAGTATTCCACAGTGGACAAGGAACTTTTATCAGTTATATGGGCAATCACTAAACTGGAAAAGTTCTTGCTTGGTGCTCCATTCACCATACAAACTGACCAACGTGCTGTAGCATCTTTGCGTAGATCAAATCACAAAAGCCCAAAACTCGCCAGATACGCGATCATCCTGCAGCCATTTGAATTCTCCATTGAACATATTCCTGGCACTGAAAACATTGTGGCGGATGCGTTGTCACGTAATCCTATTGACGACGAATAATCAACATTGACATTCCTAAAATACGTCAATCATCACTACATTGGATAGAACGGAGTATCAACTATAAGGGAACTAACCTTGACTTCAAGTTAATAATTATAAACACTATATGCATCACAGAATTGAACTAAAGACAATCAAGGTATACATATTGACATTGAAACTTCGTCTAACGTCCATACACAATATATGAATATTCGTTGAACAATCATGGAACAATATCTGACGACAAGTCGAACTTATTATCCTATTTGCACTTAATTCTTGGATCCTAGGATAATTGACATTTCTGTCCGACGGAAACGTTTCAACACTTTGTCTAAAAGAATTCATCAGGATCAGGACTACGGATGGATCATCATATCCTATACTAATTAATTAGTTAACTTAACTTCTTAATTGAATTAATATCAATAAAATGAAATGTGAGAAAAAAATGAAATGAAAAAAAAACAAAAAAGAGAACGAAATATAAAAAGAAGAAATTATGAAAAGAGAAAATAAATCTCACACAAGTATTAGACTAATATTTTTTTTTTTAATGTACCTATACATTATTTAGTTAGTTAAATTAGATAGTTATTATTCACTAACACTTAACACACACAATTAAGTTAAAACTTATATTCGAATTCTTTCTATTTCTTCTCACTTATTTGTCTTTTCTTCTCTCATAACATCGCGTTACATTAGAATCTTAATAATTTAACTCTTAGTTTAATTAATTAATTTAATTTTAATTAGTCAAATTAATTCCTATATGACATACTAATACGACAGACCTTACTTTAATTTAATTCTATCATTCACTATTGACATTAGACATTTTATTTAGTTGATATAATAATATGTATAATATTGATATATAATGTGATTAATGTTAGATGACTATGACAAATAGTTAGTTGACATGACCGCGACACGGTTCTACTCAGAACATCGTCGGCCATATGTCACGATTGTGTTAAATTTTTTTGAAAAAATTGTTAAGTCGGATAGATCTTGAAAAAAAAATCTATCGATTTTTTTTTCCCCGGTGTACAGGGAATTGTTACGGTATATGTTATTAACGCCGTCTGCTAAAGGTTAGCAGACGTGCAATTGTAAAGGTTAAGACATTTAATATATTGCGATAGATGTTTCAATTATTGAACGCTCCATACACGATCGATTATGACGTGTCTAGCGTTGTTTGGGTCACAGTCGGTAACTAGGAGACGCTACCCTTTGTTACTTGACCGCCAAGCTGAATAGCTGCGTTTTTCTAACCTTCCAATTCAATGGCATGATATAGCCATTTATATGTGCATTTATGATGGACCAGGGTCAGTCCTAGAACTCTATATGAGAGGAAACTTACGGAGGTTAGTGTTTAACTAGAATCCTCAGAAGGAGGAGAATAATCGTCAAATTCGTATGAATATTCAGACTCGCAGTCTCACTGTCGGCAGGTAGCCATGTCTAGCTGCGCGTGCATATAGCTGTGATGTTCTGACGACAATACTGCATTGTATCCTTAAACGGACATTGACACGTAAACCAGCAGTCTACGTTATTGATTAATTTATACATGACTTATACGGACTTGTGTTCTGCTCCTATTTGAAATGATCATCCGGTGTGTACATGTGATTAAATATTACGGACTCAACCTGAAGGCATTAATTACTTCATTAATGTTGCTGAGTTCAAGTTACATTAATTACTTCTTCATACCATGCTACTGAGTTGTATGAACGCTTCACCCTAATTCGCGTAATAATAAACCAAGCACGATGAACAAGAGATCACTAAAGTAACCATACTCAGTGCATGATCTTCAACCGGCAAATAACTCAGCAACAAGTAGGGATTCTTTGGCTGGAAACCGTGAATATGACCTCTGCTATCTTCCCTTTCCTGACTGATAAGCTTCTCGACTTCTTGGGAGCTCATTCTGCACCAGCTGACTAGTTCATCCAGGCGTGCTAACATCCTCCGGGCCTGATGTTCATCTGATGTCAGAATTGTTGTGTCATCCATGAATGCTTTGAGCGGTGGCATGTGACACATTCCACCGAGCTTTGGACCTATAGCCATTCCTTCAGCCGCATTGAGGATTACCTGCATAGCCATGACGAATAGTATCGGAGAGATGGTACATCCCATCGCAATTCCAACTTCAAGGCCAATCCACTTCGTTGTGTACTCTCTGGTTGAAAATCTGACAGAAAACCCTGCGAAATACAGCTTCAGCATTGCTGCAATCTCTTGTGGAACATGATACATTTCTAGGGCCTGCCACAACATCTGGTGTGGAACGGATCCATAAGCATTCGCTAGATCCAACCAGATTACATGGAGGTTTGTTCTGTCAGACTTTGCCTTTTGGATTGCTTCCCAGATCATTGCGGCATGCTCTACACATCCTGGTGTACCTGGGAAACCTCCTTTCTGAATGGTAGTGTCAATGTACCCATTTGCCAGGAGGTATGTAGTGAGTCTTTTCGCCATCACTGAGAAGAATATCTTCCCTTCCACATTGAGTAGTGAGATTGGCCTGAACTGACTGATGTTTAGCGTACCCGACCGTGGCTGCTCAAACAGTTCTTTGGCAAACTTGAAGGGCTCCCTAAAGAATCTTTCCCTATCCCTTCGAGTCTTCCTTCTCTTCCTGCACAACCTTTCCGCTCTACAAAGGGCATTCTGTTTTTCCTGATTTCATCTATTTTAATTTGTCTTCTACTTTTCCGTGGTGGGTTACTTTCCCTTGCCTCCCTCACTCCGAACACTTTGCGACAGTGCAGATATATTATGTCGCCGAAGATTTCCAGCTTCTTCTCCAAAGTTAGCTGCTTCAGGTTGTTATCCAACTCTTTTGCCAAGGCTTCGTCCAGCTGTTCCCAAAGCCCTTTTGCACTGGCAGGTGGAAACTTTATTGCATCTCTCTTCCCGTCCAAGAAGTGTGTGAGATCATCATCTAGCAGATCAACGTGAATGTACTCAGCACTGTGGATTGACTCCTGGCTGCGTTCTTCTAACGTCTTATCTGTCGAGACAGAGCGCTGTTGATCTCCCCCTGATGACCTCCCACACCCCTTTTTCGTTCTATGGATTCTCATTCCTCTCTGAGTAGAGAATTCCCTACCACAGGCACATGGAAATTCCAGCCGTTGTTCAGAGCTCGAAGTCCGTGTAACGGGTCTGGTCGATTCCAATGAGGCGCCTGTGGATTCTTCATCCTCCCCCCCCCCTTCGGTGAATCCTGGGGGCATCTATCGTTTTTGGGCCCTGTAGCAATTGAATACAGCTTACGGGGTGCTAACCTGGGGAATGAATTTTTTTATTGGTTGCATTTTTGGTTTTCTCCCTTCCCTGCACTGAAAGCAATGAATTTCATAACAATCAAATGTACAAATTAATGACCAGCATGAATTCATAGAAAAATGAATTAAGATTCCAAATATGTAAACTTTTTAAACACTTATATTTACATTTCAAATATATATATAAATAAGCATCAAGTCAATGAATTGCTACAAAAAAGGATATAGACCCACTGGTATGATCTTTCCTCGATGTTTAGCCCACAGTCCCGTTAGGAGAAAGATGATAGCCCCAAAGAGTCACGGATACATCTGATTTGGTCTAATATTTCCCCTTTTTAAGGTATGAACAGACTTGATATCTCTGGTCTATTCTAAGGGAAAATATGGTTAGCAATACTTGCATAAAGAAAGTTAAGACAGCAAAATGGGTGCCAAATTATAACAATAAAGAAACACTCAGACCTGCATTCACTCTATTTACTCAGCCGTGGCCACGTGCTCTCTTGCATACTTACAGTTTTGTTAACAGCATCTGGAAAAATATTTTTAGGACATTCACATACAGAATCGTCAATGGCAGTCTTTGACCAAGAAATCCCCAGTTCCATAAAGACGGGTTGAATTCTCTGCTTCAGTGAACGATTCCTTGGGTGTTCTTATTTTTCGGATGTCTGTTTAGGTCACATTAAAATTGTCCAGGCACGAACATTAACAACGAGCACAGTGTCAATAGCTTAGGTTTCTAGAAATGAGGAAGGTCAGATCGGTGTCTTTTTTCAGGTTAGGACTTTCTTTGGTCACCACACCACTAGTCAACAGTGTCGGAGTGTTACTGACGTTAATATGTTACTTGCCGCATGGGCTAAAAGGTACTGGCGGTTTTATTCTCTGGAAGAATCAAAGCAGGCTCGATGGGCCCGTTACTTCTTTAAAATCTTTAAAGTTCTTGTAAAGGTTATAGACTAAGTCTTTAAGGAAAGAATGTTTTTGTTCTACACAGATATTTACTCTGTACTTAATACTGGCAAAGTTTGGGTCACCCCACTATTCACTCAACACAGAACTACGGTATCACAACGAAACTAAGAGGTTCACTTATAAGTTTAAGTATCTAGAACGAAGTGACAATGTCTACTGCAAATAGAGAATCAGTGAAATCAAGTTTAAAACTCTGATTATATCTATCAAACCAGACAAAGGATGCACGCTATTGCGAGACGCCGAAATCGTCTCCCCTGCTCGTCTTAACACCTACGTTAAATCAGGCGACTACCATAACTGCCACTTCTCGTCTTTGACACCTCCACGACTATTCTCATTCCTGCGCAATGCATGAGCGCGCCGTTCACACCTCAAGAACTCAGCCGAAAATCGCTGTGTCCGGTGAAATTGTAGACGATAAGTCTCGTTAGGTGGCCGTTTCCACACTTCACCAAGCAACTTAGCCGTAAAACTACTTGTCAGATTGAAATCCCAGACAATATGTCTCCTCGTCATGTCTGACAGAGTGAATTCTCACACGTTTATGTCGAGAATCTAGCCCAAGAGCGCTGTGTCATGAGAGAAGTATAGACACCTGTCTGCTTTCTGTGTCTGACCAGACCGTATTCTAACACTATACGCTCGAGCAGGGACTGACACGTTATGTAATAAATGTGTCACCAGTGTATGAGAAAGAAAAACGGTAAAGTGAGAATGGGAAAGACAATTTTTTTCGCAAACGAACAAATGCGAAAAATACAGGAAAAGGATAAAGAGTGATAATAAAATAGAGGACATGGGTGGAAGAAAGAAGAGAATATAGAAAATTTATTGATCATAATCTCTCTGTGACACAGATACTGAGGATAGTGTGAATGAATTTTTTTATTGGTTGCATTTTTGGTTTTCTCCCTTGACTGCACAGAATGCAATGAATTTCATAACAATCAAATGTACAAATTAATGACCAGCATGAATTCATAGAAAAATGAATAAAGATTCCAAATATGTAAACTTGTAAACACTTATATTTACATTTCACACTCTGTTCCTGGATTATACAGGTGGTGCGTTTTTAATGTGCTTCAGCATATTTATGTAAAGGACATACATCAACGTTAAATTTCTAGCAATGATCCTTCATAGTAGCGACATACAAACAAGTCAAATTTCTAGCAATTATCCGTTATGGCACGGACATACAAACAAGTAACATTTCTAGCACGGACATACAAACGAGTAACATTTCTAGCAATGATCCTTTATAGCACGGACATACAAACAAGTAACATTTCTAGCATGCACCTGCATCAACATAAAATTCATATGAATGGCTCACTTACAGCATGGCATACGTCAAGGTCGACTTGCATCATATTTATAGCAAAGACATATACAAAAGTCAAATTTAAAGCAAGGTCATACACAGAAGTGAAATTCATAGCAAGGACATACACAAAAGTAAAATTTCTAGCAGCCGCGCACTTAAAGCAAGGACATACATCAATATCAACTTTGTAGCTGCGGTATAATTAACGTCAAATTTATTGTAGCCGCATATTTATAGCTACGATATAATCAGCGTCAAATTTATAGCAGCCGCACATTTATAGCAAGGATATCATCATTTTTTATAAGAAAAAAAATGGAGGGAAGACAATTGATGGGTTATAATTAGGATATACTGTATAGTGTAAAAAATGTAAAGTATCCCGTTACACGCCCATTGAGGCGTATTGGGAATATGGTGTTAGGCCCATATTTTCTTGACCACCGGCACACTAGGGGTGATGTGGTCAGCATCACACCGGCCGCCTTAACCTTCCCAGAGTTGCTATGGTACCCAATTCATGAGGCTGGGTCGACTCCGGAGCCGTTTGCGGTTTTAAAAAATCCCATCTCAACTGGGGATCGAACCACGAACCACCGAGCTTGAATATGGTCTCATCTCCTCACTCAACTTAGTCCAAATAGAGTAAATCGAAAATGTAAAAGTGTGTGAATGTATGTGTGCGTGCCCTTCCCTTTAAAAAAACAGTCTTTCACAACTGCCATGTTGTTAACAAGGGGGAGAAGGATGGGAAAACCTAGGGTGTTCGGGATGATACCCAACCAATCATCAGCCACCATCAATAAGCATTGCGAGACCCCAACCAGACTCTCACTTTCCAGTAACAGACCCCCACGAGACACCCAGTTTCCAATAACAGACCCCCACCGGACTCCCACTTTCCAGTAACAGACCCCACCAGACACCCACTTTCTAGTAACAGACCCCACCAGACACCATCTTTCCAGTAACAGACTCCACCAGACACCCACTTTCCAGTAACAGACCCCCACCAGACTACCACTTTCCAGTAACAGACCCCCACAACACTCCCACTTTCCAGTAACAGACCCCCACAACACTCCCACTTTCAAGTAACAGACCCCCACCACACTCCCACTTTCCAGTAACAGACCCCCACCAGACTCCCACTTTCCAGTAACAGACCCCCACCAGACTCCCACTTTCCAGTAATAGACCCCCACCAGACTCCCACTTTCCAGTAACAGACCCCCACCAGACTCCCATTTTCCAACAGACCCCTACCAGACTCTCACTTTACAGTAACAGACCCCCACCAGACTCCCACTTTCCAGTAACAGACCCCCCACCAGACTCCCATTTTCTAGTAACAGATCCCCACCAGACTCCCACTTTCCAACAGACCCTCACCAGACCACAACTTTCCAGTAACAGATCCCCACCAGACTCCCACTTTCCAGTAACAGACCCCCACCAGACTCCCACTTTCCAGTAACAGATCCCCACCAGACTCCCACTTTCCAGTAACCGACCCCCACCAGACACCCACTTTCCAGTAACAGACCCCCACCAGACTCCCACTTTCCAACAGACCCCCACTTTCCAACAGAACCCAACCAGACTCCCAATGTCCAGGGACACCATCACTGATTCTCATATATTAATCTTTATTCTTGTTATATGCTGTTTTACTAAATTGTGCAATTCTCTAGGTCCATCTATTCTCAACACCCGTTCTACAGTTATGGATGAACTGCATACCCGCAAATAATCAACTAATGGTTTTCTCTGTTGTTCATACTTTCTACGTTTAACTAGGAAATGTTCTATATTTTCCTCTATACACTCTGCACAGTAAGGTTCTTCTAGTCTAAAATAGCCCATTCCCAGTTCAGTGCAAGACGTTTCTGTTTTCCTTCAGTCCTGAGTTCGGTAAGCGTTCCTAGCTTAACAACATTTTACAGATTAAACAAGTTGTTTATTATCACGTTACAGACTACTGACCTGGTCTAAGCATTTAAACCTTGGACATCAAGATTTATTTGTTCAGTCGAAGGGAATTTATAGCAGTGAAACCATTTTGTTGACGGATTACCCACTGTATCCAATCAAACGTGTTTTCTTTGGAGGCTGCGGATTTAGATACCTGCTGAAAGGCCGCTGATTTTTTTTTTTTTTTTTTTTTTCGTTATTCCGGTAATTTTGATGTCAAAAGCACTAGTTATCTCATAATAACTTCTTATTTTTTCTTTGTTTTATTTACTAACTTTATCCAGAAGAAAATACGAAATTCTTTTGTTACGTGTTTGCTACTTTTCTACGTAGCACGTCGCTTCAACCGTTTACCATATTCATGTGACTGTTGGTTATATCAGGACGCGTTTCATTTAGTGTTGTACTTTCTTAATTGTCTGTATTCTACACAATGGGAGAAGATCGGCTACCACTAACAAGTATGGGAGACTAAGAACCAGGGATCCAGACCTCCAGGACGACCCAGAGTCCGCTGGGAGAGACAACAATAGATAATCTCTGAAGGACTGAGGACTAGATTGGAACAAGGCCAGGAAGAAGACAACCGATAGGATAGTATGGCGATGTTTCTAGAAAACCTCTAAACCCCATGGAAGAAGAGGAACGACGAAATAAGTAAGTGTATATTCTATGCTCAGTATTGTATTATTTTTCTGGATTGAGTTTTTACATATTAGTTATAGTTTAGACTGTGTCAGTGTTCTAGTGCCAGTGTTCTAGTGTGCGTGTTCTAGTGTCAGAGTTCTAGTGTGAGTGTTCTAGTTTGAGTGTTCTAGTGTGAGCGTTCTAGTTTGAGTGTTCTAGTGTGAGTGTTCTAGTGTGAGTGTTCTAGTTTGAGTGTTCTAGTGTGAGTGTTCTAGTGTGAGTGTTCTAGTGTGAGTGTTCTAGTGTGAGTGTTCTAGTGTCAGTGTTCTAGTTGAGTGTTCTAGTGTCAGTGTTCTAGTGTGAGTGTTCTAGTGTGAGTGTTCTAGTGTGAGTGTTCTAGTACCAGTGTTCTAGTGTCAGTGTTCTAGTTTGAGTGTTCTAGTGTCAGAGTTCTAGTTTGAGTGTTCTAGTGTGAGCGTTCTAGTGTGAGTGTTCTAGTTTGAGTGTTCCAGTGTCAGTGTTCTAGTTTGAGTGTTCTAGTGTGAGTGTTCTAGTGTCAGTGTTCTAGTGTCAGAGTACTAGTGTCAGTGTTCTAGTGTTAGTATTCTAGTGTCAGTGATCTAGTGTGAGTGTTCTAGTGTGAGTGTTCTAGTGTCAGAGTTCTAGTGTGAGTGTTCTAGTGTCAGTGTTCTAGTGCCAGTGTTCTAGTGCCAGTGTTCTGGTGCAAGTGTTCTAGTGTCAGAGTTCTAGTGTCAGTGTTCTAGTGTTAGTGTTCTAGTACCAGTGTTCTAGTGCCAGTGTTCTTGTGCCAGTGTTCTGGTGCCAGTGTTCTACTGCCAGTGTTCTAGTGCCAGTGTTCTGGTGCAAGTGTTCTAGTGTAAGTGTTCTAGTGTCAGAGTTCTAATGTGAGTTTTCTAGTGTGAGAGTTCTAGTTTGAGTGTTCTAGTGTCAGTGTTCTAATGTCAGTGTTCTAGTGTCAGTGTTCTAGTGCCAGTGTTCTAGTGCCAGTGTTCTAGTGCCAGTGTTCTGGTGCAAGTGTTCTAGTGTAAGTGTTCTAGTGTCAGAGTTCTAGTGTGAGTTTTCTAGTGTGAGAGTTCTAGTTTGAGTGTTCTAGTGTCAGTGTTCTAGTACCAGTGTTCTATTGTCAGGGCTCTAGTGTTGTGTTCCATATAGACGGATGGATGAATAGATAAGATAGATCCGATAGATCCGATAGATAAGGCAGGCAGGCAGGCAGACAGACAGACAAACAGACAGACGATAGATAGATAGATAGATAGATAGATAGATAGATAGATAGATAGATAGATAGATAGATAGATAGATAGATAGATAGATAGATAGATAGATAGATAGATAGATAGATAGATAGATAGATAGATAGATAGATAGATAGATAGCTAGCTCTACCACTTGGCTACTGTTGAGAATAGAAGCTAGGAAGAAAGAGAAGAGTATATAACAGAAGGCGAGAAATAAACGGGAGTCACGACATGCCCGAGGGTGAGAAGATGTACGAGTCCTAGTGTCTGCTTTCTAGTGTCCGTATTCTTGTCCGTCTTCACTGGATCATCTGCAATGTTAACTATGCGACACTGGAAGTAAAAAATGCAAATAATAATGCTGATTGTGCTGCCCAGACTTTAGCGTACTAGCAAAGATGATTCTCTATCCCTCATTCATGTTTCCACTTTCTTCCTCTAAAACCTACATTAACTCTAATTAACCCATTACCTGTGCTAAGCTTACATTCTGAGAGCTTCCACAAATGAGAACTGGAAATAAACATAATTACTCCAGTCTTCCTTAGAGCTATATTTTCCTCTTCATTTAGCTTCCTGGTGCGAGACGTCCGAAGCTGGACAGTTTACTTGTGTAACTTGAAGTAGGGTTTAGATATTTTCCGGTGGGTCAAGCGGTCAGACTTAGTTCTGGACTAAATCAACTTGAATACCCCCCGACGTTACCAAAAATTCGCTTGGGAAAAATATATGATTTTCAAAGACATTTATGTTACTCTTAAATTGTCCAATTTCGGAGAATGCAATACTTTCTCTACGTCTGGTCATAGAGACACCATAGATAGCAATTGTGAAACATGAGCTGGCGTGTAACAGGCAACTAATTAGAGGTTGTTCCTGGAACTGGTAGCCTCTTCATGTCAAACAAATTGTTACCGAAACCAAGGTGCTTTTGGGGCAGGCGTCCTGCTAAGGTGTCAACTGTGAGGGTGGTTCGAAGCAAGGGAAGGAGAGGAAAAAAAGGAGGGAATGAATGAATGAACTGCCAATAGTGTGACACGTCGAGCGTCCAATTAACAGAGTGGTTAGATCGCTGGTTTATCGCGGCAAAAGAGCCGGATTCGATTCACGATATCGAATAGGTTGTCGGAGTGGCTAAGAAGTATGGCGTCCACCTCATATTCAAAAGGTACCGGGTTCGAATCCCAGTTGAGGGATTATAATTTATGGAAATATTTTTTTCAGCACCAGTGGTCCTAATTATGTCATACTCCCCCCGTGGTCTCATGGGTAGTGAGATCGGATGCCTAGCATTCTCGGATAAGGGCGAAAAAATATGAGGTCCCGTGTGCAAGCTGCGCGCGTTAAAAATCCCACGGCAGTTGGAAAGTCGTAAAGAGTAAGCCATAAGGCCGCTCCCCTGGCAAAATTTTAAAAAATTAGGAAACCTACCCACCACAAAAAATATTTATAGAATGTGATTCCTATACAGTATATGCACACATTGGGATTCTCGCCGGTGCTACAGAGTTCGTGCACTGCGCTGAGATACACCTAGTGTGATCTAAGAGAAGAGATCAGAGCACTGATGGCGTTGTCCGTGTGCAATGAAGATAGTCCTTAAAAACCAAACCAAACCACAATATCGACACGCTCCAGTTTACCAAGCTGTAAAATTTGAACCTGATTTTTCTCTCGAGTTAGGGAAGGAAAAGGCAGCGAGGAAGGGAACTGATCACCCCACCTCTCGATGCTGGACATATTATAGTGAAGTCTCTAACACTTCACTCCCCTACGGCGATACCTGCTATGGGAATACCTTTATAGTGACACCAAATACCTGGGATCTCTGAAGAGACAAAGACAGAAAATGACTTTTGCTTACATATGCATGTCGTAAGAGGCGTCTAATAACCAGGTTGTCCAAAGGGCTGGCACCCTCAATATGTTGTTAAGAGTTAAAACAGATTTGTCCGAGTTCTGTCAACGGTTTTTTAGATCTTGTTTAATTTTGCTTGCCGGTCAGAAATAAGTTCTGTATCTATCTCATAATATTTCATTTTATAGTTGATCTTCACTTGAGGTTAGAACTGGCCATTCATTCCCCTTTGGTTATCGTCTACTTAAAGTTCTTTGTTTGCCAAATCACTAGACGATACAATGTCAAACATTTATAATGATAAACTTACAAAATGTCAAAGTTTGAACGATTTAATCATCTGAGACGACTTCTTAATTTAAAACGACTTTCCTTTTTATTCACAGAAGACTTCATGAACAATATTCTGCTCCAAACAATTATTAACTGGTGTCCACTGGTAACCGATTTCATCAAATTACATTGTCCGTATAATTTCCTACTTGTAGTGGTGATCTGCACAATACCATAGTCCTGTGCTCTCTGGCACACTTATTTCTCTGTCCGCCAAATTTTTATTTTAAAATAATCTTTATAGATACTTTTCAATACTCCATGAATACATTTTTGTAAATAGGTTTACCAACCTTCTGACGCTTCGCGCATCTTGTTACATTTTTCTTCAATACACATTTCTGACCATCTTGGCAGTTTAACACTGTGGATTTAAATATTCTGAATCCGTGGCTTTACCACACTGAAATACTTATACATCTACGTATACCTTTACTTAGGTTCACCGTCGAACGCAGATTCATTAAGAACACTTGTTGATGTGGATTATACCACACATTAATAAGTGGACTAGCCACATATGCGGACAAGTCTATATGCTCCCAAGCGTGGACACGGACTCTCCTCTACGTCATCCCCCGATACGTTACTTTGTCATAGATAACGACTCAATTTTTTGCATTTTGGTGAGGCTCAGCACATCCGTCATCAAATACAAAATCCATTATTCTTTCAAGAACCCTTCCCCCACGAAAAACAGAAAAATCATTCAGAACCACTGGGTGAAATAACAACCATTAAGTGTAATAGAAAAATAATGAAATAAATTAACGTGTTTATTTTACAGTTAAATTTGTTTTTGGTGGTTTTCGGTATCTATTTGAAACTGGAAAACCCATTTCAAACATTTAGTCGTTCATCGCGCCACCAGGGAAATAAAGTAATTTGTTCTTCTTCGCGTTTAAGTCAATAGCACAAGAGTTCAGGGACGTTGATGTCAAAGGCTTTTACACATTAAGTGATTTTTGGCGAAGAAATCAAGACAAGCAAAATACCGGAAGAGAGAACTAGGTGTATATTTTTTTAAAATTCCGTTGATGGATCAAATGAGCGAATTACTCTTAACTCTGGGACAAATTTAAATAAGACGTGTCCGACCAAAGTATTGTAATCTTAACTCTGGACCAAGTTTAAATAAGACGTTTCCGACCAAAGTATTTTGATGAAAGCAAGAGAATTATCAAGTTTGGTGTTGCAATGTTTATAGAAGGTAAGATGTTGATTATTTAAACGACAGATTTAATGGAATTCATCATCAAGTGCATTGGTGCTGTCCTCAGGACATGAAGACGAAAGTTCACACCACAGTGAAGGGGTAGCTCTTATGTTATCTAAAGAAGCACAGAAAGCCCTCATTGAATGGGAAGCCGTTGGACCCAGAATAATAGCTAGTCTTAAAACAGACAATAAATGTAAATGTCATCCAATGTTATGCACCAACTAATGACAAAGAAGAGTCTGTGAAAGAAGCATTTTATACTAGACTACAGGAAATTATGGAAAAAGTAAAAAGAAGAGACATCACAGTTTTGATGATATATTTTTTTTTCTCATGTTTCAGAGTAATACAATTGGTCTGCCTAGACAAATGAGTTGAAGATTTTGATTATGCTGTTCGGCGTGATTTCTTTTGATTTCCATATTTTTCCCAAAACGCCCTGTTGGCTTTGCGGATTATTTTCTTTATACACAATAGTTACCGGTACAAGTGTCTTTGAATATAGTACAGAGGATTCAAAATTGTGTTGATTTTATTAAAGTTGTTTTCTACGTCACCGGTTGTTGTTGTTGTTAGGTTTAGTATTCCTTAACCGAACCTCAATGGTACCTATACCTTGTAGCGGTATGGCAGCTTGTGTACCCTGACAATCCCCAGAGCTATGCCAGTGGGAGATTTACTCCTGGTAGGTTCAACCACGCTGGACTGGTCTGCGTGGGTAGGGGTCAGACAAAAGCTGGTACTCTGGTCCTCCAGGTTGGGGGTTTTAGCATAGGGCCGACACCCCTGTCTATGTAAAAAAATCGCACGTTACGGAAACAACAATAAATGGTACATGCTTCGAACATACAGAGGTCCACTGTTCTTCATTTCAACCTCATTTTCATTTGCGTTCCTTACAGAGCATAGATTCACCACCCTAGCTGGTCCCCTTTGTAAGATACTTGCACTAAGCATTCACACGCTCGTACAGCGATGACTTCTGTAGCAATATGTTTTACATGCTGAGATTGTCTGCCTCATACATGACATCGTATTAGTGGCCATGGACGGCATGCTTGAGGGTGTTGTGGTCCCATTCTTTATTTTTCTTTTCAGATATCCGACGCATCTACACCACGCACACATCTCATTGCGAAATATAAATATTATTATGCAATTAATTTGGTTTTTGACAATTTACAACAATTATTTTTTTTTTTTAAAATCAGATGTACATAAGCCACCAGATGTTACATTCGAAACGGGGGTCGGAGTGGTTAAGAGGGATCGCGTACGCCTCGAATTCTAAAGGTACCGGGTTCGAGTAGTGGTGTCGTGAAATATTCTAATCCACATATATAAATTATTAGGTAAATATAAAGCCTAACAAATAAAATTAATAAAGAGAAGAGCAATGGGAAAATAACAGTGCTGTCACAAAGAATGTACTCGAAATCCCCCTTGTTTTCTGCTTCGTCTGCAAATTGTAACGCTTTCACGTTGATATAAAAGCTTACTGTATTATTACCCGCCTTCTTCAATGAAACGTGTGCTGCATTTCTAAGAAAAACATTGAGACGTACTGCGTAATGACCTAAATTAATCCTAACATTAATTATACTGCGTTACCAAAACGAACGAACAGATGGACAAAAGGATAAAGAGAGAGGGGAGGGCTGAAAATCAGGAACGCATGCAACACGCGTCGCGCGATACACAAATGCTGCCATCACGCGTGTAAGTCTACATGCACTAAATTTTTTTCAGACGGACAGTGATAAAATACACTACCCTTTCCCAGAGTTAGGTTTATAAATAAAAAAAAACTCTTATTAGAAAAGATAACATTAGATGGGTTTACGGTTGAAAACATAACAGTACCCAGACAGCACATCTTCGAAACAGGAGGTAGAAGAAATTGCATATTTTGAACGCAGCCACGTAGCTCCTTTAAATTTGTATTTTTGGGTTCCTTAGGGCTTGCTGACAAATAATATGTAAAACGTTACGCAAATAGTCCAGGAATTAATAAATTATACCCAAAATAAAATATTGGGGGTGCCTGACAGCATAAAATCATTTCTGCTCATAAGATTTTTTTTTAACGTGTTTGAAAAAAATTTACGTTACAGAAATAGCCTACCTTGTAAACTCCAAATTGATTGGAGCGCAACAAATGAAAGCCTAACCACGATTGGTCGGGCTATAAATACTATCTTGGTTGTTAGGGGAAACGGGGAAAGGTAACATTTTTTCAAACACTTGTCGAAACGGGGCTCATTGGTCAGACTCGCTGATATACACACTTGGGAGCGTTAGTTCGAAACCACTTGTTTAAATAAGATTGATAAAGCATCAGTGCGTTGAAGCCAGCTTATATTTGGCTAAATAAAAGCCTGGAAGATAAGCAGATGGGAATTTGTGCCAGTTTGTGCCAGAATTCATTGCTAATCAACGTATCTGTGTTTATTCGTATGAATTGTGGGACAGTGGTCTTGATGGTACTGAGCAGCACCTAGTCAGAGCTTTGCTGAATCCAGTGTCGGACAGCATACTCCTTGGTCCTTTTAGCTATCAGTGAGGTGTCTCCAGAGCCCAGAGGAGAATTCGAGCAGAGGAGTCCTTTCCTGCCGCCATCACGCCAGATAAGCTAACTTGGCCAGCTGAGCTCAACATTATGTCCCCTCATCTTGAACTGACTTTGTAAAATTAACATTAAGAGGGGAATTTACTTGTCTTAAAATCAGGAACTGTGAACATCTCCAATACTAGTCCCTAAAGACAAACTATTGAAGTCATGATGACAAATACCAACAGAGCTTGAACAAAACAAAACCAGTATTACCTCATTTTACTACTACACAACTGACACACATAGAACATTTGTAATAATATATGTCACTACAATATTCATATTAAATACATTCTGTACATAACTTGTAATTTAAATTGATTGTGATTCCTGGTTCCCTTGTAGTTGAATCAGGACACATATTCATTCATGCCAGTAATGAATACATATTGTTATTTGAAAAGTTACGAGTGACTTCTTTAAGATATTCTCATAGAGTGTTATATGTATGTGAGTGTCACAGTGTTGTTAAGAGTAGTGGATTAAATTAAATTGTTTATCTGTCTGTTGTTGTGACTTACACTTCATCATACACATACCCTAGACACATAACGTAGTCATCACACTATTCCAGAATAATTCTGACTGAGATATATAGATATGTGGTAGCAAGTAAGGTGATATATAATACACTACTCTTATTAGATATATATATATACACAAGTGGGAATTTAATTTATGCACATTTTTTTCTTAACTAGTGGTCCTATTGATGTCATATTTCCCCCCCCCCCCCCAGTCCCCCTGGGTAGGGAGATCGGTTGCTTAGCTTTCTCGGATAAGAGCATAAAAACAGGAGGTCCCGTGTGCACGTTGCGCACGTTAAAAATCCCACCGCATTTGGAAATCGTAAAGAGCAGGAAATAACGCCGCTGCTCTGGCAAAATTTAAAAAAATTATAAATCCAAACACCACAAAAATATTCATAGAATGTGTGATTCCTATATATATACACACACTGGGTTTCTCACCGGTGCTACGGAGTTCGTGCACTGTGCTGTGATCCTCCTTGTGCGATCTAAGGGAGGAGATCGCAGCACTGATGGAGTTGTCTGTGTGCAATGAAGATGGTCCTTAAAACCAAACCAAAACATTTGAAACGATTGCAAGTTAAATATAAACTCAATATAGGGCTACTGCCACCCTATCCGGCTTTCGGGTCTTCCCAGTAAAGTAGAGGCAGTGATATGTGTCTGTGTCCGATAACGTTCGTGGTCCCGAGAGAATTTTGGCTGGAGACGTCTCGGCAGCGAGGTGGTTTTATAGCGGCAGTACACAAGAGGGCAAGTTCGGGGCACAGCGGATTGATCAACCGCTTGCTTGTCACATTGATTACGGAAACAACAATTAATATTCTGTTGCACCAATAAACGCCTTTAGGCGTAACGGAACAACGGATAATTTCTTGTTGCCCTAAGACGCCGAAAGGCGTAATGGCCACTGACTGCTTGGTCGGTCTTTGGCTAAGGACGGAAGAAGAAGAAGAAGAACCGTCACACAGTTGGCCTCGCTGACTGCGACACCCTCGCTGACTGCAACACCCTCGCTGACTGCGACACCCTCGCTGACTGGTTGTGTGGAATAGAAGAATTAAAATGGTATGGATAAGATCTTTAATGTGGATCTCGAGTGGCTGGAACAAGTGTCGTGTGAAATTCCAATCCACATATATAAATTAAAAAGAAAATGTAAAGCCTAACAAATAACTTCATAAAAGGAAAGAAGAATGGTAAAGAACAGTGCTGTCACAATGACTGTACTCGAAATCCCCCTTGTTTTCTACTTCGTCTGCAAATTGTAACGTTTCACGTTGATAGTAAAAGCCTACTGCATCACTACACGCTTTCTTCAATAAAACGTGTACTGCCTTTCTAAGAAAAACCTTGAGATACGCAAGCTGACCTATATTTAATATTCCATTCATGTCATTTTATACACTAAGTTACCATAAACAAAAGACAGATGAACTTAGGATAGAAAGAAGGGAGGGCTGAAAGCCGGGACGCATACAACACTAAACACGCGTCTCGCTATACAATTACTACCATCACGCGTGTAAGGCCACAAGCACTAGCTTTTTTCAAATCGACAATGATAAAAAACACTACCCATACGAGAGTCAGGTTTTAAAAACTTACAAAACGCTTATTAGGAAACATGACATTCTACTGTTTTATGTCTAAAATCCTGACATTAGTATGACAGTACAGCTGACACCATAAAGTTTGGAAGTGAGGAGGTGGCAACAGCACGACTATCCTAGAAGAAAATACATATTTTGAACGCAGCCCCTTAGCCCCATTAAATTTATATATTTGGGTTCCTTGGGACTTGCTGACAAAGAATATGTTAAACGTTACGCAAATAGTCTAGGAATTAACACAATATAGCCAAAAGAAATAGTGAGGGTGTCAGACAACACCAGAATCAGAATCGCTCAGTGGCAGATTTGGACACCACCATTGTACGGGAAATGGGTCTCCATGTTAAATCCGATTTGATTGGAGCGCAATAAATGTAAGGCTAAACACGATTAGTCGGGCTATAAATACTATCTTTTGTTGTTAGGGGAGACGGAAGGAAGGGTACTTTTTTTTGAAAAGCTGTGTAAACATGGCACGATTGGTTAGACCCGCCAATATAGTCAATCAGAGGCGTCAGGTCAGCACCACATTTTCAAATAAACTTACTAAAGAACCAGTGCGTTGAGCGCCAGTGCATATTTTTCTAAATAAAAGCCTGGGACATCGGCAGATCGAAATTGTGCTATATTCATTGCCAGTCAACGTAACTGTGTATTATTCCATGAATTGTGGTAAGCTTGCTATATTCAATATCTTTTTAATGAAAATTGAATGTAAATTGATAATTTATGTCTGTATATGTGTGTGGTTCAGTAGCGAACATGAGGCAAAGCCTATATAGTGCTCCAACCTGAACAGAAGGTGTTGGGGAAAAGTAAAACTACATGGAATTGCCAAAAAGTACACTGACACCTATCTTATTGACTAGAAAGAAATAATGCTGGAATTGCAGAGGCGTAGTAACCTTTAGGGAGGAGTATACTGATGTCAATTGTTTCAGATGAAGATAGCAATTGGCCTACCGCTCTGAACTCAGTGTTTGTTATGTATTGTGTTCAGTCTGGACATAGATTACAGATTAGTTCTGAAATAGGAGGTACAACCTTCTTGTTTCTGGGACTGTGGTTCTAAAGTTATTGAGCAGCACCTGGTCTGAGCTTTGCTGAAACTGGAGGCTGACAGCATACTCCTGGGTCCAGATAGCGACTAGTGAGGTGTCTCCAGAACACAGGGGAGCAATCGAGCAGAGGAGTCTTTTCCTGCCACCATCCCGAAAGTTAAGCCTTTGTGGCCAGTGGAGCTCAACATTATGTGTCCCCTCAAAAATTGACATTTTAATAAAAAAGATGGACAATACCTTGTTTAAATTGACAGGAACTGTGAACTTTTTCACCATACTATTTCCCAGATAAACAAACACTTGAAGTCATGATGACAAATAACAACATAGCTTGAAAAACAAAACCAGTATTACCTCATAGTACTACTACACACTGACACACATAGGATAATATTAATAAAATATGTCACTACAATGTTCATATTTATAAATTCTGTACAATGAAGCAAGAGGTGGAAGAAACTGATGGACAGAACACACAGTGAAGAAAGCTATTGATTGCACTACAAGGCGTTCCTTCTTCTAGAATCCCCAGGGTCAGAGACGTAGAGGGAGAAATAAAGACATGCGCGGAAGGGAAAGAGGCCCACATTAAAAGGATACAGAAGGCACGGGAAGACCTTGAAGAGATGGCAAAGAACAGAAAGGCTCAACATATCTTTGTTGAAGGTCTATACTCCTCAGGGCTCTCTGGAGAGTAACTATACCGTATAATAACCGTTTAATAAAATATACAAAGCCTCAGTTGTAAGAAGCGCACACCATTTCTGGTGAATTCATAAAAGGCGTTTGTTTGCCGCCAAAATGGATATCGTAGTTTCACCGCTGCATTCGCTTAGTCTCTATGGCACTATTCAGTAAAACCCAATTTTCCTGTTTGAAAAATTTTGCTCAGATCTCTCCAAAAAGAAATTCTTTGTGGCACCAATCACGTAGCAAGGGTTATTGAACCACTTATGTTCCGATACAAGATCAGGTACAAATAACTCGTGGACCACTGTGGAGTTACCATCGCGGATATCACCCCCCCCCCCCCCCCCCCCCCCCCCCCAATAAAATGACGCTAAAAAAATGAAACAATTTAAACGACTAAACTCTTGCCGGGGGAAGGGGGGTAGGAGAAGGTTACTCGCTGTGATGATCTCTCTCAGCATGAGGCAGAGCGGATAGTATTCTGGTACGTTATTTACAGAGACTGTGTTTTACCAAATAATATTTCACTGGTAAGAGAAGACAAAATTTGACAGAACTATGATGATAAAATTCCTGCTTTAGAGTTACTGTTTAGAGGGTAGACCTCGGTGTTCTTAATCTCTCGGACTAGGATGTCTGGTTCGAGAATTTCCAGGATTTAAAAAAAAATATAATTTTGCCTCATTTGGGCGAGGCGCGTCCAGTTCAACCTAGTCGGTTATATTATGGCGTATGTCGAAATATAAAAGATCTTTAGGTGTGGGTTCCAGGATTAAATTCCCGGGAATGTTAGGAAACTGGGTCACTGCAAGAAATATAACCAGCACAGGCAAAACGTTAAGACACACTGGAATAACCACAAGGTAGAAATGAGTGTTGATGACCTTTAAGGCTGTAAGACCTCACCAGAAATACACAAAAAAGTCAATAAAACCCTATATTACAACAACAAAAGCGAACATTTAAAAAAAAATGTGTATGCTTTTAAAACTTTGCATACCCACCCGCCTCCCTAGCCAGTAGTTTAATGTAGTAGGCTTCCCCCAGATAAATACGGATTGACTATATATAAACCTTCAACCAATATTAAATACATGCCAGTATAGACACAGCATTTTTTCTGAACAATACAACAATATGAAGTATTATACTTACTTACTTACTTAGTCGTTCCCCTTCTACCGTGAGGTGTAGAGGTTTGGAAGAGAGAGCGCCAGACCATTCTATCAGCTGTCTTCTTCCTGGCCTGGTTCCATTCTAGTCCTCGGTCCTTCAAAGATTGTCTAATGTTGTCCTCCCAGCGGACTCTGGGTCGTCCTGGAGGTCTGGATCCCTGGCTCTTTGTTTCTCATGCTTGTCGTGGTAGCCGATCTTCTCCCATTCTGCAGACATGGCCAAACCATCTTAGTTGGGACTGTTCTATTTGGGTCTGCAGCGGATGGGATTTTAGGCCTTGACGGATCGTCTGGTTGCGGACCATGTCTCTTCTTGTTACTTCAACCACTTTCCTCAGATACCTCATTTCTGAGGTTTGGATCTGGCTTTTGTGGGTTGTAGTCATTGCCCACGACTCGCATCCATATGTCAAGACTGGGACATAGGTGGAGCGGTATACAGCCATCTTCGTTTTCTTACCAACCTCTTTCTTGCTGAGGAATCCACGATTTATGGCCTGAAAAAGTCTCCCAGCCGCTGCTTTTCGAGTGGCCAACTCTTCTTTGAAGTATTATTAAAATGTAAAATCACCATAGAGTGGAATAATATAGTATGAGCATAAAATAAATACAATGAAGAAAAATATCACAACACATGAAACGCGCACTGATATAACCAACAGCTCCATGCCCATGGTTGATGATTGAAAGTAGCGCGCTACAAAGAAAAGTAGCAAACACCTATACAAAACTGTTAGGAATTTATTGTATGTCTAGTCCCGGGAAGAAATGAACAGGATCCGGGACATTTTTGATCATAATTGTTATTTTTTTTAAATCGTTTAATTAAACAATTTTCGAAGCGCTTAGCCTTTTCTCGCTTATTTACGCTTGGATTTTGTTTGGCGTGAATTAATCACGTCAAAACAAGAAACAATTTGCTGCCATTCGACGCAGTTCAGGTACAAATGTACCGATTAATTTTTTCCTACCTTTCTATCTCTTCTAATTCAAATTTTATGAAAATATTGAAGCTCTGAATAGCCATTTAGCCAAAGAAATGTATAAAGCTGTTCTAACAAGAATCGGAACACGACTAGATACGGTGGCGTCACACTCCAGGCTACACCGCTGTAAATGGTTACCTGACTCTGCTCCTGATTTATGGAAGAAAAAGGTAGCTAGGGAAGGAACTGGTCACCTCACTCCACATCTCGAAGCTGGATCTAGTATAGTGAAAGCATCTAACACTTTACTTCACTACGGCAGTATCTGTGTCGTAGATTTTATCAGATAGGTAATAGATGTTTATAGCCCTGTCTGAGCAGAGGTGATAGTGATGACATTGCGAAAGTAAAGGGGTAAGAAGTAGTTTTATCACGAGGTGATCGTGTAAGAGAAAGGACAGTCTCTGGATAGAATAATTTATCTAATCCAACCTATCTGGACGACGATATTTAAATCAGACGCACCTTCTCTCCCTGTACGAAAATACAAGTTACACTGCACTCTCACATGCACACAATTCTGTGACAAATACGCACGAACGTGAAAACACACTATGAATAACATATAAGGATACGGTTTGACCGACACGATAACTAAAGGTTTAATAAAGTTTATTATCAATAGAAGATCACAACAATGAGCATATACATCACTAGATCATGGTTTACAGACAAAATTGCAAAAGAAGAAATTAATCAAATAGGTTCTCCCCCTCTGGTGATGTTAACAAAAGACATAAGTTTCTTTCTCTGTTCATTCAATTCACACCCATTCAGTGGCCACTTTTCACGTTTGCTTAACCCAGTAGTTGTTGCAGGCATTCCAAGGAAATACAGTAATAAGTAATTTAAACTATTTAGTGTCAAATTTAAGTTTTGCCGAATCCAGCCCCAGACTCGCCGAAGTTGTTGACTGCAAATTTCACGGGAGTCGATAGAGTCGGTGATTTAATTTGTCATGGACACAATAAGTTATCTATGCCTTCAGTTGGTTGGAGTAAGGTTCATGCGTGGTGATCGCCGATGTAGGATAAATATAACATATATATGGTTCCTGGGTTGTCTAGCCTCTGGTGGCTGAAACGCTAGGTTTAAGTTGCACAAATGTTACTGACAATATACAGTATTTCGCCACAGCTGGCTGATGAGATTGATATAAGTAAATCTGGTAAAAGTTCTCGTCCAGTTAATATTATAATTTAATGTTTCTATTCTGGTTTCTCTCATGAAAAAATTAGGAAAATCGGACCGCACAGGTCACAGCAAGAAGCTCATCAATATTAAATATTCTTGGATGCTTATAATATTATAAGTTCGTATGATCATAAGTTCATAGGGCCATAAAAAAACCCGCTAGTACTCAGGTTGATCAGCCTAGATTTCAGGAAAAGAAATATAAACATTTAACCAAATTATCAATATCATCTCTAACACGAGTTAAAATAGGACCTCTTCACCACTCCGTTATAAATTAGATTTAAAACACACGTGTCTAGCTTATCCTATCGTTTTTTAACGCGTGATATGAACGCAAATGACATAAAATGGATAGAAGTAAATAACATATACCGTCAGTAAGGAGGTTGACCACTACTATGAAAACTGGATTTTACGTACCAAATATCGATTTTTTCTGTTTCACTTTTGAGCTTTTGAGCTTATTTTAAATAATCATCGAGGAATCGATTGAGCAAGGTTTTATAACATAAAAAAAATGTATTTGATGTATCAAAAAGCATATTGTCGGCACCACCCCCATGCTATGATTTTCAAATTTGTGCCGAAAATGCACGATTTCTCACTAAAACTATCAAACAGAGGAGTCTCAAATTTGGCATGCATGTAGTACACATCTATATCTTTAAAAAAAACACATCTGCATTTTTGATATTTTGGTAATTTTCTTTTATAAATTTTTTAAAAATATTTAAAAAAATATTTTTTCACACAAATATAGTTTTTTTTTTTTTAAATCATTAAAAATATAATTTAAAACTTATAAAAATAATCATGAGTAGTACACATCTATATCTTTAAAGTAACACATCTGCATTTTTGATATTTTGGTAATTTTCTTTTATAAATTAAAAAAAAATATTTAAAAAAATATTTTTTCATACAAATATAGTTTTTTTTTTTTTTTAAATCATTAAAAATAGAATTTTAAACTTATTAAAATAATCATGAGTAAAATTGTTTTAATTTTCAGTCACAACATGTGGGTGCAATTTGATAAAGTTTGGTCAATGGGAAACAAGATTTTTGTTCTTGAAAATTGGTGAAAAACCCAATATAGCGGTTGTTTTTTTTTTTTTTTTTGGTTACCAGGGTAGAAGGAAAGAAGAAAAATTAGGCAAGACAAAGGCGAGAGGAGAAGCTGCAGGAAGCTGAAGGAGGGACAGCATATAGTGCTGGACCATTTTAAACACATTCAGCCCCCCAGAATGGAGTATATTGGACAAGACAAGTCACTCGATGAGTAAAATGCATTTTTCTCAAAACTAACATTTTATTAACAAAAAATGTTTTTTTTTACAAACTATCCAATAGATCAGTCTGAAATTTGGCATGCATATAGGACACATATATACCTTTAAATTGACAGGGGCTTTGTTTGATATTTTGGTAATTTGCTTTGATATATTTTTTTAAATATATTTTTTTCATTGTTTTTCATACAAATATAGTGTATTTTTTTTAAAAAACTCATTAAAAATAGAATTTTTATCTTATCAAAAAAAGCCCTAGATGAATTGTTTTAATTGTCAGTCACAACATGTGTATGCAATTTGATAAAGTTTGGTCAATGGTAAACATAAGATTTTTGCTCTTGAAAATTGGTGTAAAACCCAATATGGCGGTTGTTTTTTTTTTTTGGTTACCATGTAGAAGGAAAGAAGAAAAATTAGGCAAGATAAAGGCAAGAGGAGCAGCTGCAGGAAGCTGAAGGAGGTGCAGCATATAGTGCTGGACAATTTTAAACACATTCAGCCCCCCAGAATGGAGTATATTGGACAAGACAAGTCATTCGGTGACTAAAATGCATTTTTCTCAAAACTAACATTTTATTAACAAAAAATGTTTTTTTTTACAAACTATCTAATAGATCAGTCTGAAATTTGGCATGCATGTAGGACACATATATACCTTTAAAATGACAGGGGCTATTTTTGATATTTTGGTAATTTGCTTTGATATATTTTTTAAATATTTTTTTTTCATTGTTTTTCATACAAATATAGTGTATTTTTTTTTTAAATCATTAAAAATAGAATTTTTAACTTATCAAAAAAAGCCCCTGATAATTTGTTTTAATTGTCAGTCACAACATGTGTGTGCAGTTTGGTAAAGTTTGGTCAATGGGAAACATAAGTTTTTAGCTCTCGAAAAGTGGTGAAAATCCAATATGGCGGATTTTTTTTTTTGGTTACCATGGTAACCACATGTTTTTTAACAAAATAAACTGTACAATTTGGTTCATGGACATACACTGTGTCTATTGAGCACATAAAAAGTTTGAAAATGTTATTAGAACAAAAGTTAGTTTTCACTGTAGGGAAACCCCTTAAGTTGTAAGCTTTTCTGAATGCTAACTTTTTCCCCCCATTCTAAGATTGTAATGTTAATTTCCTACTGTAACCCTAGAAAGTCAAGTGGTAAAAGTGCTTCAAAATCCAGACAGCATAACATTAGAAGAAAATTGTCCCTTCAGTTCAACAACTACGTAATATTCTTTCACCGGAAAGTTTACGAACAGACTCATCGGTAACATCTCGTCATCGACAACGATAACAAACGAAGATGAAAAAGGAGAAGAAACAAACGCAAATGATGATAGTTTGTCAATGGAAATGGGCATTGAAGATGAAATAATCCTGGAACTGAATAAAATGGATCAAAGTAATAAGAAAATATAGGTCAAATTATTTTTAAACCCTGAAAAATAGATTTACAACTTTTTGAAGCAATTGTGACGTAATAACATCCTATCCTGTCGTCCAATTTTCCTTTCTCCACTCCCCTCACGTTGTTATTCATCTGAGCATACTTTTTTCACTTCATCCTATCGCTTCTTCTTTCCTTCGACATTAGTGTTTCTTAACCTTTCAGTGGTCCCGTACACTTCTACGGCATCTTAAGAAGCCTCACACCCCTTTACAACATCTTAAGAAGCCTCGCACCTCTTAACAGCATCTTAAGAAGCCGTGCACCCCATTAAAGCATCTTAAGAAGCCTCGCATCCCATTAAAGCCTCTTAAGAAGCCTTGCACCCCTTTGTATTAACCTTAAGAACCTTCGCCCCATTATCCTCTAGCTCATAAATATGCCAAAAATGGGGAAAAGAGATACAAGTATGTTTTGGCAAAATGTTATTTACAAAATGTGACTAAGATTCGGTATTGAATTCACGTTGTCAATGTTCTATTTTGTACAAATACATTGGAGTTCTGTGTATTAAATAAATAACTGGCATGTCTCGCACCCCCTGAAGGAAGATCTCGCACCCCCAGGGAGGTGCATGCACCCCTGGTTAAGAAGCACTGTTTTACATCGTTATCGACCGATTATCTTACCCTTCGTAACGACAATCCCGGTTATCTTAATCGGCTTATGCGAAGGCGGGTGGACAGTGCAACATTGACCTCTGTACGCCGCGAAGTTGTTTACTGACTGAGCGGGCTATCGCCTATCAGATTACGTAACAGCTTCCGGCCAGACTGTAAATGTGTCTTATAATTTAAAACAGCCGGCAAATGGCGACAAAAATATGTGGGATGAAACTGATATCTGGACAACAGATGGCATTTTAAGATAACGTGTTAATTTTGCAAGTATGATTTGCAAGTACACGAACTATCCTTCGGACATGTCTAGACATGATATGCCGGGCCAAGTTGTTTGAGTAGACAGGGATGTTGGTCGGAGAATAACAACCTTGATAAAAATTAAGGCACAAAATGATATAACACTTCCACCCAGATGACTCGTTGTAATAAACAACGATGTAATTATAGCAACCTTGGAATGGATTACCCGTTGTAATAATCTACGGTAGGTCGCATGTTTTTACGGTTGTGGTAAACAAGTAATAATTTAAGGGCAGTACCTTATATGGTCAGGTAATATGTTCAGAATGAGGAGGATGAGGGAAACCACTACCAAAATCAGACTCCTTACCTTGAGGGTTGGTTTGCTATTAGAATATTAAACTAAACTTAATTATGATTGAGTCGCCCCAATCAGAACCTTACGGGAAGTCATGTGCGTGGGAGCAAAAAGTCAGTTTAAAAGCTGAAGCATTTTAAGATGTTTGCAATGTATACCTTCTTCCTCAATTAGAAATCACAGAAAGCCAGAAACATGTAATATTTAGGATCCCAGTGCAGGACAGACCACAGGACTGGAAGTGAATTAAAAAAGAATAACTCCAGAGTTAACACTAAGCGCTGATATCTAATTTCGTCAGCTTCGAGCGAAAAGTACATTCGGACACATCTTGTCAGCGGACGCTCACCGATATTAAACTGGTAAACACTATTTAGCACTTGTGGTCACCTTCCAAAATATGATAATTAAATCTTAGGGAATTGACCACATACCTTCTTGCTGTTAGATTATCTTTCTTCTATGCAGACCGAGAGGACAACAGAAGCTCTGTTATCCTGAACACCCGCTTTTTTTAAGCAGACGATTACGGTTGCATTTATGATCAGCGATAGTTACCTGTCTCAGGATGGCAAAAATAGACGAAACTATGCCTTGCTTAATGATCCTAGTAATACAACTACTTTGCTATCTATCTTTTCTATCTCGTTCTATCTCGATGTTGAGAACTTCTGCTATCAGGTGTATGAGAAACTGCGATGAGCGAAATTAGGGTTCTACTTTTAAGCGCTCATGTCTGTACAACCAAAACGCTTTACTTGTTAAGCGTTACATTGAGTTATATCGTTGAATTTAGCCTGTCATATTCTGAACAAACCACTTAATACTGAACGTCCCCCTGCTGCCGAATGTTCCCTCATCGCCCCCTTAGTTCTCTTAACGCCTCCCAGGGGACTGTGCCGCCCACTTTGGCAACCACTGCTTTAGAGCGTCCGATTGACAGTGGTTAGGGCGCTGGTCTCTCGCGGCTAAGGTTTCGATTCACGGTATCGTCACGCTCCAGTCCCACCCAGCTGTAAATGGGTACATGACTTTGCTCTTGAGTTAGGGACGGAAAAGACAGCGAGGAAGGGGAACTGGTCACCACTCACCTCCATACTGGACTTGGTATAGTGAAGTCTCAAACACTTCACTCCCTACTGCAGTATCTCCTATGGGACTACTTTTTTTTTAGAACTTATATTCCTTTAGCATAACGGATTCCAGAATAAGGACTACCTATTAATGCTATCAGATGATTTCTTCAAACATCACAACGGTCTACGGCAATGTTTCTCAAAGTGTGGTAAGCGTACCCCGAGGATATGGGAAAGGGGTGAGAAGAAAAAATTTTTTTTTACGTCATCATACTATTTAGCTGAAGGAAATAACTTATTATAATTAAATATGTGAGAATGGGGTACCGTAGAAACACACATGTTTATTTACAATTTAAATTTGAGAAAAAAAATTGGAATGAGTTAAAAACTATGCTGTCTCTACTAGTTAGGATGCATATTTTAATTCTTCTTTGCTGAATTTCAGACGTCGACTTGAATATGTTAAAGAAAGCAGTGAGGCCGTTGGCATTTCAGTTGAGTTTTTCCAAGGAATGGTACTGGGTATGGCTTTCTCTACTAGCACATTCACATCAACACATCCAAGAAAAAACGGATAGACTTAATAGGTTTAGGCAGCAGGTGGGCTTGAACATCAATTTAAAGAAGTCAGAGGTCATGACGCTCAATGTGATCAACCCTGAGCCCATATCAATAAGGAATCAGATACTGGTACAGACAGACACCTTCACATACCTAGGATGCATAGTAACACCAGACGGCGGGGCAGGCAAAGACATCAACATCAGAATGAATAAGGCAAGAACAGCCTTCTTTAGCCTAAACAACATCTGGAAGTCCTCTAAATACAGCACAAGCACAAAATTAAGATTATATCAGAGCTGTATGCTTTCTGTGCTTTTCTATGGTGCGGAATGCTGGAGAGTTACAGAGAAGGAAATGTCGAAATTGTCCTCTTTTCACACAACATGCCTTAGAAAAATTCAGCGAATCTTTTGGCCGAATACCATCACCAACCAAGATCTGCTTACTCGGAGCAAGTAAGAGGACAAGCACACCATCATAGCTGGCAGACGCTGGAGCTGGGTTGGCCATGTCCTCAGAAGAGACCCCGATGCCATCACAAGAACAGCTATGCTTTGGACCCCTGATGGAAAACGAAAGAGAGGCCGACCAAAAACAACCTGGCGGAGGACTGTGGAGGCTGAGATGCAAAGAATGAACCAGAGTTGGGGCACTGTAGGAAGGATGGCCGCCGACCGAGCAAAGTGGAATCAATTTGTTGTTGCCCTACAAGACGCCACTAGGCGTGATGGCCACTGACTGCTTTGACGGTCGGCGGCTAAGGATCAAAGAAGAAGAAGATGGCTTTCTCTGTTCTTTATATGTTGGACACTTACTTTAATTCATGTCAGACTAGTGCGAATACGCCATATTATCTGTTGTCATGGCAGAACTTGTGTTGATTTGTATTTTTAGTTACGTTATTTTAATAGCGTCCGATTCACAGTGGTTAGAGCGCTGCTCTCTCGCAGCAAAGGTGGTCGGGTTCGATTCACGGTATCGACACGCTTCAGTCTACCCAGCTGTAAATGGGTACCTGCCTATTGTTCGAGTTAGGGAAGGAAAAGGCAGCCATGACGGGAACTGGTCACCTCACCTCTCGATGCTGGATCTAGTATACTGAAGTCTTGACACTTTACTCCACTTGACACTTTACTCCACTTGACACTTTACTCCACTTGACACTTTACTCCACTTGACACTTTACCTGCTAGTATACTACCTTTTTTTACGTTATTTTAATTAGTTCTGTACCGTAATTGTTATTTTTATCTATAATATATATTGTCAAAGTTAAGTTATGTATTAAATACGCACCAGTGTATGCATGGAGGCATATCTGGAGTCATTTTTATATGACCACCAGGGACCCAAAGACGCAGCAACAGAGAATCGCAGATATCGCAGCTCCGGTGTAAACAGACACAACGCAACCAACGTCCTTTTCAGGACGAACGAGTAAGAAGAAGAAGATATGACCACCAGCTATGCAGAATGTAGAAGTGAATCTAATCTGTGAAGCTAATTACACCCTTATTGATTCTTGAAATCTTCCACACACTTCCAAACATTCCCCCTGTTGTGAAACTTGTTGAGAACCCAGCATTGCACACTAAGCTTGGGGGAATCACTTGAGTCCCAGATGTTAACTCTGGCCTTTTTTGCCTGGTTGGCTGCATGCAGCAGGATCTCACTATAGACCCAGGGGAGCTGAACAGAGGCTATGTGTAGGACGTGACAATTCCTTGGGAGATCCCAGAACCAGAGCACAGCATTTTAGCTCTGTATTTGGAGACCCCCCCCCCCCCCCCTTTTTTTTGGATGGCGAGGAATGCACAGTACTCCACTCGCGCTTCCTCGTAGCTTGAGACAAAAGGCGATGATCCTTTAAATGTAAGCCAATCTGTAGAAACTGGAGCTCATGACTTCAACTCAACACGTTTCGGAATCGCAGAAAAGCCACAGTAAAAACGTGATCTTCAGTGTGGTTTTAGCTGCAAAAGAGCGAGAAGCTAAACAACAAACAATAACAACAACAGATAGGTGCTAGTGTAGACAAAATAGTATTATTAACACTGCTACCAAATTATCTTGGCCCAAGACCAAAAACAACCTGGCGGAGAACTGTGGCAGCAGAGATGCAAAGAATGAACCAGAGCTGGGGCACTGCACAAAGGATGGCTGCCGACCGAGCAAAGATGGAAGCAGTTTGTTGCTGCCCTACAAGATACCACCAGGCGTGATGGCCGCTGACTGCTTTGACAGTTGGCGGCTAAGAATCAAAGAAGAAGTAGGGTACACATACAAGATTAAATTGTAAGTTTGGTACAAATGATGAATCAAAAGGTACAAAAGTGATTATAACAACAAGCTACAAATAGTAATAAATTATAAGTAACCCGAAAACGAACTACTACAAACATCTTCATCATATAGTTTTCCTTTTAGCTACCGTTGGAGCACTAGTCTCTGGCTGGAAGCCTGCACCCGCGCATCCATGTGCTCTTGCGGCAGCGCTTTTTGTGGCAATTTCTTTGAACTGATGAGGTTGCCAGTTCCACGTACAACCTCATATTGGTCGCCTCTTACGACATACCTAAGGGAGCCGTAAGCATATTATTTAGGTTTCCTCTTTGACGTACGGGAATTGCAAGGAAAACTACACAGTCGATGTCTGATTACACTAGTCAACAACCAAAATGTACCAGAAATGAAAATAGCTGATCTTAACTAATTTTGGTGTGCTGAAAACGAAAATGACATTAAAAAATGTTGATTGGCTCTAGTTTTCAAGATATATGCTACTAGTTTATTTAATTACGGTCAATTTATATATATGACGCAACTGTTGTGGGCGATTGCATATTTTTTTTCTAATGACCAATAAAAACTAGAAACTAGAAGTTGATGATGCAATCCTACCTATGATTACATCACCTTTGTGTATAAATATCTTATCTCTGATAAAATTTTGCCATTAGTTAGTTCATTTGTCCTTATCAAAAGAATCGTAGTTAAAAATGCCTAGGACATGTGTGAACAGTGCTAATAATTTCTGTTATATATGTGGTGAGGTGACATTTCTATCACAAAAACGAAATATAACTAAAGTGATTAAGAAGGCGTACAGTTTGTATTGTGGCTGCAGAATAGGAGATCAAGATAAGAGCTGGGCGCCACACATATGCTGCAATACATGTGCAGCACATCTTAAACTGTGGTTGACTGGCAAAAGGCAAGCTATGCCTTACATGCAATACGTCCGGTACCACATGGCGATGACCTACCAGTTCCCAAAGTGCCAGAATCATTTTCAGCTGCTTCCACTGATGAAGAAGAGGACATTGGTGGTCTTGAACCATCAACCTCAAGCGACCCAGATTTTGAGCAAACTACATCTACTAAACCACACTTAATAACCAAATGTGAACTGAATGATCTTGTAAGAGATCTGAATTTACCGAAGAACAAGGCGGAGCTTTTGGGTTCCAGATTGCAACAGTGGAATCTCCTGGCAGAAGATGTTACAATTTCTGTGTATAGGAACCACCAGAAGCCGCTTATTACATTCTTTTTCAAAGAGGGTGACCTTTCTGCGTGCCACAACATTTTTGGTTTAATGGCAGCCCTCAAAATCAATTACATACCGGAAGAGTGGAGGCTTTTCATTGATTCATCCAAGACGAGTCTTAAATCTGTTTTGTTGAATAATGGTAATGTGTTACCGACAATTCCAGTTGGTCACGCAGTTCATATGAAAGAAACTTATGAAAACATTAAGCAGCTTTTGAAGTGTATAAACTACGATCATCATCATTGGTCACTTTGCGGTGACTTAAAAGTGGTCGCTCTTTTGCTTGGACTACAGGGTGAATACACCAAGTACTGTTGCTTTCTCTGTGAGTGGGATAGCCGGGCACGAAGTGACCATTACATCAGAAGACATTGGCCAATCAGGCAGTCATTGCAGCCTGGCAGTAAGAACGTTGAGAACCCAGCACTTGTCGACACCAGCAAGATTTTGTTGCCACCCTTGCACATTAAGCTGGGTCTCATGAAAAACTTTGTCAAGGCAATGGAGAAAACAGATGAGGTTTTCAAATACCTCATCAGAAAATTTCCAAGACTGAGTGAAGCTAAAATAAGAGAGGGAGTATTTGTTGGTCCGCAAATTCGAAAACTTCTTCATGATGACGAGTTTATTTGCGTGTTGCATGGCAAGGAAAAAGCAGCATAGCTAGCATTTAAGTCAGTGGTGGACAATTTTCTTAGAAACAACAGATCTGATAATTACAATGAAATTGTAGAAAATCTCCTTCTGAAGTATAAGAGTCTTGGCTGCAACATGTCTTTGAAAATTCATTTTCTGGATTCTCATCTGGATTTCTTTACGTCAAACTGTGGAGCGGTCAGTGATGAGCATGGTGAACGATTTCACCAGGGCATTGCTGCTATGGAGACAAGGTATCAAGGCAACTGGAGCCCTTCAATGCTTGCTGATTACTGTTGGACTGTGACAAGAGACACCTCATCGATTGACTACAAGAAGCAAGCAAAGAGAGCTCGAAAAGCGACTGAATAATGACGAAATGGGTTCAAATGTGCCTTTTTAAAACATGATATGTGAACTTTAAATAATGTTTTTATTTTTTCTATCATTTTATGTTGAAATATCAATTAATTGAGTATGTAACCACAATTTTTATAATGCTAAAGTAGAAAGATTAGCTGTTCACACCAGAGAATTAAAAAAGGATACATTATTTGTTTTACTGTAATGTAAATTCATCATTTAAAAACAAACCAGAGCCAATTGGTGAATTTCATTATGATATTTGAAATCAGCATGTCAAAATCAATAAGAAATGGTATAATTAATTTCTGGTACAAATAACTTTTGAAAATTTGTTGACTAGTGTTATTGAAAAATGATTATTGAAAATGAAAGGTGATGTTGCCTAGATAATGCCTTAAGAACGTCATAAAACTCTCTACCACAAAAAGCACTCTGATAAAACACAACAAAGCATTGTCCATGAGATGTTCTGTGAACGTCACAAAACTAACTACCAACCAATTCCCCCAGCCAAATAGACTCAATGTAAGATGTCAATGATATGTACTACGAACGTCATAAAACTCCCTACCAATTTCAGCAGTAAGATAAATACAATCAGACAATGTCCATGATATGTTCTAGAAACGTCATAAAACTCCCTACCACATCCAACAGCCAAACAGACACAACTAGACAATGTCCATGTGATGTCTTACGAACATCACAGAACTCCATACCACCTTCAGCAGTAATATAAACACAATTAGATGATGTCAGTGATATCTTCTAGGAACTTCACAAAACTCACTAATACCTTTTGCTGTAAGATAAATACAACTAGACGATGTAAGATAAACACAACTAGACGATGTAAGATAAATACAACTAGACGATGTAAGATAAACAAAACTAGAGGATGTTAAATAAACACAACTAGACGATGTAAGATAAACACAACTAGACGATGTAAGATAAACACAACTTGACGATGTAAGACAAGCACAACTAGACGATGTAAGATAAACACAAGTAGACGATGTAAGATAAACACTACTAGATGATGTAAGATAAACACAACTAGAAGATGTAAGATAAACACAACTAGACGAAGTAAGATAAACACAACTAGACGAAGTAAGATAAACACAACAAGACAATGTAAGATAAACACAACTAGAGACGATGTAAGATAAACACAACTAGAGACGATGTAAGATAAACACAACTAGACGATTAATATAAACACAACTAGACGATGTAAGATATAAAACAATTAGAGACGATGTACGATAAACAAAACTAGACGATGTAAGATAAACACAACTAGACGATGTGAGATAAACACAACTAGACGATGTGAGATAAACACAACTAGACGATGTCCATGAGATGTCTAACGAACGTCACAAAACTCCATACCACCTTCAGCAGTAAGATAAACACAATTAGATAATGTCCATGATATGTACTAGGATGTCACAAAACTCCCTACCACCTTCAGCAGTAAGGTAAACACAATAAGGTAATGTCCATGATATGCACTAAGAACGCCACACAACTCCCTACCACCTTCAGCAGTAAGATAAACACAATTAGATAATGCCCATGATATGCACTAGGAACGTCACAAAACTCCCTACCACCTTCAGCAGTAAGATAAACCCAATTAGGTGATGTCCATGATATGTACTGAGAATGCCACACATCTCCCTACCACCTTCAGCAGTAAGATAAACACGATTAGGTGATGTCCATGATATGCACTAGGAACGTCACAAAACTCCCTACCACCTTCAGCAGTAAAATAAAATGCACGTCGGTGTTGTCCATGATAAATTTTTTTTTTAGCGAGTCATTTTTTTTCCTTAACCAGCGGCACTTGGGCTTTCAGCCCTTCGGCCCAATGACATGTCATTGCTAGGCTGGGGAACCTGAGGACTTTCCTTCCAACCCGGTCAGGAGCTTCGCTCCTTCCCATCGACAGAGAGTTTATCTCAGGAGCCGTTCAGGTTATTCAGTCAAAATCCCGGTCGATGACACTCCTACAAATGTCAGCGCCCGAGCTTGAACCTTGAAAACCTGGTCACTAGCGCAACGTTGTAACCATTACACCAGCGCGGCTCCCAGCGAAAGTCATTAAACTCCCTACCACCAAAAGCAAAAACAATCAGACGCTGTCCGAGAGATATTATAAAAAGCCAGGTAACTTCCTACCACCACGAGCAACCAGATGGACACAAATAGGCAAATGAACAGAAATCGCCCGAAGGAGACACGAGACAAGCAAGTAAAAAAAAAAAAAAAAAAAGCTAAAAGTCGAGTGTCCTCAAACAAAATAGACAAAAAAGTTGGTCGGAGACAAGAGATCTATTTCTACGCAGGGTCGGATCGTCCATTAGGCTAACTAGACTGAAGCATAGGGGCCCGGAGCTATTGGGCGTTCGCGCATAAGTTTAAAAAAAAACACACAAAAAAAGTACACTGATTTATGTACAAAAAGAAAATGTTTGCCCTTCGCACGTATAGGACCCGTGTACACAAGAAGTCTTCAAGAAGTCTTTCCAAATGTATTCATTTGCCTTCGCTTCTATTTATCACTGTTGACAACCAACTTCTCTGGAGAACGGTCATCTTCTGCACTCAAACAGGTTAAAAACTATCAACGAGACACCATGAAGGATGATACACTGAACAATTTGGCATTGATGAATCTTTTATTCTTAGAAAAACTGATTTCTTGAAAGCTATTGAACAAATTGTTGAAAGAAAAGCAAGAAAGAATTTTCAATAAAATGTGTTTATCTTAATAATAATAAAAATAATACTAATAAACATTAATAAAAATGATTACCAATAAAAGAGTTAATCAATGCTAACAAACTAACATACCCGTCTATTAATAATACTAGTATATACCATCACCATGCTAAGAGGTTTGAACAAAACATTTGAAAATTATTGTCTCTTAGCTGAAGGGGGGCCTAAACATAAAAAAAGCCTATAGACCCTTCTTGGTTTAATCCGGCCCTGCTTCTACGGAGGACCATTTCTGCTGTTTTATTTTGAGCGTCAAGGATCAACAACGAATGAGTTAATGAAAGAATACTGACCAACTTAAACAGAGAAGTTATTTTAAAATTTCTGTCCAGATATTGAACGAGAATGAAAGAATACTGACCAAAGTAAACAGAGAAGTTATTTTAAAATATCTGTCCAGATATTGAGTGAGAAGTGTAAAGTAAATACATACTCTATTTTATTTAGCAAACTTTTTTTTTTTACCCACTGATTTCAACGTAATTCTCTTGTTATCGCCGCCTACCGTTTGGACGCGGGGTCTTTTCCTGTGAGCAACCCAATTTCGACACAACTTTCTAGCCGGCTACCTAATATAGCTTAACTAAGCGGAATAAATCACATTATATTATTAATAGACTCAGAATAATAAGGCAAATATTTTTAGTGACTCAGAATAATAAAGCAATTATCCATGACGACTGGTATGAGGCAACTATCTTTATTGCCTCATGATAATGAGGTAAATATGTTTAATGACTGGGTTATACGGAAAATATGTTTACTGACTCAATGTAATAAAGAAAACATGTTTTAGAAATTAGGATAATAAGGTAAGTACTTGTATATTTAATGACTCACGGAAATAAGGAAGATGACAAAAGCGGAGATGAAGAAATTAGATGAATAATGCTCATATTTTCATGAGAAAACATTGCAATGCGTCGGCATTGCAGGATTTAAAAAAACAAAACCAAGAACAAAATTAATAAGGATTGAAAGAAAGAGAAATGGATGAACGGAAGAAAGATAGAATCAAACTAAATACAATATATGTAAATGGACACAAATTAATCCTTATTGTTTGCGAGAATGCTGTATGTTTTTTGTTCTAATGAGAAAATCGTAAAGACTAGAATTTTTGTGGATTTTTTTTTTTTTTTTTTTTGCCTTGAGATACCATAAAATCCTAAAAGATACCGATACATTGTTAGTATTCACATAGTTTTCACCAAAGTATTAGGGGGTCGGAGTGGCTAAAAGGTATGGCGTCCACTTCAAATTCTACAGGCACAGGGTTCGATTCCCAGTAGAGAGAATATAATTTATGGAATTTTTTTTTTTCATAACTCGTGGTCCTAATGATGTCATACTCCCCCTGGTCTCCTGGGTTGTGGGATTGGATGCCTAACCTTCTCGGATAAGGGCGCAACCGGCACTAACAGAAGGCTTGGTACACGGGTTCCCACCTACAGCTTGTTAAAAAAAAAATAAGGAACGAAACTTATTTCAAAATAAGATATCAGAAATACTTGCTACTACATTGTATTAACAATAACACAATGTCTATATTTATTAGGGGTTAGCACTGGCTTCCTAGCTCGGTAGTCCAGGGTTCGATCCCCAGTTGGGTGGAATTTTTAGACCACAAACGGCTCCGGGGTCGACCCAGCCTCAAGAATTGGGTACCAGAGTAACTCTGGGAAGGTTAAGGCAGCCGGCGTGATGCTGACCACATCCTTTACCTTATTAGCGTTTACAGCGCAGATCTATCACGGCAAAGGTACCGTGCCCGAAACACCGTTGATCACGCTCTAGTCTACCCAGCTGTAAATGGTACCTGACTTTCTTCGTGAGTTTGGACAGGATACGGCAACGAGGAAGGCAAATTGTCACTACACCTCTCGAAGCTGGACCTAGTATAATGAAGGCTCTAACACTTCACGCCCCTATGGGACTATCTTTATCTTTTTGTAACCTATATTTGTTAGCTATTACAACGTATTACAACATTACAAAACTATAATCTTAAGTCAAATGGGCCCCACCAGAATAGTCCAAACGGGCAGTTACTAACGCAGACCCTAAATGTAAACGTAAGTTGGAACAAATTTTTCATAAACTGCAATATAAGATAAAGGAAACTCTTACAAAAGACGAGATTTATTTCAGAAGACTATTTCTTGCATACGACATGTTTTGAAAGAATATTTTCGGCAAATATACGAATAGAAAGCAGAGATGGTTCAGTTTATTTTACAATTCAAATATACACCAACAACATTTAAAACATTTGTGTGACTTACTTTGCTCCTTGTACAAATCAGAGGAAAATTGAGACCTCAAAGAGAATGTCTAGTTTCCAAGATAACTGGCGACACGAAAACACCAGCAGACGACAGACAGAAAAAAAACAATGCAAGGTGCGCCCTCTCACTGGCACTTTTGGTACAAACAAGGGAAGTGAACGACGCGGGTTGCGCATGCGCTGGCTGCTGTCATTCAATGTTTTGGTCGGTTTCTACGATGGGAGTCAGTGATGATCGTAGATGTTTGAAAGATAAGAGAGCGCATGGGAAACATATTTTTTTGTTTTAAGGCCCATCTTCATTGCAAACGGAAAACTTCATAAGTGCTTCGATCTTCTCCCCTAGATCATACAAAAGGATCTCATCACATTGCACGAACTCCGGTAGAACCGGCCAGAATCCCAATGTGTGTATATAGAGATCACATATTCTATAAATATTTTTGTGGTGGGTATGGGGGTCGCCCACGTGACGTCACGCAGTGAGGGCAGGGGTGTCTAGAATTTTGTGACGAAGTGTGACGTTAGGGGGGAGGGGGGGGGGGGGGGGTTTGCAAAAATGTGACGCCACACAAAAATTGCAGTGAGATTTTTTAACCAAAATACTCAAAGTTTGCTTATATCTGCAATAGTTAACAACTGCCTCATGGACGGACTTATATTATTACTATTATAATTTCAGCTGAAATATCAGATAATTGTTGTAACCAGGGCTGTCAAGTCCGGGAGTCGGATTCGTGGAGTCGGTGGTTTATTGGTGGTGTCGGAGTCGTTAAAAAACGTCCGACTTTTACGATACTTAAGACAAGGCAGATCCACATTTGATCCATGTAAAGGGGGGGGGGGGGGGGGGGGGCGCTAAAAATTGAAATAACACCTCAAAGTAGTTGTTTATAATTGACTTAGTACATTTTATCCAATTTGAGAGTAGCAATGATGCCAGGTTTTTTAAAAGCGATCCTTACCTTTTAAAGAGCAATTCAATTTAAATTAAAATTTTCATATTTTAAAATACTTTTTTGAGTTTGTGTTTTGTATTACTGTATGAATGAGTGAATAGTTAAAAATGTAATCGACGGTAACCACATAGTCATTTATTCACACATATACCATATATGCATAACTCCATTTAGGTGCATAATTGTATGCCATATAACTAGTAAAAAATTGTAATCGGAGACGTGAGTCGGACTTCTAAAATTTCATTAGTTCGAGTCGGCGTCGGAAAATTATTTGGCCGACTCCACAACCATTGGTTATAAACTTTAACTGTTTTAAACTTGTCTTTTCCTAATTATACATGTCTTTTTTAAAAATAGAATGTAATACACTACTTTCAACTAAACTATGTTAATCTGGAAGATAATGGATTTCAAGTTCGTTCGGTAAAGAAGCATTTTACTTTACAGTCGGATAATGATAACGAAGAGAAATTATTCATTGATAAGAATTTCAGTTTTTAAACTCTTTCATTTTTGTGGATTTTCATTCAAGTTTAACATTATTCCATCAAAAGTTAAGTAATAACTGAAGTTACTGATGGGTTTCAGTCAATACCCTTTAGCTCCCCAAGAAGCATAGGCCTTTAACAAACACATGCCCAGTCTTCCTGTCACGTGCAATCCGCTCAAGTTCTTTCCATGTTTTCCTCATCATTTTCACCTCTGTATCCAGCTCTCTTCTCCATGTGTTTTTTTGGTCTACCTCTGCCTCTCTTTCCCTGTAAATTCCAGAACAAGGACTGCCTTGTAATGCTATCAACAGGTTTCCTCAATGTGTGTCTTATCCATCGCCAGCCTTTTGCTTTTTGTCTTCTTATTTTGATATCATTGTCTGTCCCTCCAGCTCTGTCTATATTACTACCAAGAAATGTGTATGATTACAAGGGGATTGAAATAAGTCTTGGGCCTGACCATGAAGGACATGTCACAGAGAGCTGAAATTTTGTATAGTGTTTATTCCTTTTCAATATAGCCACCGTCTGAATTGACGCACTTCTGCCATCTCTGCTTGACCTTGAAAATACCTTGGGAGTAGAACACCCTATTTTTCAAACTAAACCAGTCATCTCTTCTTCTTCTTCTTCCGTCCTTAGCCAAAGACCGACCAAGCAGTCAGAGGCCATCACGCCTTGTGGCGTCTTAAGGGCAACAGCAGATTGATTTTCTCTGTTGTAGTTTCCCATCACGCCTAGCGGCGTCTTCAGGGCAACAACAAATAGATCCATCTGCCGTTGTTTCCGTAATCGGTGTGACAAGCCAACGGGTGATCAGCCCATTGGGCAAACCAGTCCCATTAACTGTGTTGCCACGAGGCAGATAATCTTTCAAAAGGACAGCTTTGCCGTCCCAAAAAACAGTCAGCATCACTTTTCCTGCAGATTTCTGCGCCCTCGGCTTGATAGGTGTTGGGGAGCCCGGCGTTTTCCATTGCATGCTGACAATTTTGGATTCGGGGTCATAATGGTGTACCCAAGTCTCATCTACTGTCACCATGGTCTCCAAAAAATTTTTTGACTGACACTTTTTGAGCAACTGTTGTCAGCAATTTACCCTCGTTTGCTTCTGTTTACGTGTCAACAGTCGCGGAACCCAGCGTGCACACACTTTTCTCATGTTCAGTCTGTTGTGTAAAATTCTATAAACTGTTCTTTCATTTAGTTTTACTCTACTAGCTATCTCCACAATTGTCCTTTTTCGATCCTGGTCAACGATTTTCTTCACTCTTGTTGCATTTTCATCGTTGCACTCTGAGGCTGGTCTACCAGATCTTGGCAGATCAGCAACATTTGAGCGGCCGCACTTAAACTGTTGACACCAGTTTTTTACCGAAGTATATGAAGGACAAGAATCACGAAACACTGGTTCCATCTCCCTGTGTATTTCTGTAGGTGTTTTTCCCTGAAACATCAGAAATTTTATCACAGCTCTGGCCTCCTTCTTTTCCATTGTTTTGTCAAATCTTTGGAGCAGCAGATCCGGTCAATAGGGTACATTGCGCCGTGCTCTGTAGCGGGAAAACGCATTGAAGAAACAAACGCGTACTTTATACATTCAGTGCAAATATGATGAACTTTAAATGTGCCAAGTTTTATCTTCCTTCTGTGACTCCTTCATGGTCAGACCTTGTATACATCCTTTAGGGGTGTCTCTTCAAGTTCAACCTTGTTATCATTTCTTGCATTTATTCTCATAATCTTTGTCTTGTCCATGTGTATTTTCAGGGTTTCTTGTTGTGACCCCTCATCGAGAATTTTCATTTTCTCTTGTATCTGATTATGGTTATGGGACAGAAGACTCAAGTCATCTGCACAATCCAGATCATCAGCTGCTGTGTTTACTTTACATTTAATTTATTTTTTATTGTTTTAAATTAAATTAAGCCAAAATGAGACATAAGTTTAATAAATTCAGCAGCGTTGAACCAGGACTGGGGACTGGAAAGTCAGCAACCCATAGCTTGACTGCTTGCGTCAGGGTCAGCGAACCAGAGCTGACCAAGACCCTACTCCACCTCCACGTGGTGGTCCTGGAAACAAGCTGCATCACTGTAGTCTGGCTGAGTGAGTAGGGATCGAAGAGGGAAGGAAAACCCGGTCCCAAAACAAATGCCGTGCTGAAGTCGGATGTGTCCGCCGAAAGGCGCAAATATTGCAGCTTCGCTGTAAGCGGACGCAACGCAACCAACGTCCTTTTCAGTACGAACGAGGAAGAAGAAGAAGAAGAACCAGGAAAGTAGTAGGACAAATGCCTCTGCTAAGTACACTGAGTTGGAAGCATAACCGGCGCATCCTCTTGCTGTCCACCCACCAATGTTTATCTCTCAGAAGAATTAAATTCATGAGTACACAGCGTAGCTAAAGAAAGATGATTAAAAATCACGTACTCTTCTGTGTATAATAACTGGAAAAATGTGTCTGAACAGCGCGAATAACGGAGAGCCTTAATTACAATTAACAAAATACATAGATCTTACACAATGATACTATACACTTCAGGCACCTGTAATGTAATAACCACTCATTACTGCTCCATTCGGAGTCTGGGGTCACCTCTGCTTTCGGTTTTCCGCACGACAAACAAGAAGCAATCCCCAGCGCTTGCTGTAGTAATTCATGAATATACTATTGTCATATGTTGAGGTTGCCAGCCTAATATATAACCACTAAGCAAGAAAAACATGTCAAATTCACATTTGTAAAATAAATGTTACACTTACCCCAAAAATTTAAGAATCTACAATTTCCTCGCATAAGTTAGAATGGACACTAGCAATTTAGGTTATATGCTCTCGAATCACTTGGCCTGAGAAATTCCTCTTATGACAGGTGTTCTGTGAATCACTTGGTCTGGAAAATATTTTGATACCTCTTATGACGCGTATTCTGCGAATCACCTGGTCTGGAAATATTCTCTTATGACGGGTGGTCGAACTCCTAGGTTTTCAGTCTTGATATTTAAAGTCCTGGTCCCTTAAGCTTCCAGTCTAGTATTTAAATATGCGGGTTTACTTGTAAGTTCCAAAGTTGCCCAGATACTCGATCTGTCACTTCTAATTGTGGAATTTTAAGTCCGATATCTCTTTCTGGGAGTTGCTAGCTTGAAGTTGCGAAGCTGTCTGATCTGTGACTCTGCTTTCACTATTTTATATCTCTCATTCTCAGTTCAAATCCCAGATTGTACTTCCTGGCAAACTTGCCAATGAGAACCAAAGTATATTCCGGGTCTCAAATCAAACCAATGGAACGGTAAGCTCTTTAGCACTTTCTGGGTTGGGGTGTTGTGACCGTGGCTGGTTAAAAAATCAATGAAAGAAATGTGTGTGTGTCCGTCAGCTGATCGGGTCAGTTCAGTTAATGGTTGAGCGCAGGTAAATATTTTGAAGTGCGCTAACTCTTGTACGTTTTCTTGGTTCAAGTCGTTACAGGTCTGTCCGCCTGAGATGGAAATTCTTGACCTTATTTTATTCTTCCTTCCCAGAGTTCGTTCGTACCCTTTTTATGGTTAGTGAAAAGCAATGTCTTGCATAGTGGTTTAGTCAAATAATCCAACCGTAATATTTCAAGGAAAACTCAGCAATGTAGAAAAATAAAATATAGTTTATTAACGTGATTGGAACAGCAATGTTATTGACACAATGATCAAGCACTTATTTCTTTCTTACCCAAAGTAGTGAGTATCCAAAAATGAAAATGGAAATCCACAGGAATAATCTATCTAATTGAGTAAAAATACAAACTTGTCTACTTAAAAATACTAGTCTAACTTGAAAAACTTGTCAAGTTAAAAACAACTTGTCTTGATAATCTCATAGACGAAGTTCTGTAAAAATCCTCTCACCTAACGAATCCTAAAATCTGTACAAGCCCTGGATCATCTCAATCGCCCAAGTCTCCTCTTTATATACTGTCCACTCTTTTTTCCCGCCAATTTTCACACGATGCTTTATTTTTCACTCGGCACCAAACGTCTACATTTGCACACGCTTCCTCAGCTTTTCGACTTTTTTCACACGACTCTCAATCTAGCAACGGAAAAAACCCAGATTTGCAACTTCTCCCAAAATTTTCCATTCAATAAACATGCCCTTACTATTTTGTTGTTCTGGGACAGCTTTTCTCGAGGCCGTGAACTTTTCATGATACTGTATTTTGTGCACAAATGTCTTAACTGCTTTAACGTCGTTATTTCTCATTTTATGTGGTTTTTAACAAGTATTAATTGTAGTGTATGCCAAGCGGTCACACAAGTACCGGGGCCACCAAAATGTATTCCATGTGGAGTCATTTTCGTCCTATCAACTAAAAAAAAATCAAGTCCCCAACATACATACTGTGGCAAAATATGAAATGGGGGCATATATTTATGAGTCAATTGGCAATGGACAATTGTTGAGAAAAATTTATGTTACTGGTATAAGTCATTGACTGGGGGCAGATACTTATGAGCCAAAATGAGAAAAAAAAATTTTCAAGATCTCAGTATACATGTGAGCCAAAAAAAATTTTTTTTAAATATAAAAAATTTTCAAGATGTCAGTATACATGTGAGCCAAACATTTTTTTCTTTCAAGATCTCAGTATACCTGTGAGCCAAAAAATTTTTTTTTCTTTTTTTTTTAAGATCTCATTATACCTGTAAGCTAACTTAAAAATGTATTACAAGATCTCGGTATACATGTGAGCCGAAAAAAAGGAAAAATAAAATTATTATTTCGTAAAACGATTGATCTAGTAGATTCATGTTGCGTAAAACGGGGGAAACATAAAGTTGTTTATACACTATGTCATTAAACGGTATGGGATATGGATAGCAATGTGCAATACGCAATGTAAATTGTTCATATATTAATACAATACTTATGTAATCTTTACTTAACACGCTAGTAATAATACATAAAAACATGGAGTTATGATAGTAAATATACATAATTAATGTTGAACTTTTATTTAAAGTCGACACATATAAGGTTTGATCATGCCAAACAAAACTCGAGTGTTAATCAACACTCAGGACAATAAGTGAATTCTATCTTAATATTTTCATCTGCATGGTAACTGACCGTAGCTATTACCTGTGACCACGACTTCCGCTAGTGTGAACGGGGGCGGTGAAAGGTCACACTGGATATTTGAACTCTCATTGACGGCACAGTGTGGCGTCAACTGAAGGAGACGGAGGGGTGGTGGGGGTTTATAGTACAATGAAATAGCTGGGGGAAGTAGTGTTGGATGGATGAATGAACGCGAGGCGTGAGAGAAAGGTAAAGAAAAAATAGAAGAAGAACTCGCATGGGGAAATCGACACGGGGGGGGAAGATAAAGGTGGTGGAAACGAAGATTGGATTTGACATAGCGAAAAACAGCGAGGTGGTGTTAAGGTCACGTGTGGACAGTTTGCGCATTGGGAAAAGGGAGTAGAGGTGTGGGACAACATTTTATATACGCATTAGAGATTAAATAATTTGTACTGGACGAGTACAACATCTGTGTGTCTCAAAACAGTAATTTGTTAAAAAGGCATGATATATGGTATATAGTTATTTATGCGATATAAATGAAATTCAAACAATTTATAACAAGTAATCATAAAATCGATCCATAGCATATGTCTAGTTTCAGCAACTCCTGAACAGAACAGTAGAAAAATGTGTTAATGGAGAAAAAATGCTCTGAGTATCGTTCACCATTTGTGATGCTCCGGCTAATCACATTTGTAATAATGTTTTGGTTTTCCGCCAAAGTCTTAATATTATGACATAATCTGTCATAGTTGTGGTAGGGTGCATTGCCAACAAAAAATTGTAGCGCATTGCGTACAAACGGCAAAATCGCCCGTTTTGGTTGATGTGCTTGTCTCATATCATGAGAGTGTAGCTTAAGATCAAACAATGTCTTCCTTAACCCTTGAGATTCTTCCTTAGTGGCAAATAGTACATGCATGTGTTTGGTTAAGTTTATAATGTACAACAATACATATATTTCTAAGTGCAAACAAAATGTAATTTAAATCTTCTAACACAAAACATAATGGTTTGAATACTGTAACTGTGCATGTTGAATAGAGTTGCGCCTCTGTAGATTTTTCTCTTCACTGGCGGTTATGACTGCCGCTGATAGCATCAACTGGACGACATAGAAGGTGGCTGGCATCATCATCAGAAAAGTTTTTTAGAGAAGCCAGCAAGAGCGCGCCGGCCGACTCTAAAATAGCATGTCTCGTCTAGACAATTCTATCGTACTCGGACAAGGAAAATGAAACCATTTAGGGTAACCCAGCCAGAGCAAACTGGAGTAACTCTAAAATATAGCATTGTCTCTCCTGGACAAATCTGCTATCGTACTCGGACAAGGAAAATGAAACCATTTAGGGTAACCCAGCCAGAGTAAACTGGAGTAACTCTAAAATATAGCATTGTCTCTCCTGGACAAATCTGCTATCGTACTCGGACAAGGAAAATGGAACCAATGAGAATAGCCCAGCTAGAGCAACTTGGCCATCTCTAATATAGCGATTTCTCTCTTAGACAATCTGCTATCGTACTTCTTCTCAGTGTGTACAGCAGTGACGGTAGATGCAGTGTTACAGGTAGGGTGTTGCGAAGTTGATGCACTGTGCTGTGCGATGTTTTGCCGCTTAGTTGAACGTTTCCTGTACAGAGCGTCTGTCGTAGACAATCTTCTATCGTGTTTCTTCTCAGTGTCTACAGCAGTGACGGTTGATGTAGTGTTACAGGAAAGGTGTTGCAAAGTTGATGCACTGTGCTGTGCGATGTTCTTTAGTTTAGCTCGCCGTTTCGTGTACAGCTTTGCACGAACATGCTCCTGCGGAAGGCGTATAACCTTTGTCAATGGTACCGAGTTGTCTGATGAAGTTGAGTAAGGTCGTTTCGAGGGGAACCGAATGGATGTATCCATATTATTGTCGGGATGCTCGTTATCATCATCGTTATCACTTTGGTGTTCTTCAGTATCAAGGTCTGACTCCTCTCGTTGTGAGGAAGTAGGAGCGGGAGCATTTCGTTCCGTGAATGAGGCAGGTGATAACTCTGTATCGGAAGGTTGTGGTGTATCTATATGGGTGTCGGCATCTTGTAGAGTCTGTTGTTGTTGTTTTTCTTCATTTAAAGATGTGTTGCTATCTCTGGACAACGATTGGTAATTATCTGCTTAAACTCGAAGATTTCGTTCTTGAATTCTCTCACGTAGCTCCTGCAGAGGGATGTCATCTTCACTCGTAGAAGCGTCGCGACATCTACGTAGTCTGTCGATAGCATCGTGCGGGGGGTGAAGAGAGGGGTTTGAGTGTTCATCGTCGCAATGTGACACATCAGATGTAGAGGATGATGTGGGGGGACAAAGGAGGGTGGTTTTGCGAATCGGTCTGGTGTTAGTGAGGATAGGCTGGGAAATAGGACGATGATTATCGTTCTTGATTTGTGAAATGTGGGCTTTCGTCCTGATCTGTCTTTCTTCGTGCCACAGGATAAAATTTGTTGGTGTAGTCTGTTCTAAGATTTTGAAACCATCGATCCATTTGTCGTCAAATTTAGAATGTCGAACGTATTTTTTGTAGTATTCTAGATCTCCGATGTGAAACTGTTCCAGTTGTGTGTTTTTATCGTGTGTACGCTGTTTCTTCCGGAAAGCTTTTTCTGCATTTTTGTTCGCAATTTGATGTGCTGCATGCTTTTGTTGTAGGATGACAGCTATCGGGTCCTCTCCCATATATCTGCGTTGTAGTTGGAGAAGGTTGTCCATCGGGAATACCGGTTGTACATTCATTGTCCAACCATTCTCCGTTGTTAACTGACACTTCCAACTGTTGATGTTAGTTATGTGTAGTGACATTCCTTTCTTGATTTGACTAACAAAATTTCTTACAGCTATCCATTTGATGTCTTCTATGTAAACTACTCCTCCAATCTGCTCGTGTTTGGACAGTGTCTCTTTCCCATTTAGGTTTGTATGGTTGAAAATCATATTGCTGTTGCTGTCGCTGGATATTTATTAAGTGTTGTTGTTGGTGCTGTTGCTGGATATTAATCAAGTGTTGTTGCTTGTCAAGCCGCTGTTGCAACGTTTGTGGATCCATGATAGTGATTAATAGTGGTTAAGCCTGTCTGCTATCACTAAAAAAAAGGTGGCTGTTCGCTTGCCAGAATGAGTATGCTTTCACAAACGAAAAAGGGCTGGTCACGGCGTCAATTAGTATTAGATGTAACCGCGCTAAAGCGAGCTGGTTACGGCATCAATTAGTATTAGTGTGGCAGTGCAGTGTTTACGGCATCAATGAAAGAAATGTGTGTGTACGTCAGCTGATCGGGTCAGTTCAGTTAATGGTTGAGCGCAGGTAAATATTTTGAAGTGCGCTAACTCTTGTACGTTTTCTTGGTTCAAGTCGTTACAGGTCTGTCCGCCTGAGATGGAAATTCTTGACCTTATTTTATTCTTCCTTCTCAGAGTTCGTTCGTACCCTTTTTATGGTTAGTGAAAAGCAATGTCTTGCATAGTGGTTTAGTCAAATAATCCAACCGTAATATTTCAAGGAAAACTCAGCAATGTAGAAAAATAAAATATAGTTTATTAACGTGATTGGAACAGCAATGTTATTGACACAATGATCAAGCACTTATTTCTTTCTTACCCAAAGTAGTGAGTATCCAAAAATGAAAATGGAAATCCACAGGAATAATCTATCTAATTGAGTAAAAATACAAACTTGTCTACTTAAAAATACTAGTCTAACTTGAAAAACTTGTCAAGTTAAAAACAACTTGTCTTGATAATCTCAAAGACGAAGTTCTGTAAAAATCCTCTCACCTAACGAATCCTAAAATCTGTACAAGCCCTGGATCATCTCAATCGCCCAAGTCTCCTCTTTATATACTGCCCACTCTTTTTTCCCGCCAATTTTCACACGATGCTTTATTTTTCACTCGGCACCAAACGTTTACATTTGCACACGCTTCCTCAGCTTTTCGACTTTTTTCACACGACTCTCAATCTAGCAACGGAAAAACCCAGATTTGCAACTTCTCCCAAAATATTCCATTCAATAAACATGCCCTTACTATTTTGTTGTTCTGGGACAGCTTTTCATGATACTGTATTTTGTGCACAAATGTCTTAACTGCTTTAACGTTGTTATTTCTCATTTTATGTGGTTTTTAACACGTATTAATTGTAGTGTATGCCAAGCGGTCACAGTGTTTAAATTCATAATCTCCCCCGCATTTTAAAATATTACATTTAATATTCCGACGCGTGACCTCTTTATAATAAGCCGTAATATTTCCACCATCTCATAAACACATCTGTGAACTCTTTTGATGGTCAGATGCTACCTTCCGCCCATATCTTCTTCCCAGACAGATTATGTGAAACAATCTCACAGGAATGGCCCGGCAAAAGCTATTATCTCATTAACGCCTGTGTTTCCCCACACTTTAGACGGCTCTCTCAGACAGAAAATATTGGCTTCTTATTCATCCTAGTACGAGACCATATTGTGTAAAACGAGGATCGTCTCCTATCCAAGGTAGCCGGCGACTCAAAGAGATAAACGTATTGCTGCTGACCGGTGATAATGACTGGGTATTGTTACGATAATACCACAGTTCACCTGGCAGAACGTAAATACGTCTGTGGAGTTGTCACAGTAAAAGGATGTATGGCAATAAATGTGCCAAATAACACTGGACAACAGCCAAAATGTATCCGAGACAAAAGTAGCTATTTTTAACTAATTTGGACATGCTGATCACGAATATGAACTTAAAAATCGCGAATTAGCTCTAGTTTTCAAGATTTGAGGGGGGAGGGGTTAAAGAAAGCCTACGGCCTTTTTTTTTTGGTTGTGAGATCGGTGACCAGGACCAGTATTGGGCCCCACATATATGCTGTCAATCCTGTGTAACGAATCTGCGCTGCTGGTTGAACCGAAAAGGACGATTGATGCGTTTTGCAGTTCCAATGGTGTGGAGGGAACCGACAAACCATCTTAATGATTGTTACTTTTGCATGACTCTTCCAATTGGACATGGTATTTCTAAGAAAAAAAAGCGGCCTCTGGCCTATCCGAATATTTCCTCTGCTATGCGGCCAGTGCCTCACGGGGAAGGACTTCCTGTTCCTGACCCACCATAATCTTATACTCTGGATGATGAGGAAGAATATAAGGCCAGTGGACATCCGTCACCAATGAAAGCATCTACATCAAGAGATCCTGATTTCGTGCCTATTGAAGAGTCTGTACAGCCACATACAATTATCCACAGTGAATTGAATGATATAGTGAGAGATCTGGAATTGCCAAAAAATAAAGCAGAGCTGTTGGGGTCCAGATTGCAGCAATGGAATCTTCTAGAAGAGAATGTGCATGTTTCTGTGTTTCGTGCTCGGCAAAAAGGTCTTCTTCCATATTTCAAAATAACAGATAACCTCATTGCTTGCTTTGGTATACTGGGTCTGATGGCAGCACTGCACATCAACTACAAAGACGACGATTGGAGACTGTTCATTGATTCGTCCAAGTTGAGCTTAAAAGCAGTGCTGCTACATAATGGTAACATTTTACCACAAGATCTTGGTCCCTCCTCTCCACATCAAACTTGGACTAATGACTAATTTTGTAAAGGCCATGGATCGAAATGGGGCAGGATTTTTATACCTTCTGATAAATTTCCCAGACTTAGTGAGGCCAAAATCATGGAAGGTGTATTAGTCGGTCCACAGATATGTCAGCTCTTCAGAGATCAGCGTTTTGATGATATCCTCACAGGTGATGAAAAGTTAGCTTGGAATGCTGTCCAGCAAGTGGTCACAAACTTTCTAGGAAACAATAAGGCTGACAATTACCAGGAGCTAGTAGAAACCCTCTTGCAGCGCTACAAGAGACTAGGGTGCAACATGTCTTTGAAATTACTCTTTTTACACTCTCATCTGGATTTCTTCAATGCTAACTGCGGTGCTGTCAGTGACGAGCATGGGGAACGATTTCATCAGGACATTACTACCATCGAAAAAAGGTACCAAGGGAAATGGAAAGCAACAATGCTAGCAGACTATTGTTGGAACCTTGTGAGAGATGCTCCAGAACCTCATTACAAGCGACAGGCAAAAAGGCGTCGCTGTGAATCATTTCCGCTATGAGCATTAATAGCATATGCAAATGTGTAAAACTTGTTTTACAGACATTTTAAAAACTAGAGCTAATCTGATGTTTTAACGGCCATTTTCATATTCAGCAGCCCAAACAACATAAAGGTAACTTGGTTTAATCTCAGATACACACAAAAAGTCAAAATTTGTTCTCCAGTGTAATAGGACGATGAGTGAGAAACCAAGATCTGCTTACTCGGAGCAAGCAAGAGGACATTCACACCATCATAGCTGGCAGACGCTGGAGCTGGGTTGGCCATGTCCTCAGAAGAGACCCCGATGACATCACAAGAACAGCTATGCTTTGGACCCCTGAAGGAAAACGAAAGAGAGGCCAACCAAAAACAACCTGGCGGAGGACTGTGAAGGCTGAGATGCAAAGAATGAAGCAGAGTTGGGGCACTGTACGAAAGATGGCCACCGACCGAGCAAAGTGGAATCAATTTGTTGTTGCCCTAGAAGACGCCACTGACTGCTTTGACGGTCGGCGGCTAAGGATCAAAGAAAGAAAGAAGAAAAGAGAGAAAAATGAAGAGATACAGTCGGAGTGAATGAGAGTTATAAAAATTGCACGACTGATTACGTCACAGATAATTAAACAGTTTTACTTGAAAAATTATTATTTTCTCTGCACTAGTTAAGTAATTTATACTAGATTACTTTTTTCAGTAGTAATAAAGAAAATGAAGCGGAGGGAAGTGTTAAGGTATTTGTGACGTCTTTGTAACGAAATGTAAAAACAGGTTTTTTTTAAATGGCAAAAAAAGTGCGTGACGTCATATGTAGACGACCCCCTAGGTTTCCTAAATCTTAAAATGTTTCCAGGGCAGCAGCTATTTTGCTTACATTTTACGATTTCTAACTGCCGTGGGAATTTTAACTTGCGCAAGTTGTACACGGGACCTCCTATTGTTTAGCCCTTATCCGAAAAGGCTAGGCATCCGACCTCACTACCCATGAGATCAGAGGAGAATTTGACATCATTAGGACACAATGGTTCTTAAAAAGTTTCCATCAAATATATTCCCTGTACTGGGAACCGAACCCAGTATTTTTATAATTAGAGGCAGATGCCATACCTCTTAGCCACTCCCACCTCTTTTGTGTGGGAGACAAAGATAGAATAGGACTGCGACACCCTCAGGCCTAGTTGGCAGCTAGGCGGTGGTGCCGCTCGGAAGGTCCAGGGATCGATTCTCCAGTAAGCCGCTCACTTCTGTTGTTTTTCTGTTGTCTAGTTTTCTACGTCTTTATTTCTCACGAGTGCCTGAAACGTACCTGTATGTGTGTAATATTTATTTATTTACTGTTTACAGTCCTCGGGTTTCCCCTCTTTATTTGTTTAAATTCTTATATCCGCAATAGTTAACTCCCTTGTGGACGACTTTTATTAATATTAAAATCGCAGCTGAAATATCGGATATTTGTGATACCCTTCAACTGGGTTAAATTGATTTTTAATTTTATATCTGTATTATCATGGCTATCTGTCGACCGTGGTTGTTGAAATCTGTCACAGCGTCAAAACGTATCTATGTCTTCTGCCTGAAGCGAGGAGAGATGACAGCATAAGCATAGTTGCTGAACTACTGTTTGAAAACAATGTGTGTGTGCTGTTAGAGTTTGGTTACGATACTAAAATTCTTATATGTGTGGCGTACTTTGCTTTGGAGGTAGCGATCAGCTGATGAATGATTGATGTCAATGGTGCCGGAGGTTGGTCACGGCATCAAAATTCTATCATGATGTGGCAGCTCGCCTGCCCAGGTTCTTTGCCTCTTTGTTTAGCAATGACATGCTGCATAATTATAACAGTCACACAAACACAGCAAGCGATCAGATAACGCCATAGTAATTGAAATACTGTTTATTTACACGTGAGTGGACCATTGCTGTCTGCTTTGACCTTCACAATCGTGGTCCATCATAGAATATACAATGTGTAAGTTCTTCCTTAATATTTCTTCCTTCCCTCACGCTCTCTCTCTCTCGTTCAGTATCGAATCTACACCTTATGACCTTTAACAATCAAATGATCACTCAGGTGCTATAGTCTCTACTTCTGTTCTTTCTTTCTAACAATTTCTTGCTCTATTGTTATAAACCATCTCAGTGTTCAGGTTATCTATTGGTGGAACCGGACCTCTCCGGGGTTGTTCGTTTCCCTTCCATCACTGAAGAATAGGACTACTGTATATATATATATATATATATATATATATATATATATATATATATATATATATATATATATATATATATATATATATATATATATATATATATATATATATATATATAGTCACGAAGTGGATTTAAGACTAGAGGTTGCCTACCTAAATAGACTAGACCCTAGTGGAAAGAAAGACTAAGAAGATAGATTTCAGAAGAAAATAACAGTGACTGTGGGAGATGAGGCTATTGGCGTCAAGGGTCGAGAACCGAAATTGACTCTCCCTTGCCACTAAGTGACGTAATGTTTTGCGATAACCTCACTACCTCTAGCTACCAAGACTGGGATAAGGTTTAATACTTAACACCACAGACACTACTTACAGACAACATATAGGTTGAAGTAAGTGACTGATCCAGCCGGAAATTTACAATGGATTTTATTTACACCACACAAAAAAAATTCATATAACATACTACAAAAATAGAATAAACATGCGTGTTCATACACCTGGAAAGAACATAACAATTAATTTCAAGTGATTAGGTAAGGTAACCCCACAGTCGCCCTCCCCTCAACCTGTAAGGAAGAAAGGTAAGTACTACAACAACATGTGAAGGAGGATCTCGAACACCAGATCCGTCTTTCTCCTAATCAACCTGATATCGGGTAAACACACCCTAACTCCTACTGTCCGTCTGTCTGCAGACGTGTTTCTACACAAATGACGCGCCTACACCGCTGCTCCACTATAGGCTAAATATTCTCTGACTATCACAAGGCTAAATATTCTCTGACTATCACAAAGTCCATGACCAGAACCCTTCTATCACCTCCGACACAACTTACAGATGACTTGCTGAGTTCTAATGTTATGTTCAGTGTCTGTCTGACACTCCTAGTTCCTACAGAAAAAGCGACTCCTCCACTACTCTCCTTCTCTCCCTCTATTGCAGCTCAGAGGTATTTTTACCCTCTTTCCTCTGACTGCCGTTGTAGCTGCTAACTTGAATTGGCATTCTGGTTTCTCGACTTGGACTCTTCTGCACTACCAAATGACGATTCTGGAAAAATCACAGGCCCCGTTACCCATCTCTTGGGTCTGGGCCATCGGTGTTATTATGACCGACCAATCACGACACCTCTAGGCCCTGCGCCTAGGTTCAGTGTGTGCTTTATCTGAGCGTGAATAGCTCCGAATTTTATTAAGAACCTCTTGTTCTTGCTGAAGAAGTCTGTGCTTCCAGCTCCTTGCTCTCTTGGGTACAAAAAACGTTTGCACCAGTGAACCCCTTGTCACTACTCCACTTTCTTTCCTGGCTCTGCCGACTCTTCTTCTCCTGAGAAGACCGGCGAACTTCTAGCCGCTCAAGGACTACTGTAGCCCTAGCTGCCACGCCTGGAAAATATCTGCTGTGGACAAAAACAATAACAAATATATATCGCACAACAAATTTCCCATATCCTTAACACTTAACTCCCTTAACTCTCACTCTTCAACACTTAAATCCCAACTCTTCAATCACTTAAGTCTCAAATCTCTAAAACTTAAGTTTTTTTTAACAAATCTCGAACACTTAAGTTTTTCAAATCTTCCATACAGCTCCCATGCTCTAGTATCGCTTCAGCGATTAGTAAACATGCCTACTCCCACTTTCCCTCAAATACCGTCCTATCGACACTCTAATCTCCAGACTCAGCTGGCTTAATCTCTTACAGGCTGGCGGCTTAGGTTAGCCGTCACAACATTCTGACCACTGTATGAAACTGTTGCCGGTAAATTCCTGGCCCTACTATTTAACAATGATCGATATGTTTACCTGGCTACCAAAATACAATAGACTTCACCCGACAATAATCTCCCGTCTCCCGGAATTCATCAGTATAAACATATGTCTATTAAATAAGGGACTAATAAAAAATCCCAACTAGACCCGTAACTGCTGACTTCAAAATGTAGGTTTTACCCACACAGAGAAAAATACACAATTTCCCATGCTCTAACAATTTAAAGCCACTCGTTCTATTACCACAGCGTTACACAAATTAGTCCGCTGGTAATTTACACACACTTGAACAATTAAATACACACCAAAACCCTAACGCATTATTCGCTAATATTATAACTCAAATATTGAGAAATCTACACCCACGTGTCGGGAATATTATTTACACCCGATTCTGATAACAATGTACATTAAAATCTCTAAAGGAACTGAAATCCTATTTTACAATGCATACCCCGTTATCTCCCCTCTCCTTCCGTTATCAGATTCACCCCCACTAAAAAAAAAAAGACACAGCACGTGCTCCGGTACCCCTCTCTCCAAATCCTCGAAAATCACAATGAAATTACGTGCATCGTGTCTCAAAATTATAGTATTTAACATCTACCATCTTTAAGCTTTCATTATCTCATAAAAAGAATGAATGCACTCTGATAATAATTTAGATAAGAGGGTAACTCATGGCATGTCCGTTACGAACTAAAATTAATTTAATTCCGCGAGCGTGTTTTACGCTGCACCATTTAAAATCACAAATCCAGGAAAAATTAGATCCCCTGTCTTCTGACAAATAACAGTAATATTCCAATTTATACAAACAGCTACTCTGAGGAAACTATCAAAATTCCCTACTACCTTTTCACAAAATACCTAATTGCGCTGTCAGTTATAGTCAATTAAAATTATAGCATTGATGGCTCTACTTCTATGAATTAACTTTACCTCCTAGAAACAACTCTGCAAAAATCTTATAAACTATTAAAGCTTAATTAACTTCATATTTACCAGCACGAATTTCTCTCGAAAGAGCAGTCGGCTCTGTATATAAATACAGACAGTTCTTTTCCAAGGCGTAGAAGTTCAAAAAAATCTCCCACTTCTGCCAGGGAACCCCGCTTATTTATTACCCCAGACCACGCTACGCGTGAGTCATAGCTAGGCTTTGTTCTTAAGCGGGTCGATCTATGAACCAACCAACGGGCCAGGAATCGACTGCGGTCATGATCTAAATTTAGAACCCCAAGCGGAAAATTTCGTTCCACGCGCTCATTGAGAAAGTACCAGAAATGCTCTGCCATTTTGTTACACTAGAAAATCTCTACATGAACGAATTATCTAAATGAAACAGCGCGCTGGTGCCAGTCTAAAAGTTAAAACTACCATCTTTTCTAGAAACCGTACTTCTTAATCTACACAGAAAATCCAAACTCGATTATTATACAAAGAGAAATAAAAAAAACGAATAAGATAAAAATCCCACCGTAATCTTCCTTAAAAACGTAAAAAAAATGCTAGGAACCGAAACTTGGGGCCTGTTGTAAATTCAATCACATTAACTTCTCACATTACCCCCCTCTTCAAGTTCGTGGTACACGATCTAATTTAATGTGATCTTGTATTTCCAGACTGGCCCCTATACAAGTCTACAGATCTGACTGTCAGTCCTGAAGTCTCATGGTCACGACTGGTTATTTCCGCCTGGCGACTACAACTCCCATGGTTGTCCTGCGACTTTCTTCTTCTACGTTTCCTCCTTCTTCTTCTTCTACCAACTCCCATGCTCCGGTGGAAGAGTTGATCTTTCTTCGGACCTGTGCCATCCAATGGTGGGTCTGAACCTTCCTTGGCTATGTCCGTAAAAAAAACTGTCTTGGTCGGCTGCCCTGACCAACTGGCTTTGTGGCTGCCTGACGATGGCGACTACCTTGCTGCATCTCGGCGGGTTTGAGACCGCAGGTATATGGCGATGAAGGTGCGAACTATCTGGTGCTTCCAGCATAAATTCTCCGATCGCTTCACTCCCCTCTGGTTTGCCTAGAGGTTGCGTAGAGATTGCTCCTTTCTCTACTCTCCCACCAGGGGTTCTCACTGGGTTGCGCCTGACCTCAGCGACATCCGTTTCCCCTACTAAGCAGAACGCATTTGGTGGTACGTTTTTGCTTCTTGCCTCTTTGCAAGAGCCGCTTTCTGTTAGCGAGCTAGCAGCGGGATGGGGCCCATCTCCGTTTATAGGCAAACGGTTTCTCAGTTCACTGTCCTCCTCCGTCTGAGTAAAGTGCTGGTCGGATGGGGCTCCAGGGCTGGTTGGAAACATATGTTCGCTCGATTCGCTGTCTTCTGCCCTATGAAGATTGCGCTGGTCGTGTACATACGTTCTACCACTCTTGTCAGTATGTTCCTCGCTCTCAGGAGGTAATACCCTCGGGGGCCTAATTCCCGACGACAACGAAGGTATTTCCAAAATCAAAGGCGTCGCCGCTGTTTGGCCCTTCGGCTTAACATGGCTGTCAGAGGGATACGCCTCTGCAAAAACCATTCCACTAACCTTGGAGGTATTTAACCTCTCCATCTCAAGGCGTGGCTGGTTGAGCTCTCGTGGGGCTCCGTAAATCCGGGACATTCCCTTTTCACTTCTCTGGCCTGTAGTAGGCCCCCTTGCACCAGCAAGGATCGGGACTGGGGGGTTTCCCAAAACTATATATGGGGCCCCCAAGATGAAGTCATAAGCTGGCTGTTCCATTACAGCAGCTTTGATTGTGCCACGCACAAACCTGCTCTCCACCTTAATATTGGCTATCTGCAGACGCTGTGAGGTCCCTCCCCTCAAAACTCCACCAATATCAACCTTTTCCTTAGTCATTAGGCCTGGTTGTACCAAATGTCGGGCGACTATACTCGGGTAAGTAAGCCCGCTGTCAAATAAACAAGTGGTAGCAGTCCCATTCACTACTGCTGGTCCACTGTTAGAGAAACACTTCTCTGCTTTGAAAGGTTCCCAATTGTTCCCTTTTTTCACTCTCACCACCCTTAAACACGCTGTATGGTGAGTGGGTGGTTTGTTTACACACCGAGAAGTCCAGTGAGAGGTGGTACGGCAATTGCGACAGTACCTGTCGTTTTCTCCCCTGTTTCTAGCAGGTTCATGAGACGTTGTCGCCTGTGCTCTGTTATGCGGTTGGGGCCGCAGGTTATGAATGGGATGGGGCTCCTTGCGAGACGGCCCCTGCTGCTGATGAGCAGAAGACGAAAACGACTGCGATGCCGATGCTCCTTGGTCCAGTGCTGGCAGGTCTGGGTGTTTTCGTTTCTGGCCCAGTACTTCGGCCTGTGCCGTCTGGAACCTTTCAGCAAAAAGAATGATCTGGTCCAGTTGCTGGGCGCCCTGCTCCGCCAGATACCTCCTCAAGTCTGGAGACATGTGTGCTTTCACTTGTTCGCACATGACAAGCTCTTCGAGTCCTTCAAAAGTTTTTGCTAGACCCGACAATTCTCTCCAACGAGTGAGATAATTCTTCAGCCTTTCTGCGAAATGGGGAAAACTTTCTCCTTTCTCCGGCCTGCTCTCCCTGAACATAGCTTGGCACTTACGGGGAGTCCACTGAAAGCGTTGTAACAGTGCGTTACGAAGGGCCTCAAAGTTATTTTGTTCATCACTGAGCATCTTACTATAGATGTCGTAGGCCTGGTTTTTCAACGACTGAGATAATTTGAGGCACCACAAACTCTCATCCAACCCGTACGCTTTTGCCATTCGTTCAAATTTTTCCAGGAATATGTCAATTTTCTCATTCCCGTTAGGGAAAGAGTCCATTGGAAAATTCATGGCTGCCATCCGGGGCCCTCCGTTTCCTGAGGTGTCTGTCGCCCCTGCTCCGGGAGAATCTCCGTTAGCCGAACTGCCTTCCGAAGATCGGTACTGCAGTTCCAGTGAACGCAGGGCAAGTTCATGCTGTCTCTCTGCTTCTGTGGCCCTTTCCTTCGCCTCCCTTTCTGCCTTTCTCTCCTCTCTGCTCTGTCCGGGCCTTCTCTTCTTTCTCCGCTTCCAATGTCGGGCCTTCTCTTCTTTCTTCTTTCTCCGCTTCCAATTTACGCAGGTCCATCTCTGCCAGTCGGGCCCTCTCTTTCTTTCTCCGCTTCCAATTTACGCAGGTCCATCTCTGCCAGTCGGGCCTGTCTTTCTCCTCCCTTTTCTCTCTCTCCGTCTGCCGGTCCTGTTCCCTCATAATGTAAGCCCTAGTCTCGGCCTCATTCATCCCCATGCTTTTAGCTGCGTCCTTCCATGCAGTAAGTAGCTTGACCAATTCAGCCATCTTACCTGACAAATCAGCAGTAACTCACAACGAGGGGAAATGACAAAAAAGGAACACGAAAAATTTACTGTTACCTTCTGGGCACTACTCCCTGTGTAACCAATGTCCCAAAACCCGAACTCAGACTAGCACCAATCTGAAGAACTACCTGAAAAAATTTTCATTAAGCAGCTACCTAAAAACCTGAATTTACCTTCCTGTTAAGAAAAATTCAGTTAGCCATCAGTTACCTCTAGTCATCAACTAACTACAGCTACAATCTGACTGCACCCTGTGGAGAAAACTTCCTGTGGAAAAAAACTATTAGCTGGATCAGTTTATATATAGCTCTAGTCTAGGGGATATTATAAAGAAATCTATTTTCCAGACCTTTCCTATAGAAACAATCTATGAATCTTGACACGATCACAGAATTGATCCCAACAAAGATGATCTACCGGACGAACGCCGCCACTTTGTCAAGATCACAGAATTGAACGTAACAAAGATGATTCACCGGACGATAGCACCCACTTTGTCACGAAGTGGATTTAAGACTAGAGGTTGCCTACCTAAATAGACTAGACCCTAGTGGAAAGAAAGACTAAGAAGATAGATTTCAGAAGAAAATAACAGTGACTGTGGGAGATGAGGCTATTGGCGTCAAGGGTCGAGAACCGAAATTGACTCTCCCTTGCCACTAAGTGACGTAATGTTTTGCGATAACCTCACTACCTCTAGCTACCAAGACTGGGATAAGGTTTAATACTTAACACCACAGACACCACTTACAGACAACATATAGGTTGAAGTAAGTGACTGATCCAGCCGGAAATTTACAATGGATTTTATTTACACCACACAAAAAAAAATTCATATAACATACTACAAAAATAGAATAAACATGCGTGTTCATACACCTGGAAAGAACATAACAATTAATTTCAAGTGATTAGGTAAGGTAACCCCACAGTCGCCCTCCCCTCAACCTGTAAGGAAGAAAGGTAAGTACTACAACAACATGTGAAGGAGGATCTCGAACACCAGATCCGTCTTTCTCCTAATCAACCTGATATCTGGTAAACACATCCTAACTCCTACTGTCCGTCTGTCTGCAGACTTGTTTCTACACAAATGACGCGCCTACACCGCTGCTCCACTATAGGCTAAATATTCTCTGACTATCACAAGGCTAAATATTCTCTGACTATCACAAAGTCCATGACCAGAACCCTTCTATCACCTCCGACACAACTTACAGATGACTTGCTGAGTTCTAATGTTATGTTCAGTGTCTGTCTGACACTCCTAGTTCCTACAGAAAAAGCGACTCCTCCACTACTCTCCTTCTCTCCCTCTATTGCAGCTCAGAGGTATTTTTACCCTCTTTCCTCTGACTGCCGTTGTAGCTGCTAACTTGAATTGGCATTCTGGTTTCTCGACTTGGACTCTTCTGCACTACCAAATGACGATTCTGGAAAAATCACAGGCCCCGTTACCCATCTCTTGGGTCTGGGCCATCGGTGTTATTATGACCGACCAATCACGACACCTCTAGGCCCTGCGCCTAGGTTCAGTGTGTGCTTTATCTGAGCGTGAATAGCTCCGAATTTTATTAAGAACCTCTTGTTCTTGCTGAAGAAGTCTGTGCTTCCAGCTCCTTGCTCTCTTGGGTACAAAACGTTTGCACCAGTGAACCCCTTGTCACTACTCCACTTTCTTTCCTGGCTCTGCCGACTCTTCTTCTCCTGAGAAGACCGGCGAACTTCTAGCCGCTCAAGGACTACTGTAGCCCTAGCTGCCACGCCTGGAAAATATCTGCTGTGGACAAAACAATAACAAATATATATCGCACAACAAATTTCCCATATCCTTAACACTTAACTCCCTTAACTCTCACTCTTCAACACTTAAATCCCAACTCTTCAACCACTTAAGTCTCAAATCTCTAACACTTAAGTTTTTTCAAATCTCGAACACTTAAGTTTTTCAAATCTTCCATACAGCTCCCATGCTCTAGTATCGCTTCAGCGATTAGTAAACATGCCTACCCCCACTTTCCCTCAAATACCGTCCTATCAACACTCTAATCTCCAGACTCAGCTGGCTTAATCTCTTACAGGCTGGCGGCTTAGGTTAGCCGTCACAACATTCTGACCACTGTATGAAACTGTTGCCGGTAAATTCCTGGCCCTACTATTTAACAATGATCGATATGTTTACCTGGCTACCAAAATACAATAGACTTCACCCGACAATAATCTCCCGTCTCCCGGAATTCATCAGTATAAACATATGTCTATTAAATAAGGGACTAATAAAAATCCCAACTAGACCCGTAACTGCGGACTTCAAAATGTAGGTTTTACCCACACAGAGAAAAATACACAATTTCCCATGCTCTAACAATTTAAAGCCACTCGTTCTATTACCACAGCGTTACACAAATTAGTCCGCTGGTAATTTACACACACTTGAACAATTAAATACACACCAAAACCCTAGCGTATTATTCGCTAATATTATAACTCAAATATTGAGAAATCTACACCCACGTGTCGGGAATATTATTTACACCCGATTCTGATAACAATGTACATTAAAATCTCTAAAGGAACTGAAATCCTATTTTACAATGCATACCCCGTTATCTCCCCTCTCCTTCCGTTATCAGATTCACCCCCACTAAAAAATGACACAGCACGTGCTCCGGTACCCCTCTCTCCAAATCCTCGAAAATCACAATGAAATTACGTGCATCGTGTCTCAAAATTATAGTATTTAACATCTACCATCTTTAAGCTTTCATTATCTCATAAAAAGAATGAATGCACTCTGATAATAATTTAGATAAGAGGGTAACTCATGGCATGTCCGTTACGAACTAAAATTAATTTAATTCCGCGAGCGTGTTTTACGCTGCACCATTTAAAATCACAAATCCAGGAAAAATTAGATCCCCTGTCTTCTGACAAATAACAGTAATATTCCAATTTATACAAACAGCTACTCTGAGGAAACTATCAAAATTCCCTACTACCTTTTCACAAAATACCTAATTGCGCTGTCAGTTATAGTCAATTAAAATTATAGCATTGATGGCTCTACTTCTATGAATTAACTTTACCTCCTAGAAACAACTCTGCAAAAATCTTATAAACTATTAAAGCTTAATTAACTTCATATTTACCAGCACGAATTTCTCTCGAAAGAGCAGTCGGCTCTGTATATAAATACAGACAGTTCTTTTCCAAGGCGTAGAAGTTCAAAAAAATCTCCCACTTCTGCCAGGGAACCCCGCTTATTTATTACCCCAGACCACGCTACGCGTGAGTCATAGCTAGGCTTTGTTCTTAAGCGGGTCGATCTATGAACCAACCAACGGGCCAGGAATCGACTGCGGTCATGATCTAAATTTAGAACCCCAAGCGGAAAATTTCGTTCCACGCGCTCATTGAGAAAGTACCAGAAATGCTCTGCCATTTTGTTACACTAGAAAATCTCTACATGAACGAATTATCTAAATGAAACAGCGCGCTGGTGCCAGTCTAAAAGTTAAAACTACCATCTTTTCTAGAAACCGTACTTCTTAATCTACACAGAAAATCCAAACTCGATTATTATACAAAGAGAAATAAAAAAAAACGAATAAGATAAAAAATCCCACCGTAATCTTCCTTAAAAACGTAAAAAAAATGCTAGGAACCGAAACTTGGGGCCTGTTGTAAATTCAATCACATTAACTTCTCACATTACCCCCCTCTTCAAGTTCGTGGTACACGATCTAATTTAATGTGATCTTGTATTTCCAGACTGGCCCCTATACAAGTCTACAGATCTGACTGTCAGTCCTGAAGTCTCATGGTCACGACTGGTTATTTCCGCCTGGCGACTACAACTCCCATGGTTGTCCTGCGACTTTCTTCTTCTACGTTTCCTCCTTCTTCTTCTTCTACCAACTCCCATGCTCCGGTGGAAGAGTTGATCTTTCTTCGGACCTGTGCCATCCAATGGTGGGTCTGAACCTTCCTTGGCTATGTCCGTAAAAAAACTGTCTTGGTCGGCTGCCCTGACCAACTGGCTTTGTGGCTGCCTGACGATGGCGACTACCTTGCTGCATCTCGGCGGGTTTGAGACCGCAGGTATATGGCGATGAAGGTGCGAACTATCTGGTGCTTCCAGCATAAATTCTCCGATCGCTTCACTCCCCTCTGGTTTGCCTAGAGGTTGCGTAGAGATTGCTCCTTTCTCTACTCTCCCACCAGGGGTTCTCACTGGGTTGCGCCTGACCTCAGCGACATCCGTTTCCCCTACTAAGCAGAACGCATTTGGTGGTACGTTTTTGCTTCTTGCCTCTTTGCAAGAGCCGCTTTCTGTTAGCGAGCTAGCAGCGGGATGGGGCCCATCTCCGTTTATAGGCAAACGGTTTCTCAGATCACTGTCCTCCTCCGTCTGAGTAAAGTGCTGGTCGGATGGGGCTCCAGGGCTGGTTGGAAACATATGTTCGCTCGATTCGCTGTCTTCTGCCCTATGAAGATTGCGCTGGTCGTGTACATACGTTCTACCACTCTTGTCAGTATGTTCCTCGCTCTCAGGAGGTAATACCATCGGGGGCCTAATTCCCGACGACAACGAAGGTATTTCCAAAATCAAAGGCGTCGCCGCTGTTTGGCCCTTCGGCTTAACAGGGCTGTCAGAGGGACATTCCCTTTTCACTTCTCTGGCCTGTAGTAGGCCCCCTTGCACCAGCAAGGATCGGGACTGGGGGGTTTCCCAAAACTATATATGGGGCCCCCAAGATGAAGTCATAAGCTGGCTGTTCCATTACAGCAGCTTTGATTGTGCCACGCACAAACCTGCTCTCCACCTTAATATTGGCTATCTGCAGACGCTGTGAGGTCCCTCCCCTCAAAACTCCACCAATATCAACCTTTTCCTTAGTCATTTGGCCTGGTTGTACCAAATGTCGGGCGACTATACTCGGGTAAGTAAGCCCGCTGTCAAATAAACAAGTGGTAGCAGTCCCATTCACTACTGCTGGTCCACTGTTAGAGAAACACTTCTCTGCTTTGAAAGGTTCCCAATTGTTCCCTTTTTTCACTCTCACCACCCTTAAACACGCTGTATGGTGAGTGGGTGGTTTGTTTACACACCGAGAAGTCCAGTGAGAGGTGGTACGGCAATTGCGACAGTACCTGTCGTTTTCTCCCCTGTTTCTAGCAGGTTCATGAGACGTTGTCGCCTGTGCTCTGTTATGCGGTTGGGGCCGCATGTTATGAATGGGATGGGGCTCCTTGCGAGACGGCCCCTGCTGCTGATGAGCAGAAGACGAAAACGACTGCGATGCCGATGCTCCTTGGTCCAGTGCTGGCAGGTCTGGGTGTTTTCGTTTCTGGCCCAGTACTTCGGCCTGTGCCGTCTGGAACCTTTCAGCAAAAAGAATGATCTGGTCCAGTTGCTGGGCGCCCTGCTCCGCCAGATACCTCCTCAAGTCTGGAGACATGTGTGCTTTCACTTGTTCGCACATGACAAGCTCTTCGAGTCCTTCAAAAGTTTTTGCTAGACCCGACAATTCTCTCCAACGAGTGAGATAATTCTTCAGCCTTTCTGCGAAATGGGGAAAACTTTCTCCTTTCTCCGGCCTGCTCTCCCTGAACATAGCTTGGCACTTACGGGGAGTCCACTGAAAGCGTTGTAACAGTGCGTTACGAAGGGCCTCAAAGTTATTTTGTTCATCACTGATCATCTTACTATAGATGTCGTAGGCCTGGTTTTTCAACGACTGAGATAATTTGAGGCACCACAAACTCTCATCCAACCCGTACGCTTTTGCCATTCGTTCAAATTTTTCCAGGAATATGTCAATTTTCTCATTCCCGTTAGGGAAAGAGTCCATTGGAAAATTCATGGCTGCCATCCGGGGCCCTCCGTTTCCTGAGGTGTCTGTCGCCCCTGCTCCGGGAGAATCTCCGTTAGCCGAACTGCCTTCCGAAGATCGGTACTGCAGTTCCAGTGAACGCAGGGCAAGTTCATGCTGTCTCTCTGCTTCTGTGGCCCTTTCCTTCGCCTCCCTTTCTGCCTTTCTCTCCTCTGCCTGTCGGGCCTTCTCTTCTTTCTCCGCTTCCAATTTACACAGGTCCATCTCTGCCAGTCGGGCCCTCTCTTCTTTCTCCGCTTCCCATTTACGCAGGTCCATCTCTGCCAGTCGGTCCTGTTCCCTCATAATGTAAGCCCTAGTCTCGGCCTCATTCATCCCCATGCTTTTAGCTGCGTCCTTCCATGCAGTAAGTAGCTTGACCAATTCAGCCATCTTACCTGACAAATCAGCAGTAACTCACAACGAGGGGAAATGACAAAAAAGGAACACGAAAAATTTACTGTTACCTTCTGGGCACTACTCCCTGTGTAACCAATGTCCCAAAACCCGAACTCAGACTAGCACCAATCTGAAGAACTACCTGAAAAAATTTTCATTAAGCAGCTACCTAAAAACCTGAATTTACCTTCCTGTTAAGAAAAATTCAGTTAGCCATCAGTTACCTCTAGTCATCAACTAACTACAGCTACAATCTGACTGCACCCTGTGGAGAAACTTCCTGTGGAAAAAAACTATTAGCTGGATCAGTTTATATATAGCTCTAGTCTAGGGGATATTATAAAGAAATCTATTTTCCAGACCTTTCCTATAGAAACAATCTATGAATCTTGACACGATCACAGAATTGATCCCAACAAAGATGATCTACCGGACGAACGCCGCCACTTTGTCAAGATCACAGAATTGAACGTAACAAAGATGATTCACCGGACGATAGCACCCACTTTGTCACGAAGTGGATTTAAGACTAGAGGTTGCCTACCTAAATAGATTAGACCCTAGTGGAAAGAAAGACTAAGAAGATAGATTTCAGAAGAAAATAACAGTGACTGTGGGAGATGAGGCTATTGGCGTCAAGGGTCGAGAACCGAAATTGACTCTCCCTTGCCACTAAGTGACGTAATGTTTTGCGATAACCTCACTACCTCTAGCTACCAAGACTGGGATAAGGTTTAATACTTAACACCACAGACACCACTTACAGACAACATATAGGTTGAAGTAAGTGACTGATCCAGCCGGAAATTTACAATGGATTTTATTTACACCACACAAAAAAAAATTCATATAACATACTACAAAAATAGAATAAACATGCGTGTTCATACACCTGGAAAGAACATAACAATTAATTTCAAGTGATTAGGTAAGGTAACCCCACAGTCGCCCTCCCCTCAACCTGTAAGGAAGAAAGGTAAGTACTACAACAACATGTGAAGGAGGATCTCGAACACCAGATCCGTCTTTCTCCTAATCAACCTGATATCGGGTAAACACACCCTAACTCCTACTGTCCGTCTGTCTGCAGACTTGTTTCTACACAAATGACGCGCCTACACCGCTGCTCCACTATAGGCTAAATATTCTCTGACTATTACAAGGCTAAATATTCTCTGACTATCACAAAGTCCATGACCAGTACCCTTCTATCACCTCCGACACAACTTACAGATGACTTGCTGAGTTCTAATGTTATGTTCAGTGTCTGTCTGACACTCCTAGTTCCTACAGAAAAAGCGACTCCTCCACTACTCTCCTTCTCTCCCTCTATTGCAGCTCAGAGGTATTTTTACCCTCTTTCCTCTGACTGCCGTTGTAGCTGCTAACTTGAATTGGCATTCTGGTTTCTCGACTTGGACTCTTCTGCACTACCAAATGACGATTCTGGAAAAATCACAGGCCCCGTTACCCATCTCTTGGGTCTGGGCCATCGGTGTTATTATGACCGACCAATCACGACACCTCTAGGCCCTGCGCCTAGGTTCAGTGTGTGCTTTATCTGAGCGTGAATAGCTCCGAATTTTATTAAGAACCTCTTGTTCTTGCTGAAGAAGTCTGTGCTTCCAGCTCCTTGCTCTCTTGGGTACAAAACGTTTGCACCAGTGAACCCCTTGTCACTACTCCACTTTCTTTCCTGGCTCTGCCGACTCTTCTTCTCCTGAGAAGACCGGCGAACTTCTAGCCGCTCAAGGACTACTGTAGCCCTAGCTGCCACGCCTGGAAAATATCTGCTGTGGACAAAAACAATAACAAATATATATCGCACAACAAATTTCCCATATCCTTAACACTTAACTCCCTTAACTCTCACTCTTCAACACTTAAATCCCAACTCTTCAACCACTTAAGTCTCAAATCTCTAACACTTAAGTTTTTTCAAATCTCGAACACTTAAGTTTTTCAAATCTTCCATACAGCTCCCATGCTCTAGTATCGCTTCAGCGATTAGTAAACATGCCTACCCCCACTTTCCCTCAAATACCGTCCTATCAACACTCTAATCTCCAGACTCAGCTGGCTTAATCTCTTACAGGCTGGCGGCTTAGGTTAGCCGTCACAACATTCTGACCACTGTATGAAACTGTTGCCGGTAAATTCCTGGCCCTACTATTTAACAATGATCGATATGTTTACCTGGCTACCAAAATACAATAGACTTCACCCGACAATAATCTCCCGTCTCCCGGAATTCATCAGTATAAACATATGTCTATTAAATAAGGGACTAATAAAAATCCCAACTAGACCCGTAACTGCGGACTTCAAAATGTAGGTTTTACCCACACAGAGAAAAATACACAATTTCCCATGCTCTAACAATTTAAAGCCACTCGTTCTATTACCACAGCGTTACACAAATTAGTCCGCTGGTAATTTACACACACTTGAACAATTAAATACACACCAAAACCCTAGCGTATTATTCGCTAATATTATAACTCAAATATTGAGAAATCTACACCCACGTGTCGGGAATATTATTTACACCCGATTCTGATAACAATGTACATTAAAATCTCTAAAGGAACTGAAATCCTATTTTACAATGCATACCCCGTTATCTCCCCTCTCCTTCCGTTATCAGATTCACCCCCACTAAAAAATGACACAGCACGTGCTCCGGTACCCCTCTCTCCAAATCCTCGAAAATCACAATGAAATTACGTGCATCGTGTCTCAAAATTATAGTATTTAACATCTACCATCTTTAAGCTTTCATTATCTCATAAAAAGAATGAATGCACTCTGATAATAATTTAGATAAGAGGGTAACTCATGGCATGAGTAGTAGGGTATGTTGGACTTAGGTATCATTCTGCAGGCGCGCTGCAGGCGCGCTGCAGGCGCGTGACTTTTATATAGCAAAAATTCTGCAGGCGCGTGACTTTTATATAAGCGCAATCTGCAGGCGCGCGGCGCAAGATGGCGGACTTGAGCTAACAAGGGGAGGTTATTTGGGTCAAGATGGCGGATTTGAGCTAACAAGGGGAGGTTATTTGGGTCAAGATGGCGGATTTGAGCTAACAAGGGGAGGCGGGCAAGATGGCGGACTTGAGCTAACAAGATGGCAGATTTGAGCTAACAAGGGGGAGATAAAAAAGATGGCGGACTTGAGCTAACAAGGGGAGGTTATTTGGGTCAAGATGGCGGATTTGAGCTAACAAGAAGAGGCGGGCAAGATGGCGGACTTGAGCTAACAAGATGGCGGATTTGAGATAACAAGGGGGAGATAATAGGAAGAGGTATGTTTATATAAGGAAAATGTGACAAGATGGTGGATTTGAGCTAACAAGGGGGAGATTATTTTTAGACTTTTATATAACAAGACGATGTTAATATAAGAAGAAGATGGTTGTTTTTTATTTAGTATAGCGAACTTAGGTAGTGTTAGACAAACTTTTAGATAATAGGAAGATAACAAGAAGACATACATATTTTACAACATTTATACAAACATTTAGACAAACAATTAGATGATAGGAAATTATATATTTATATACATTTAGACGAACAGTTATACAAACAGTAATACAAACAGTTATATTGAGACATAGACAAACAGTTAGACAAACATTTATACGAATAGTTAGACAAACATTTAGACGATATATAGGTAACAAAAAAGCGTTTTAGTTAATATAGTTTTTTTATTTTTTCAAATACTAAAGGGCAACTCTCAATCGCTTGGTAGGCTTCTTCTTCTTCTGTGGTGTGACATCGGGTAGGTCTGTGGTAGGAAACCAACTAGGTTCTGGGGATACTGGACAGCTAGACTTCATAATTTCGTCAAACAGGTTAGTGGAAGGCTTCTTCTGGGGTAGGACATCGGCCAGGTCTGTGGTAGGACACCAACTCGGTTCTATTGGTTGGTAACAGCTGGAATTGATGTACTGATCAAACGTGGTAGTGTTAGTAGGATAGGTGCTTGGTGGTTGTAATCGGTCAAATTCGGCGAGGATTTCGTTCTGTAACGTCAAGAAATGTTCAAACTCGGGTCGAGTTAACGTAATGCCGTGTTTGGTAGGAAATTTGAGGTAGGATTCACCAAAATATTTTCGCACGTGCAGTAAAGGTTGGCCTCGGTAAACACTTACAGACGCAGCCTTCAGACCACTAGCCAAAGGTTTAAGCATTTCATCACTTCTCTTGATGTAGACCCAGTTGGTGGGAGCAGTCATTTTCAACGAGATGTATCTAGTGTGTTAATAAAGTGTCGTCCTTTTATATCGTATAATCTGGGTTTTTTTAGCGTACCCTAGCTAGGATTTGATTCGTCGAACATCGAACGTGTGTTAGGCAGGACGTGATTCGTCGATGTATTGCGTGGGAACAACTACACATGGCTGTCGTGAGGGAAAAAATACACCTGTCTATCGATTTCGTCTCTTGTTTAGCAAAGTGGGGTTGAGTTTCACTAGCCAGGGTCTGACTAAGCGCGTAATTAATCGATCGTTGGCGTGTTGTCTAGCCGAAAATGGTAGTAGGACCCGCTGCATAGTGCCACCTCGTGTTTTGATCAAGATGAAATAAATGGCGTAGAGCCCGCACACGTTGGTGACTACATCTTGTAAATGTCTGGCGTTGTAGTTAACAGGTCGAGTAGAGTTTCTGGCTATAAAATTAACCAGGTCCGAGTGTGTAGGTGGTAGGCCAAAAGAATCAAAATATTCAAAAGTACCAAGTCCGTTATAATATAGGGCGACCCAGTGGTCACCGGGGCGATAGCTAGGATCAGTGTTGATGACGAAAGCAGCCGTCTTGGTCGGATCGATGCGTAGAGGTAATTGGTCACGAGCTAACACTTTAACGAGCCCAGTTCGTTTAACAAATATGTCTGACAGGAGGATGGTGCGTATCTCGTCTGTGTTCATTGTTTAAGTGGTGTAGTCTGTCAAAACTTGGCGCGATTTCGAGATCTCCAAGATCGAGTCTTGCTCGGCGTAGACGAGAACCTGTAATGGTTCGGGTGTGACCTCGGCGAATTTAAGTTCTACTGAGACTGGGCCCGACTTGGCCATCTCAAACTGGTCACCGTCTAGTAGACTGGGGGTGAGGTCAAAGGCGTATAAGGCGTAACCGTGCTTAAAATGTCTATACTCGAGGTCGTTGCCGGCGTCTTTACCAACCAGTCCCATAGCTAGATTCGTCGCGAAGAAGGCTCTCACGTACTGGTTGTGTTCATAATCCATGGACAAAGGCTTGCCACTGACGGTTCTGCCGTCCGCGCTGACGTTCAAATATATCAGACCAAAGGTAGCGAAATTGAACGGATTAGTCGTGTACGACCCGTTAAAAGCTGACGAAGTGACTAGTCCAATCACGATCCGTGTAGGTGTTTGACTGAGAAACAGATTATCCTGCATGTGCGATAGCATACCCCTAGGGATAGAGAAAGTTTTTAGCACAACTCGTTTCAAGGGGTACTTGGCATTACCTCGCACCAAGGCTTTCTCGTGGGCTAGCGAGACGGCGGGATTTAATTTAGCTTTCCGGACAACCAAGGCCGCATAAGTTATAATAGATTTATATCCAGCGGTGGGGTCGTGTCCCAGCACGTTGAAGGCATCTTTAGACGGGGTGAGTTTTACTTTAACTGTCACACCATTTAACAGGTAACGATCTTGAGCAAAGATATCTGAATGTAAACGACCCATCATATCAATCTCCTGAGAACCAGCCGCTATATGTCGACGCAGTCTTAACCCATTGTTATTGTCACCAATTGTGTCCGTAATAAAATTTGGCGTGTCTTTGTAAAACAGAGCCGATGTCAGATGACCTCGTTTGGGTTCCTCCCCGTAATTCAACGTGTCTAGACCACTGTGAAGACTGCCCTGATGAATAAGGCCATTTCAAATATATCAGTGGTGAGGTGTTCAACGGCTCCCTGGGGCGGCTCTCGTTTTTCTCTTCTTCTATAAACGTTGACCAGATTCTTTCGCTCGTTCACGAAATGCCTCGCCAACATTTCTGCCGGCTAACGCATCGCTCGCGACCTGTAGACCGGTCCCAAGCCCTTCTCTGAGTAAAGCTTTGCCTCCAGTTTTTAACCACGGGAGAACCATACGACCGAGCCCGCCGAAAAAACTACCCAAACCATGTCCTCTTTGACTTCTGCCTCCGATAAACACTGGCATCCCATGGCCAGCTTGGTTGCAGTAAAACTCCTCATACATCTTGGGGTTTCGTCGGATGGGTACGTGTCTGACCATTATGTTTCTAGTCAAAATCAAACCGTCTGTGAGTTCGGAAGTGTAGTGTCAACACCGAAGCTCCGCTAGTGAATGGGATAGTCTTACCCTGATCGTTAGTTAAAAGGATTTCCACCGCGTCAAACGAAAAACGGCTCAGGGGTACGTAGTGGGGTTTGTCGTAAATCCTAAAAACAGAAGCATTAGTCCTATCCAAAATAGGCACAATCCGTAACAAAGGGACAGAGGCATCTCCAACCGGTCTCGCCGCTACGAGATCGCAGTACACGTATACATTTTTCATGTCGCTATCCATTTGCACTTCAGTCTCGCCTCGTAGTATTGGGTCAATGTCTGTGGCGATCGAGGCAGGAAAACCTAACATGTGTTTCAACGTCTCGCTAATTCTAACTTCAACCTCCGGATCATACAGATTCAAGGTGGCCTTATTATTGTTAAAATGGAATCTACCTCCGGATCATACAGATTCAAGGTGGCCTTATTATTGTTAAAATGGAATCTAACTCGGGCTTTTTCATCCACATCCGTGGCTAAAAGCAAACGATTCAACTCGTCGATCAGCGTGTCGGGTGACGTGTATAGACCAGCTGGTAACGTGAGTAGTATAGACTCATCTTCTTTGTTGGGAAAATAAGTCTGTGGTACCTGCAGGTAATGTTTGTGGGTGCCCCGATGATGATGATGAGTCTGCTGGGGCACCTGATGTTGGTGTGGGGACAGTCTGATGTTGTTGGATTCTGTGGGTTCGTAGATTATCACTACGAGTAAATTGTTTCCCACAAATGTCACAAGAAAACAGAGGTATACCGTGTGCTGTTTTTATGTGCTGTCCTAAATTGTCAAGGCGGGTAAATGTTTTGTTGCAGCGGGGACACGTGAGACTGTGCCTTGGTGCAGTGGTGGTTCCCGCTGATTTGTCTATAACACCTGCCGTTGCAGTGGTGGTTCCCGCTGAGGGGTTTGTAGCGGACGCCGTTGCAGTGGTGGTCCCCAGTGGGACGTTTATAGCGGCCCCCGGTGCAATGGTTTCCGCTGTGGGGGATCTCGGGGCCGCAGGACCATGGACATTCTCAATGTGTTGTTGGAGGGTCTCACGTCCTGCAAAGACTTGGGGACACACACGACAGGGATGATTTTTGTGTGTATGGACCGAGGAGATATGTCTCGCGATATCCCGAGCTCGAGTGAATGATTTCCCGCATTGTCCACAAAGATTTTGGCTTGAAGGCATCTGTGAAGTAGAAACGAAAACACATTACTCACACATAAAATTAAATACAAATAACGAGAGAAAGAAAGAAAGAAAGAAAGAAAGAAAGAAAAAGATAGAAAGAGCGAGAGAGAAATAGAGAAAGAAAGAAAATTGTTATTCTATGTGAAAGAAATAATTTTGTTTAACATATCACAAAGCCGCGCGCGCGCTGGCAAAGATATCGATTAAAAAACACAGCATGTGACGATTTGCCCTGACGTTTAAGAAATAATGGAGATATAAACTTGTTTCAAATGTAATATGTTGATTGTATTATCTCTTTATTTTTACATGTATAGTACTGTTAAAAAATATGGTATGTTCTCTTTAATTTTCTTTATTATGTGAAAAAATATTCCTCACGATCGAGTTTAGTTTGTAGTATTGCACCATCAGTTGAAATCCAGGTTGAGTAATCTCACATAAATGAACAAAAATATGTTATGTCCGGATTTAACATAAAACAATTTAGTATCTGAGTTAACACAGATAGACTATTTTGAAACAGATTTTTTAGCAACACGGGCTAGCGAAAAATCGAATATACCGACATACCTTTTAAATAGAAAAAAACAGATATTTAACACCTTAACACAAATAAACCTCACATAAATACTTGTCTAACAAGAAAGAAAGAAAAAGACAGAGAAAGATAGAAAAAGAAAGAAAAAAAAAGAAAGAAAGAAAAAAAAGAAAGATAGAAAGAAAGAGACAGAGAGAAGAGAGAAGAGAGAATAAACACAGTGTTATATGTAACAAGCAGTTAAATAGAGAGAGAGAGAGAGAGAGAAACACGGATAAGTTTAAATAGAAATAATTTAACATCCTAACACAACACACTAACAACTAAAACTTTTATATTTTTAAAGATATACATCTTAACACAGAGTACCGAATACGCACTCAACTAAAACTTATTTTATTAATTATTTTAACATCTTAACACATGGAAAGAAAAAAAAAAGAAAAAAGAAAGAAAAAAGAAAGAAAGAAAGAAAGAAAGAAAGAAAGAGACAGAGAGAAGAGAGAATAAACACAGTGTTATATGTAACAAGGAGTTAAATAGAGAGAGAGAGAGAGAGAGAGACACGGATAAGTTTAAATAGAAATAATTATTTTAACACACGAAAAAAACATACATTGTTAAAGATATTTATGGTAGCCTAACAATTTAACAAAGAAAATAAAACAGACGAATACGTACGGCGTAACAGTCAATTGATATGACAAAACAAGTTGGTCTTGTGATTCTCAATACATGTTGGTTGAGTTCTTATTTTATTTTCACAATGATTCTCAATACATGTTGGTTGAGTTCTTACATTACTCTCACAATTCTTGACCAGTGGTTCTCACAATGCTTGATTCTCACGTTACTCCAAAGGTTCTCAAATTCTTGATCAGTGGTTCTCAAATTTTTTTTATTCCCACAATGCTTGATTTTCACGTTTTTTTTTTTATTCTCACAATGTGTCTTTTGATATAAAATAACTGGTTGTAGGTGACAGTTATCATTCTTATCAATGGACACACGTTGGGTCCATCCGTTTACAGCGTTAATTAGTGGGCCTACTGGCTCTGGAAAGACTGTTTTTGTCAAACGTTTCCTGACACATATCAAAGATATGATCACAGCTATCCCAGATGAGATTATTTGGTGTTACGGGGAATATCAACCTTTATTCAAGTCACTGACTGGTGTTCAGTTTGTTGAAGGACTGCCCGATATTGAGCAGTGGACAGGTGATAAGAGACGGTTGGTGATTATCGATGACCTCATGAACGAAACAGACGAACGTGTAACTAGTTTATTTACAAAAAAGTCTCATCATAAAAATATAAGCGTCTTTTATCTCGTGCAAAATTTATTTGGCAAGAACAAAGAACACAGAAGCATTAGTTTGAATTCTCATTACATTGTGCTTTTCAAAAATCCACGCGATGGATCTCAGATTGTTAATCTAGCCAAACAGATGTACCCAGGTCGGACTGCCTATGTGCAAGATAGTTTTAAGGACGCGACCTCAGTCCCACACGGTTATTTGCTAATTGATCTCCGTCAAGATACATCAGATAATCTAAGGCTTCGTTCAAGCATCTTCCCAGAGGAGCAACATATTGTTTACGTACCCAAGTAACATGGGAGAAAAAGTAAAAAAAACATGCTGATATGTGAAAATTTCTAGGTACAGCCAAACCACCAGTCATCAAGGCTGTTATGAAAACAGCATCACCCGAGCTGGTAGGAACACTCTGTGAATGTTGTCACAACGTTTTAAAAGGTAACGTTACACTAACTCCCAATCAGAAGACACGTATACGTCGTTACAAAAACATCCTACGATCCCTTACCAAGAAGAAAGTCTCGCTCAAAAGACGAAAACAATTTTTTACAAACTGGAGGTTTCTTATCTGCTCTGCTTGGACCAATACTATCTGTACTAAGAGGTTTTTTTGTAAAATGGCTAAGAAAATGATTTTGATGGATCCTCGTTTGTTAGAAAAACCTTATAGACCACCCGATGCTCTAAGAGATAACTTGGGAGAATTGGACACTCAAATGCAACTAGTTTTGGATCGACAAGATTTACCAATCGGAGACAAGGCTAGACTCTACCAACAAACATTACAGCGATATTTGACTCGACTAGAACAGTACAGCCACGTACCTCTAGGTCTCGTGGATATTAAACAACCACCACAAACCAGCGAACAACCCACTGTACTTAAAGAGGAGATCGTCGACAAAACACCTCAGTCACCACCCGTCACACCCACTAATCGAAAAAAGGTGGCTAGTAAATTGCGAGAAACATCGTCGTATTCGCTCAGAAGAAGGAAAAAAGCGCCAAAGTGGGAAGCATGGCCAAAGAAGTGATTTTAAAACGACATTACTACGACCCAAAACGGCCTGGAGCTTATGGCGGAATCGCCCCCCTTACAACGTAGCACCAAACTTAGTCGTAAGAAAATTGAAGAGTGGTTAGGCCATCAGGACAGCTACACCCTACACAAGCCGGTGCGCAGAAAATTTAAACGACGTACGACCATTGCAGGTGGTATCGATCAACAGTTCCAGGCTGATTTAATTGACTTGCGTGGTTTAAAAAGATTCAACGATGGGTATTCGTATCTAGTAACGTGTATTGACGTATTTAGTAAATTTGCTTGGGCTGTTCCGTTGAAAAACAAGACTGGGACAGCTTTAGTAACAGCGGTAAAGACAATTTTTAACAATCGCAAACCGATAAATTTTCAAACAGACAAAGGCAGTGAGTTTGTCAACAAAACATTCTTAAAGTTTCTTAAAGATGAGAAAGTCCATTTCTTCACTACGGAGAATGAAGACACCAAAGCAGCTATCGTCGAACGGTTTAATCGAACCCTCAAAGAAAAAACGTGGCGTTACTTTACCAAAACCAACAGTCTTCGCTACGTCGACGTGATACAACAACTGGTCCACAACTACAACAATTCGTATCATCGGAGTATTAAGATGGCACCGGTGGAAGTTACCCCGAACAATCAAGAAGAAGTATGGCGTACTTTGTATTCGACCCCTGACGTCGTCGGTAGAAAAGTCTATTTTAAAACTGGTGATCGCGTGCGGATCGCCCAAGCCAGACAAACTTTTAAAAAGGGTTATACGCCGGCGTGGACAGAAGAGTTGTTTACGATCAGCCGACTAAACCAAACAAGACCGGTTACGTACATCCTTAAAGATGATTCGGGTGAGGAATTGAAAGGTTCTTTTTACCAAGAAGAGCTGCAACGAGTCGGCGACAAGATAGTTTATCGAATCGAGTCCATTTTGGAGGAACGGCGAGGTGTCAGGGGTGTAAAAGAATATTTAGTCAAATGGTTCGGTTATAACTCGTCATTCAACAGCTGGATTTCGTCCAAACAACTAGCGAGATATCGAGACTGATGGATATTGAAGAAGACGTGAGCACCCCAGTTTTGAGGCCACCCCCTCCCAAGACCACGAGAACCTCGTTCTGGCCTTTTTTTTTTTTTTTTGGGAAACTAGTCCCGCGACTAGAGATCGTTTTCCTCTGTCAGATGATCGTTATATATGTCGTCATCGGTGTCTCATTATTCAATCTGAGTCGGAGCAACGCAGAGGGACCAGACGGCAAGTTTTGGATCGCTTTAATGAGCAGTTGTTTGGGTTACATGTTACCTAACCCCAAGATAGGATGAGTTTTTACGTGACTTTACCCAGCAATGCCTCGATGAAAATATACCCAAACAATAACGCCGGTCACTTTTTCGTCAAATTGCCACAGACTATAGACTTGACTTCACGTTATGAGGTTGGTTTGGTTGAGATTCAATTTCCCAAAAGTTATTTTAACGTGCTAGAGGATGATGTATGGATACATTATTTTCCCAACAAAGAAGATGAGTCTATACTACTCACGTTACCCGCTGGTCTATACACGTCACCCGACACGCTGATCGACGAGTTGAATCGTTTGCTTTTAGCCACGGATGTGGATGAAAAAGCCCGAGTTAGATTCCATTTTAACAATAATAAGGCCACCTTGAATCTGTATGATCCGGAGGTTGAAGTTAGAATTAGCGAGACGTTGAAACACATGTTAGGTTTTCCTGCCTCGATCGCCACAGACATTGACCCAATACTACGAGGCGAGACTGAAGTACAAATGGATAGCGACATGAAAAATGTATACGTGTACTGCGATCTCGTAGCGGCGAGACCGGTTGGAGATGCCTCTGTCCCTTTGTTACGGATTGTGCCTATTTTGGATAGGACTAATGCTTCTGTTTTTAGGATTTACGACAAACCCCACTACGTACCCCTGAGCCGTTTTTCGTTTGACGCGGTGGAAATCCTTTTAACTAACGATCAGGGTAAGACTATCCCATTCACTAGCGGAGCTTCGGTGTTGACACTACACTTCCGAACTCACAGACGGTTTGATTTTGACTAGAAACATAATGGTGAGACACGTACCCATCCGACGAAACCCCAAGATGTATGAGGAGTTTTACTGCAACCAAGCTGGCCATGGGATGCCAGTGTTTATCGGAGGCAGAAGTCAAAGAGGACATGGTTTGGGTAGTTTTTTCGGCGGGCTCGGTCGTATGGTTCTCCCGTGGTTAAAAACTGGAGGCAAAGCTTTACTCAGAGAAGGACTTGGGACCGGTCTACAGGTCGCGAGCGATGCGTTAGCCGGCAGAAATGTTGGCGAGGCATTTCGTGAACGAGCGAAAGAATCTGGTCAACGTTTATTACAGGGAGCGGTTGAACACCTCACCACTAACCAATCGGGCAGCGGACTTAGAAGAAGAAAAACGAGAGCCGCCCCACCTGGCGAGCCGAAACGCATAAAACGCCGTAACCGAGTTCGACCTTCTCATTCTCACCAGAAGAAGCGAAGGTACTCTGATATATATTTGAATGATGGCGCTTATTCACCCCAGCTCGTGCGAGTGTCTTCACAGTGGTCTAGATTTGTTTAGCGTACCACCAACGCAGACAGCCGTAGAAGAGGGACAATTTGTGGAGATACATCCGTTGGCCGCCTTAGCCCCCCGGAGCCCCGGTGGAATTTGTAATTTCGGGAAACGGTGAGGAATATCTA